>JBBMOC010000027.1:809203-1113606 GCA_037975185.1 Centropyge bicolor
CGCCCACACACAGACACACAGAGCTTATATAATACAGCATTAAAGAAGAGTGGCTGTAAAAAAAAAAAAAAAAAAGGTATATGGATGGAGGGAGTGTGTTACAGTATACAGTATGAGAGGGGGAGGAGAACTGCCAAAGTGTACATGAAACACATTTTTTTTTTACAGTTGAGCCAACTTTACTTAATATAAATATTCTTCATCCAAAAGTCAGTGCAGTGCCTTCTGCTCAGGCTTCACCTGGTCCTCATGCCCGGTCCTCTTTACACCCAGTCTGTGCTAGACCTGGTCCAAAAAAAATTACTGTTTCCACTTTACACACAAATCTTTTTACATCAGTTTTGTCTCTGATCTCTCACTTTCTTTGTGGTTTATGTCTGTGTGTGTATGTGTGTTTTTTTTGCTACCCAGTACCTCATAAGTCCAGCTGTGAAGTACAAGAGTTTGTTTTTCTACCAATTAGCCAATAGAAAAAAAAGAGATCAACAAATTTACAAGTGTCCATTTTGTTCTTTTCTCCTGAATTCCCTTTTTTTTTTTTTAAAAAAAAAAAGAAGTTCACAGATGGAGCAGCTCTACTGGATTCCCCTGAAGAGACACATTGCAAAGACCATGGCAAAGAGCTGAGGAAGGAAGAGAAAAGAAATCATTGGCAAACAGATTTTATAAATATACGACAAACATGTGAAACTAGAAGAGCAATGTTCTACTTCCACTCTGAACAATTATTCACTTTTTGCTTTACAATTGGTTGCATGCATTTCTCAATACTGAGTTCCTTTTTTCAAAACTCTTTGCACAGATTTTTTTTCTCTCTCTCAAACTCAACCACTGCCAAAACTGTAAATTCGACTGCAATTTGCTTCATTGTGCATAAACCCCTAATTGGGCCATACAATAGTGAATGCCTCATTGTATTCCTGGATGACCTCTATGGAAGACTCAGTGCCAGCTGAGGAAAGGGGGCAAGAGAGGACATAAGTAGGACATAAACTGTGACATGGATGAGAAATTGTGTCTAAATGCAGAAGACAGGCACTGCTTACTTTCTATATCTGCAGTAATCATATACATGCATGTAGAGTGAATATATACTATATATTGTTTTGTATTGCATTACTGAAATTCAGTTGGTTTGGGAAATAAAGCCTATTGAAGCAAATTGCATTTTCGTTACACATATGGCAGGTAAAAAGAACAATACATGAATTAAAGAGGTGCCATTCATGTTATTATAATAAAATCATGGTTCATATACAATTATGAACATAGAAAATAAATAAAAGCTACTTCAAAGTCAATAGGGAAATGTATTGCTATTTTTTAGGCCACTCTATTATGAGTGACAAAGTTTTCCTGGTGAGAGACAAATGTTGTCGGTGTTCGGGGAAAGGAATCGATCTTGAGATGTGTGGATGTGTTTTGGTTGCATCAGCACATTATGGCCGTGAAATTAACTGTGGTGCTGAACTGTGTGTTGGAAAAGAGTGTGAAGTGAAGAAAACTGTGTGAAGAAAATGTGACCATTTGAAAAAGTGAACTCAGTAAAGAGATGTAACCAACTGTAAACGACTGTAACAAAGCAGCCCAGTCAAATTGATGTTCCTGTAGCACCAAGTCTCACCACTAGGTGGAGATCTTGCCATACAGAGAACTAGGAAATAACACTACACATATTCAGATAAATATTCTCAGCATTAATGCACAATTCCCTGTTTCTGAAATGAATGTTGACATGACTGGAGAGGCTGGAGAAATGCTGCATATGCAATGATTTCACTCAACTGAAAACCCGTCTTACCTCAATGGTCAGCACCACAATGGCCAGCGCTCCAGCCACATAGATGTAGAGTTCAAAGTAGTCGACTACTGCAGAGTAACAGCCCTGTGGAAACACAAAGATGTGACGCTCAGCAGAGAATCAATCGGCTATAAACGTGCAGAATTACAGAGACAATTAAAGTAACATCACAGCTTCAATCGAGTGAAGCTGTGAACAAAGGCCTGGTTGAATGAGTAGGAAGCAGGGCCTCCAGCCTCACTGCCTTTTAATGAGGGTTCTTTGTGTGAATGAATAGAGAGAGACACACACAATGTGGACACCTCGCATTGTTCTAGTGGCTTGAAAAACAACAGGTGGAGAACGCAGTAAAAACCTCTTCCTATCAGCTTTCACCATAATTACATTTCACTTCAAGGCTTTTCTTTACACACACAGAAGCAGGGATGTGGGTGTGCGTGTGTGTAACTGTGAAGCACACCTCATTTTCACATATTCATATACTTATTATCCTCTATTTTTGCACACACATGCATGCTCCACAAAAGCTCCAATTTAATATGGTATGCACTTGTACACCAACACACACACACACACATGAATACATACACTAGTGTCTGCATGCTATAGCACATAGTAAGATGCCCTCCCCTGACACCCAAAACATGGAAAAGCACTAATCAGCCATGGAGAAGCCAGGAAGCCCCTGGGTGTCACCCCTCAACTGTCTCCTGGTCTAATTAAGCCTGGAGGTGGTTTGGAAGGAGGGAGAGAGAGAGATGGAGAGAGAGGATGTCGTGGTCGATGTCAGAAGTTACCTTGTTATTGCGGTACATCATATTGCCTGATAAGCACTGTTCCTGGCTGATGTAGGCCTGCTCCCCGGTCTGAGTGGCACGCTGGCAGCAGGCTTCTGGCACCATGTGATTCTGGTTGATCAACCTGAACAGGCTGTCCTTAAAATCCTCAGGGCTGTTCACCCCACAGCAGTCAAACTGATGGGAGGAGAGGAGAGAATAGGAGAAGAAGCCCTTATTGCTGAGTGCCTATTTGTGCACTGGCCTGTGGTCCACTGTGTGCGTGCACCAATCCAGCATGAATATTGACCTAAATGTCTAGGATTTTATCTATAAAATATAGCCCCCTGACGCCAGGCTGCAAACCTTCCTGTTTCCACAGACAGTTGGTGGAAGCAATGAGTTGGTAAAAGCTACAGTGCATAAGCTCTTTGCCATGTGTGCTGTGGCCTTACTGTAGTCATGATGGCATTCCATGTGGAGGTGAAGACGTCAGTGTTGTTGTAGCCCTGATAATGTCTCTTCAGCTCCTTGGTGAAGTACTCTCTGGTCAGCTAAAAAAAGAAACAGACGGAGAGAGAGCACGAGTTAGAGACACCACAGGGATAATACCTGTTTCTTTCATATCAGAGGAAATCACTGGACACAAGGGCTGAGTATCTTTTTAATGGAGGACTGCTCCAATTTTACTCATAAAAGTCTGTTTGCAGGTTTGGGGAGTACTATTGCATATGTGAACATACAGTTGTATAAAGCCTTTTGTGGCTCATGAGGGAGCTGAGCAGCGTTTGATAAATGTCCTCCAGTGACGTCACTTGGAACAAGTCGCTTGGTCAGTGGGCGCTGAAGAAGAAGCTTGAAAATGGAAAAAAAAAAAAAATCTGCATCTCAGCTTGAATCTTGCTGCTCGAGGCTACCTGGTGACATTTGCTGCATAAATAATCTCTAAATCGCTGATTGAACTCTCTCCAGTCGAGCAGCAACAAGGTAGAAGAATGCACGGAATAAAAATGTCGATATCTGGTACTGCTGCTTTGATTTAGACCCTTTTTTTAAACTGTTCATTGTGAGTCTGACAACAGGAGGAGGACTAAAACGGGGGAGTACAAACAATAAGGCTGCCTACATAATGTACAGTATAAATTAACAAAACTGTTATTTAAATCAGAAACTGTGTGGTGCAAGAATAAATAAAGAACATGAGAATGAATCTGAACAGGCAATTAATGCTTTGACACTTCCTCCTCCGTGCTGTGAACCCATTTCGGTTCTGAAATGTGACACCCAGCCCTTGTGGACACTGGTGATCAAAGCGAAGCGAATATTGAGGCAACTTACATGCTCCCGGAATATGAAGGCCAGGATGGCAGCAGCCAGCTCTGCTAAGAAGATGAGGAGGATGAGCATGAAGAACTGTGATAAGACAAAAAAGAAAAAAAAGGGGGCAAAGAGTGAGAGAGAGCAGGGTCAGGTGGGCGAGTGTCAGAAAAAGTGCACGTCAGTCACGAATAACCACATTCTGGCTGTGCCCGCTTCACTCAGCATTAACTATGCATGACGCACGAAGGCAAATAGAAGGGCATTTTGCTCTTTTGGCTTTCGGTTTCAAGCATGACAGTCCAAAAACTGACAGACAGAATAATCAGCACACACGCACACAAACAAGATCAGTAACAGAACTACATTTGAAATTTGTCAGCCGACTCACAAAAAGGAGCAGACACTTGTTTTCGCGGATGGCTCCACAGCAGCCCAGGAAGCCCAGGAGGAAGAGCATGCCTCCCATGCCCAGGATGATGTACACACCAGTGAATAACAGTGGGTTGGCAGCTACTATTTCCCTGAACCCTGTGGGGTCCACCAGCACCCACACTCCCACTCCCAGGAGGAAGGAGCCCCCCAGCTGACGGAGAAAAAGGAAAGAAGGCAGTAGTTAGACAAAACAGAAATTGGCTGCATTTTAAAAATTAATGGGAACTCAGAGGATGGCTCTGTATTCCCAGTGGCGCACGAAACATCCAACAAGATGTCATATAATGGAAAATAAATTTGTGCTTTTTTCCGGGAAAACATGCTGGTAATGCAGATTTCTGAAAGGTTGGGGTGAGAGTTGAGGGCAGATAAAAGGCTGGATATCTACAGAGCCAGAATGTCTCAGTGGGGGGTGGATGGAGAGATCTACCCTGCTTCAATTAACCCCCAAACCTGCTATAGAAATGCACAGCACTGCAGCCTCCATCCTCTCCCATCCTGTCCTTCTCTAAACCCTATCTGCAGCCACCGTGGGGTGACTCATGTGATTAAGAAAAGAAGGTACTGAAGTCGTGACGGGAAGAGATCTTAGCTTTATACACTTCAACTACAACCCCCTTCTTCCTGTCATAGGAAGAAACCTGGGCTTCAGAGGCAGAGGTTGTGGTATAAGGAGAGGCGGGAGCCATTTTGAAAGCTCATTGGGCTTGAAAAGTGCTGTTGCGTTACATGTGTGAAATGGCCATGGAAAGAAACAAAGAGATGACAGTGTATAACAGTAGTTCTTATTGAGTGATGCTAACATCCAAGTTCATTCTTTGCTCTGCTGGTCCCATTATTACTCCAGCCTTGAACAATCACATCTGAGTGGAGTCTCTAAACGGTTTGGTTGCGCTTAATAAAGCAGGAAAAGAGACAAACCTTCTTACTCTGACCCTCCCCCCCTTTACAGGCTCAGACTAACAGGATTATCTTTGATTGTCTGATCAAGACTGATAAACTCAGGTGCCAGTCACAAAGTCTTCATGGCACAGTGTGCCTCAGATGTGTGTCAGCACACCAAAATCTAATCAAAAGAGAATTTGATAGAATCAAGATTGCCTCCGTCTAATGAAATGCAAATGTGGCTCCATTAGTCAGTCGGGCAGGGGGCAGCCAGAAACCCATCTTAAATCATTAGATTGACACTAACTTCAGAGATAGCCAGATTAAGTGCCTTTGAGAGAGAGATGAAAAATACTTACAAAGATGAGGAAATTGAAGACAAACATGAGGTACTTGATGCAGCTGAGACAGTCCCCCTCCATGGTTGTCCCTCGTGCTGAAGCCTCTCCCTGCCCCTGAGAGAAAACAACATAAAACACAACATAAAAACGTGCCACTTAATGAATCCTGCCAAACGCTCACAGTATTCCCATTCTCCCGCACTTTGGAGAGGCATCCAGATGAAACTGCCAAGAAAATAATACTTTGCAAAAACCTGCTCACATTTTTAATGAGTTCTGCCACTCAAACATATAACACACACACACACTCACATGCACACAGGCCTGTCAGTTCATTTGGTCCAATTTCAGCTGAAAATCCTTGTATTATCCCCTCAGGCGCACTGTACCAGCAATAGTTTCTCAGCAATCCCTAAGTAAGTACAAGTTTGGGCTACAGTGTCAACCCAACCTGACACAACTCATCTCACCACACTCCGTGACGTCTTATGTAATTTTAAAAGGAGCTTTCACAGTCAGATGGCCTGATTCCCTATCAGCACTTCCTATCTCTGGACAGATGGGCTCCCTGGGCTCCGTGTGACATGAGGGGCTGTCTATCTCAGGGCATTTTAAGGAGATGAGTCCTGACTGGGGCTCCATGTGCATTAACCGACGCTGCGTGGCCTTTACTGTGGCGCTTCTCCGTCTTCTTAATGTAATGAGAGGCAGGGGCCCCGTGCTCCCATCAGCCACCACTCTACCTGACATAAACACACTTTCCCTGATGAGGGTCCATCCTGGAGGCACTCCTGGTTAATGAAGAACACCTCTCCTGCATTAAGAGACAACATGGGTGCATCAGTGTCCGTGACCCTGTACGGCTATATAAACCTGATGCACCACAAAGCCTTCACTGAGCAAACAAATGAACAAGTCTTTCCCCTCAGGGAGGACAGGAATTGTCTGAGGAATCATCTCCACGTATTCTGCAAAAACTGAAATTAAAACAGTCTGTGGGGCAGCTATAATTGCAGTCTGAGTCAAAGAAGAAAATTAATTATTTGGCAGAAACGAACTGGCACTCTTTGCTTTGTAGTTGTGATTATTAATTTGCTCTCCCATAGTGATAGCCAGGATTGAGTCTGGGTAACAAGCGGATTAAAAAGCGATTTCTCTGAGGAATTGTAAATAGGTTTACACAACTAGGCAGCTCCACACTGCCACCTCTAATTGAAAACAACAACAACAACAACAAAGGTTAAAATGCTGTCTTTTTCATTTCTTTTGTCTGTACTTTTGCAGCACGTCCGTCAGATGTAATCTCCTAATCTTCAGGCAATCTTTCCAATGCCTGATGTACTGTCAGACGGCTCCTCTGGGTGATCTCTCTCTGCTTCTCCGACGGCTGCGGTGAAGCTCGGGTCATGATCGACAGCAGCTTTGATTCCTGTCCATCTTTGAAGGGGCTCTGCCATCGCTCACATGCGGTTCAGCCATGACCCTTTAACCCCTTCGACTGGGAATGTCGTGCTTTTAAGTGAAATAAACCATAATCTCCCCACATCACTGTCTTAAACGAGAACTGCTCAACTGGTTGCTGCAACTAGAAGTGTGGCACGAGTGTGAATAAGAAAGTCATAAGCCATATCTTTTCCTAGCCTGATTTTCTTTTATTGTTTCTTACACTCTTTTCTCGTTCCCTCTGCTTATAATTTCAACGTGCTGTGAGCTCCAGAGAGCCTTTTTTTGTCTCACTGTGGGCTCATGTAAGTTGCTGTGACAATAAAATTGAACAATACTGAAGATGTGAAGGCAGTCTTTGTCTGTTGTGGGAATGAGTTAACACAGAATGAGAACATTTCCTCCCCTCACCAGCCTGAGGGCTTATTATTTTTCCCTCTCCTTTCCTCCCCAGACCCAGGGAAATTGATTTAGAGCCATGGTTAAACAGCTCCTCTAAATCATAATGATATGCTTAGGTATTGATCACCTTCCTAGTGGTACTCTGAGAGCAACCAACAGCCTCATTGCCCGAGATGGGTTTTAATTAACCCCTCCCTTTTCTAAGCCCCACTGCAAGGCCTAATGAGGGCACAGGAGGTCTTAATTGAGATTTGCATACATTATAGTCTCACACAAAAAGCACCAGAAAGGTCTTTTCTCATCCCTCCTGCTCTCCACTGTTAGCACCGGACCCCTATGAGGAGTGCAAACTGTATTTATTGGGGCAGGAGATGAAGAGGCGGAACGAGGAGGGGGAGGACGGGGTCGGCTGGAAAACCTCTCAGGGCTCAGCTCACATCTCATTCTCCAAACAAAATGTCTGATTTCTCTTCCAGCTTCACCCTATTGCTCTTCGCTCCCATCTCTGGGTCAAACCAACTGTCAGATCTGCAGCCAATTTTCTTTTCTGCATTAAAATGCATTGGATGCTTAAGAATGAAGTGGACTGTACGGGCGGAGCCAGGCTCCAAATAACAAGCCTACGATGCAGACAAGCATAGTATAAATCAAACTGCCACCGAGACCCTGGAGAAAGTGCAGAGTAAACAAACTGGTCTTTCCCATGGCTCCCATGGGATCGCAGGTCCTCATCGATCACGGGCCAGCTGGGGAGATCAGACCACTAAGTCTCTCTGAATATTATGCAGAGTGCATTATGTAGACAAGGCAAACGTGGTTCACACCCCGAGAGCTGCAGCCTCACAACAACATCGACAAATTACTGCTAGATTAAAGGCACATCCTCCTCAGGTGTGCTGCTTTGCTAAGCCAGCAATGTGTCAAGATAGGGAGTTGTGTGACATTGTGTTTGTGTACGCTATCAAAAAACAGCCATTAGAAAGAAACATGACACTGCAGTGAGGAATATTGCAGCGCTGTAGTCGCAGACAATGTGTTTGTTAGCTGGAAATATTGTGTTTGTCCTCAATCTGACAATCTGAGTGGCAGTCTTTGCCCTGAGGTATCCACTAAATGCCAACTGTACGTCTGAAGCGTCTCCCGTTACTGACATCATGAAATGCCACACGGCAGTAAGATCCCTTTGTTTACTCTCGGCGAAGACTCATCCACCGCCAGTTTGGGTTTCTCCTGCTCGGCATGGTTGAGTTTGATAGTGGATTAATGAGAAGTGATCCTAAATCAACTTCACAGTACCGACAGAAGCCACAGCTCTGTAATGAGGGCAAACCCATCTGACCTAAATTCTTCTGAGTTTGAGGATGAGGAATTCTGAATCATTGCTACAGGCCTTTTTCATGGTTAACTCAGAAAACCAGAGGTCTGTTTGGCTGGTGCCTACACAATCAACCATGATGGCCATGTCAACTCATTGTAATTAAAAGATAAGGAAGACATTGTCCCGCATTGAGAGCGTTCCATGTATAAATAGTACACCCTTGGGTGGTTCTCCTTGAAGTTGACACTTTTAGCACGATTAATGAAGTTAGTCCATATTCCCCTGCTCCACTGGCCACCGCCCCGTACAAATGGATCAGAATGACAAGGACACTGTGTCTGGTCCTTGCCAAACCGTCGCCACCATCCACCCTCCCCCGATAACCAGCCAGTTCACTTTATCGTGAGCATGAGCCCGCATAGCAAATAATCATTAATGCTGAAACCATGTTGCGATTATAAGGGTCAGAACTTGACCCCTTTAAATGTCATTGACCCTCTAAATGATCACCTGTAGTTGAACCCTGGGGACGACACATTTGGCGCTCTGGTTCCCCGAGGCAGCTGGAGCAGGTGTGTTTTTCCCATCTACTGTATGCCACTCTAAAGCTCTCTCCGGAGTGCGCTAATACCCTCTGATAATGACACTAAGGGACCACACACATGCCACATCACCCTTTATCTCAATTAAAAACCCATTTTCATATTTCTCCATGACTTCCTAAATCAGCCACAGCAAGTAAACACCCCAAAATCCGAATAAAGACAGGCTCCTCTGGCAGTGAGCGGGGCTCCCCTGAGGCGCACCATGTCCCTTAATGAACCTCCAATTAGGAGAGAATGAGCCCTGGGCTGCGCTGTCACACTGAGGAGCTTTGAAGTGTACTGAATGCTAAGCAGCTATAGCACTGGATGCTGCTTTAGAGGGCATACAGCTTACAGACAACAGGGAACAACCACAGAGAAAAAGTGTATGAAAGTAGCTCAAAGGCAACCCGGCGCACAGTGTGTGTGGGTGTAGCTCGCACACAGAGCAGAGCGCAGAAACTCAGCCGGGTTAGGAAGTTCGAGAAACTGCTGGGCTTGCAGCAAAAAGGTCCTAATGTTGATGAGATGCTCAGGTGGAAACATACAAATACTCTACCCTCAGGCAAGTTTAGCCTAATGAGTTTTCACACTACATATATAGGTTGTGTGAACATTATCAGCTTCTACACATTATAGGCATTGCTAGTTCACCACAAAAAAAGTGGGCAGTCTCTGATGAATTTGCTCTGCCTTGCAAAGCCATATATCATTTCAGTCCATTGTTCCAATACGTGCTGTGAATTTAGAGCAGTTCTTATCTGAGCCTGTGGCTGGCGCTCTCTGACCCATTCAGTTTGGAAATGAGATTGCGTGAATCCCCGAGGGCAGAAGTCCTCTGACCAGGCAGCTGACACACTCCTGAACAACAGGCTGATTAACTAGAGAAGACTCCCAGAATGAACAAATGCACAGTCAGAAACAGGCTCGCCATGTGTTGTCAACAGCACTGCAGGCTACATTCTTGACATCCCGGCTGGGCGCACATCCAGCTGTTAGGTCAGTTGCTCATACTCCTACAGTGAAATCAATTCTCAAGCTCCTTGGATAAGAAAGATTGGAAGGAGAGAGGGCAGTGATAGCTTCTTAGTTAACTGGGGCAGAGGACATGTGATTGAGATGAGCAGATTTTTGCCTTGTATTGGACACTGGTGTGTGTGTGTGTGTGTGTGTGTGTGATCCTTGCGCTCTCAAAGCAGACATTCTCACTTAATTGTGTCGGCACCTCTATCTGGCTGAGTGAAGATACAAACTGGCTGCGCAGGGCTGGATCAATACCAGGCCCAGGCACACGGTCAGTGATGCATTGATCCCCTGGAGCTCCAGCTCTTAGTCCACTGGTTGTCTGGCAGTGAGGGCATGTGGTAGCAGCACACAATGAACACATAAACACTTCTGCACCGCTGCCTGTTAGGACTCAGCTCAGGCTTTTCCCACGGGTTGCTTTGGACGATGACACATTGGCCGTCGGGGCTTTCCACAAAAAAAATGATAACTCAATTCAAAATGAAATGCTCAATAATTACTGTGACGACAACAGGGGGACTCATTTTCCTGCAATCCTTCTTCTTTCTTTAGTGGGTTTTTTCTGCAAGTTCCCGCCGTCTTAATCCAATCAATAATCTAAGCAGCTCTACTTTGACCAGCTTTTGACCCTCAGGCAAAAAGACAGTTAATATATTGAGAATAGGACTGAACTGAATTCTAATTTTATTGAAATTGTAATAGGACCTCCTGCAATTTTCAAGGAGGAGGAGGTGCAAATATTTGTTAAAGGTGAAATGTGTGTCACCATTTTAGATTAAATGCTGTCAATGAGACTTAAGGAAGCATCTTTGTTTGGTCAAGATTCCCACAAAAATCACACGATAATAACTTTCATATGTTTTTAAACGAAAATGAGAATAATATTGCAAATAATATCACAATACTTGCAATCAGATATTTCCACAAAATTCGTTCAGCCCCAGTTGGTGAAATTCTCTCTGAACCTTGTTTTAAGTACTGTTCGTGTCAAGGTTGTCGTTGTCAAGCCTCCTTATAAAGCGAGTTCACATCACAGATGGCCTCGACAGAAATAGACAATGGGAGATTTAAGGAAAGACTTTCAGCCCCAGGGGACTAAACACAAAAGGACACTTAGGAGTGTAAACATGCACAGGGGCACAAAACACACAGGAGCTCGCACACAACGGTGGTCGTACGTCAACAAATCCTGACGAGGAGAAGAAAAATGTGCGTTATGATGAAAGAAGCGATCAGGGTTGCGACTTTCTTACGGCTCAAATGCACAGTTTTCTGAAACCTGCTTGGGTTGTTTTTAGCATGTTGGATTATTTCCAGCCCTCCAATAAGGACGCTTGTCTCCACAGCAACCCGGATATGGGGTGAGAGTGGCCTTTGTCTGCAGAGCTCTGTTTGGCATCTCCACTTAGCACTAGTTCCTGTTAGAAAACAAAGGGGAGCAGAGCCGAGCACTTTACGACGGGGGGACAGCTTGGCCGGCCATTTGTCTAATGAGCGATCACTCACACCCTGTTGCAAGGCCATATGTTAGTTTGAATACAGCTAGTTCCCCCTGTACAGAAAGCCTAGAAGCTGTTTTATCACTTACGCATACACAGGGATCTGAACCTTCACACACTCAGCGAAAGTTCAAGAGAAACAGCAGAAGGAACAGTGTAACCTAATTTCTGGTGTGGGCTTTGGTTTCAAGAGCAGTGCAAAGATTAAAACAAAGCCTTGAGGATAAAGCGTGTGAATGTTTGTGTTTTTGTGGGAGCCTCAGATGAAAGAGATGCATCGGAGGCCCCACTGCAAACAACAACTTCATAGAAATAAATCAAAAGTAATGTCTTTGCATGAACAGTGGAGCAGAAAAGACTCATGATGCTTTGATCGTGCTTTTGCGTTGCAACAGAACAGCCTTGTACTCCATGTGGTTATTAATATAACTGTGGAACTATGAGGCTCTGGGCGATTTTGGAGCAATCAGTGGAGATCACGATTGCTTAAAAGATTGATCACAGATCTTAAATGATAATTTTATTTATTTTCTTATTTTCATGTGTATTTGACATGCATCTCACCACACGGTCCATTTAGTAGCTGTTCTGGAGTTTTTAATCACATCGCACAGTCTTACCCTGCAGATGGAGTTTGCAGATGTTCAAATTTCCATTTGCTTCTGATGAGATCATTTTGTCAACTACTGCTTCTAAGTAGTGAAGA
Source organism: Centropyge bicolor (assembly GCA_037975185.1). Classification (NCBI taxonomy): domain Eukaryota; kingdom Metazoa; phylum Chordata; class Actinopteri; family Pomacanthidae; genus Centropyge; species Centropyge bicolor. The sequence continues at coordinate 821,737 of JBBMOC010000027.1, forward strand.
ATGAACTTTAGTCTCAACCTATGCAACAGCGTGGACAAGAACTGACCAAACTGAATCTCTTGAGGAAGACTGTGATGAAAAGCTCAGGAACAGCTACTTGACTGACCTTGTGGTGAGATTGTTCGGTCAACCACTGTCTCCCAGGTCACAAATTAACTTTCAATCTCAAAAATCTTTATTAATTTTAATGACACTTTGTGGCATTGCTGCAACAATGGGGCAGAAGGCATAAGCTGTTTCAATGTCATAAACAGTTTAACCAGATTAGCTGATTCAGCTCCGCCGTCACAAGGACAGATACAGGAAATCTTTCCTGCCTCAAGCAATGAGACTGTTTAAGTCTGCAGCTCAGTCTGGCAGACGAAACACTGGACTCACAATGTTGTAGTTTACTGATCTGGTTGCACCAGATCTGGTCACTTTGTGTTCTTTGCACAACATTTTGCACTTTACACTATTACTCATAGGGTCAGTGGGTTTTTTTAGGTACTTGTTCATTGCACTGTATCTTGGTTTTTTGCACTGTATGTTGTTGTATGTCATGTTGTAAGCTTGTTGTTTAATGTGTTATGTCTTTTTTGTTTTAGCAGTGTGTCAGTGTCGCCATGCCTCAGCAGCTCATTAGTTGAATACAATCTTAGCAGAAAATATGCCCAAAACTCAGAATTGTCCTTTAAGTCAGTTCTGAAAATAAAAAATGTTTCAAGAATCTGGTTATAATCTTACATGTCACTTGTAAATGTAACACACATTTATTTGTCTGCTTGGCTGCTTTTATGATATGCGCTTTGACTGATTACAGCTGATGTGTCTGGGTCTAAACTCCCCTTTAACCCCTCAATCTATACATGTCTGCTTCTCAGCCGTGCCTGGAATACTAATGTTACGAATGCCAATGCAAATCAGAGGCTAACAAAGACCAGCGCTGGCCTGCTGTGATGATAAAGGGACAAAAGCACTTGTCTGCCCGTTCACAGGACCGGCTTCACGCGCCGGCTCTCGCCAGCACCGTGCCTCCTGTTGACGGTAACAATGGCTTTGCCTGTGCTGTCAGCATCTTACTGAAAAGAGTCTGTCAGCAAGCTCTCTCTGCCGTCTGATTTAACATGTGTCTGTTGGATTTGGTGGAAATCATTCAAGGCAACGCCCCCACATTAGAGAGGCTGAGGGAAAACTGAGGGCAGAAATGTGTTTCTTGCGGGAATATGCATGGAAGACAGAAGTTTTTCTCCACCATGTATGCTTCATTTACAGATAAAATAGGATCATACCATGTGTAATTGCGTGGTGCCTCCCCTTTGTTCAGATGAAGCTGACGACTTCTCTCGGTTTTCTCTCCTCTCCTGTTTTCATGGGCTGTTGGATGGAAGCACAAGTGAAGAAAGCAGAGGTCAGGACGGAGCTAATGAGATGAATAAACAGTGAGGCGCTGGCGAGGAGACAGAAAAGTGGCACATTTGTCTTGGTATGCGTAATTCATTTAAGCGGAATAAGACTGCGAGCTTGAAAAAGAGAAAATAAAATTCTAGGACACTTAAAATGACAGTTTACATTTATTATGTATGAAGCGCTCGCTCCCAGCAGTGAGCTAATTTAAGACTGCAACAGTGTTTTATCTGTGTGAATATTTCACTTCTCAGCTGGAAGGCAAAATTAACAAGGAAAAAGTGAAAAAAACATACAGTCATTTAATGCTACCAGTCCAGGCCTGCGATCTGGGCAGGTAAAATATTAATATCTGCCTTTAAGTATCAGCATCTATGTACCTTCTGGCTTGGTTAATTAGGCTTTATTAGAGGGGGGAACACACCAAAGTCTCCTCACACAGCGTCTGATGTGGCCTTCATGAGCATCTTTTTCAAAGAACACTACCTTGCTTTCTCACCAGACACCACTGGTTTTAACTGTCAACACACACTACGTCTCCAACCAAGTGTGTCTAATGGCCATAAATGCTTTAAACTTTTCCCTGTTTCTAAACTGCTTTGCCACAAGTGTCTCCCTGCTGAAAATAATGATATAGCAATGAGAGCCAATTAAAGTGCTGGTATTCCAGCATCGATGTGCAAAAATAGTCTGCAGCACGGGTTTTGACTGACAATACTTTGGAGCCGGTTTCAAAGCGCTGGCACTGACAACTACAGCATCAAATATGGCGAGAGCTGCCTACGGAGGCATGAACAGCATGCAGCTCTTGCCACATTAGATGGTGAAATACAGGCAGGGTATTCTCATTCTGACAGGGCTTGGGGATGGAGAATATCCCAAGAGTATTCTGGCTGATAGAGCCAGCCGCATCATCACGCCGACACACCATATTGCCAGCAGACATCAGATTCACCAGGACGCAAAACCCAACTGACAGTAGCAGCAACACGCCCTCCCCCATGCAGAATACGGGGTTCTGATTACATCTAGAAAAGGCAATCAAAGCCGGAGTGAGGAAACGGACAAATCTGAGTGGTGGGGAGATGCACTGGAATGATACACTCCCTTATCACCGAGCCTTGAATTCAGACCCGACGAAGCACAAGCTCGGAGAATCAATAACATCTCCACAGTGGCTACACATGCACAGGGAGCCAAAGGATGGAGCTCATTTGAAAGAGTCATCTAGAAAATATTCACCATATGGCTGAGCAAATATATCCCCAAGCAATACAACAATGCGATCCCTTTCCATTTTGTTTCAGTCTACTACAGCAGCAGCAGCAGATAGGAGCATAATCACTATCCCCATGTCTGTAATCTGCCACTGAGCAGCAGAGTGGTCAAAATTTGTCCTGAAGCCTGTTGCAGAGGTAGTCTCTCCTGAACCCCTGTTTAGAGAGCTATTAGCTGGTGAAGAGCAACGGTGGTGAGGGTCTGCATTATTTTTTGGTTTCCATGGAAACCTTTTCACAGGAAAGTGGAGCACCAATAGGATCGCGGAGCCTCATTGAATCAGTTATGGGGGTGAGAAGAGAGATCAGCGCAGACGGCTGAGAAAGCACAACAATGGGACGAACCCTCGAGGGAGACGATAAAGGCCAGGCCACTGAGGGTCCAACAAAGCGGGGAACGACTCAACACTAGAAAAAAGGTTTCATCTACATCCACTCAATGGCTTTTCTTTTAAATAAATCTCTCTCGCCAACTAGTCATTGACATTTAAGCTCACGAGCGCCGTGGGCAATTTAAACATCAAGGCAGCCACTAATTGATTAGCCTCTGCTGATATTTCAGGCTCTGACAATATTATTGCATCACCGACATCTACGCTGTGTGTAAGACCGTAGCACATGATAAAACATACGCTTCTACATACAGTATGGACTGTATTTATGGCCCCACGGTCCAATTCGCTCTTGAGACAGCAGAGGAAACTGCGGTGGCCATAAAGGAATAAGAGACAAAAAGGGGTCCTCAGATCCTCAAACAGTGTCTGACCATGGTGTTAGGGGGCTGCGGACCACTGTTCTGAAAAAGACAATCTGACATTACATTCACACAGCACACCAGTAGAGGTCTTCATGGGTCTACTTCAGTCCGTGTGTAGGACTGTATGGGACTTCACGCAGCTGCACTATTGGTGTTCTCTCTATTTTATGCTCTGTTCAGGTCGACTGCATTTTGGATTTTCGGCCTAATTATCCTCATTTCTCCTCAGCTTGGGCGGGTCTCGCAGTGCTCGGGTCCCCTTTGGATTGGGGGCTTTCTTTTTGAAAATTGATTTATTCATGTTGGGTTTGGTTTTTTCACAGGTCAGTTTTGGATTGAGTCCAATATTTTGGACCCCTGAAGACCTCCACTGTTGGGAACGTAGGAAGGATTTGAATTTTTCTCTCAAGCTCTCATCTTTTCACTCGACACACAGTTACTTCTGTTACACTTTTCCTGTATCCATCCAAGTGCAATGCAATGAGGAGAGACTGTCTAAAACTGTGCACTGTGAACCCCATTTGTACACTTCTTCACTCTGACCGGAGGTTTTTCACCATGCCTTCGCCGCGGCCCTACACACTTTTGCCTTCAAACATGATCTGATGACCCATCACACAAACGCTTCATTTCAAGCAAACCCCGGGCTTTACTATCTATTGACCAGGGACTCATCATGAGTGTTTTCTCTTTGTCTTCATAAGTCACCTCATCCTGCCAATCAGGTGGGCAACCTTGACGGAGATGTCAGAGGTCAGAGAACAGCAGGGAGTTTAATCAGCCACACTTCCTCTGGGGACAGGAAGTAGACAGGAAAACAAGAGAGGAAGTGACAATTCTTCCATCTGCACCTCGCGGCTGGATTTGACCTCAATTTCTCACCAGTGCTGATGAAAGCAAACCTCTGAGCTGAAGAGGCAACTCCAAATTTAGAGATAATGACCTTTGGGGCCTTTGACGCCGTGAATCGAACCTTTATAAACACACTTAATAAAAGGAAAAACCTACAGCTGTGGATGTCAGCTCTCCCTGGTGATCTCCAACCACAGTCCATATAGATCATGCACTAATATTATAGCAATGAGAAAGAGGGCACTTGTTGACAGCCATATATCTCCTGAACGGCCGCTTTAATGAGGGTAATACTGAGGCAGAATTATCGCCTTACCCCATCTGGATTTATTGATCTTACAGTGTGAGTCAACCACCACAGATAAAGATAAACCACCACAATGGAGAAACAATCCCCACTCTGATCAGAGGGCATCGCTCAATTAATCACTCCCCTCTCTTCTCTTTGGCCACAGCTAACCCAGTGTTTCCTTTGTTCTCTGCACTACGGTAGCTGCTCTCTGTGTTTTACACACCAAGAACGTATTCCCTCATTTGGAGTACACAATTATCCCAACTAAAGATAGAGATTGAACTCATTACACAGTCGACTATTTTCTCACTGTTAATTGTTTTGGGCTAAATGGAAACCTGATAAGAATGCAGCTCCTGGAAATGCGTGTGATGGGTGCTATTTTGATGCTGATGAAAGCTGACACCGTGTCCAACTCTTCTGCAAGTCAACGGCAAACATTAGCCAGGCCTCCTCTCTTTGTAGCAGGTTCCTCAGGCGGCAGCCCGAATCTTGAGAGATGTCCTCATCAAAGAACGGCGAGAAGTGTATTACACAGTCCCTTTCAAACATCAGCAACCTACTTCTATAATTACACCAACTTCTCTCTTGTGACAACATGATAAAGAGCAGCAACTGAACTACTTGTCGTTATTTGCTTTAACTCATGCCTGTCTAACTTAACTAGCCGCCTCGTGCACCACCACACTTTCACCTTACTTCCCAGGCCCCAGCGGCTAGCCCCCCGTGTCTCTGAGGAGCCAGGGGCCTGGGGGGCATCACAACACCGCTTTGAAGTCGAGCGATTAAAGAGGAAAGACCTGTCGAATTGGGATGACGGGGCTAAGGTTGGAAGAGGGGGAGGATCAGTACGAGGGACAGGAAAGGCTGTGAATACTGAGAGCTTGGGGCCCCGTGGGATACAATTAAGAGCAAGGCTTTTTTAGAGAGGGTTACAAAAACACAGCAAGGATACCAGCAGTGCAGCCTTCCAATCCAAGGTAAGAGTTCATTATACACAGAAGGGGCTGGGGCTGTTAAAATCTTGCAGGTTTGTTTGCAGACACCCCCCCAGCCACAGGCCCCGCGAGCGGACGAACAGCCGCATGATAACCATTTCCATCCCAGTTAAATCCTAAAGCCCAGTAAAGCTCGAGAATCACACAGCTTACAGCTCACAGAATGGCCAACTTGGAGATGAACCGAGATGAAGATCCAGGCTGCTTGCACAAGGAGGGAGTTTGCACAGAGTCCTCCCTCAGGATGCTCTCCTCAGCTCAAACATTATGAGTGCATGATAGACAGAGCATCAGATTTGGAGTCAAGTTAAACTGACAGGATGATTAGATGTTTTTCATGGAAGGAGTTACAACTAGACCGAAGCTGCAACAAATTACTGTTTTCTTTATTTTTTTTAATGCCTCAATTATTTTGTCAATTGCTAGAATTGGTTGAAAACATGTCTAAAATTTGTGATAACTGCTGGTCACAAAGCCTAAAATTATGTCTGACAATTGCCTGTTTTACATGACCAAGAGTTCCAGAACAATCAACAATAGTTGCCTCACTCACTTTTACAAAAATATGCAAAATAAGGCAGTTATAGCACTTGTGCCACAATACATGTTGAGCATATTCTATAATTTTGTATATTGCTACATCTGAAAGACTTCAAGTGGGAATTCATGGTATTTTCTACTAAAACATATGGTGTTATATTTTCCACAAGACATTGTATGTAGAAATATGTGGCCACTTCTGTCCTATAAGTCAAACCAGCCACTTAAACATGTGTTATGAACACATCTGGTAACCATTTCTAGGCCTCATCTATATTTTGCTAAAATACTATAGAGCAGTAGGTTGTGTATGTTTGCTGAAATCACATTCTGATTCTTCCACTTCTGCAATGGTCCTCAGCAGAGAGGATTTTTAAATACCTGTAAGGTTACCTGCACTTGTGACCATCTATCCTTAATATGTCCTCACCTTCTGCCCGCTTGACTCATGACGCTCTTCAGTGTGCCGACAAACAATGCGGTAAACATCTCAATGCAGAAGATGCACAAGAAGTGGAAACAGACTCTTTGCTCAATGGGACCAGATGCAACTTCTTTTCATAATTGAAACCAGCAGAGGGCATTTGAGTTTGTACTCTTCCACAAGCAAACTCATTCTCTGAAGTAGCTATTTTGCTCCTATGCATGAAAAGCTACACCAAAGCACTGATGTTTTGCTTTTGTCAAACTGAATGTTACTCCATGAACAAAAACACAACTGGGATTAGCGTTAAATATAAATCCCAATAAAGACAATACAGCCAAAGAAATGGGCTGGGGGACACTTGGATTGATGCCTGGTGGTTACAACTTCAGTCCAAAATCTGAGGCCCAGTGGGTCTGGCTCCCATTGCTGGTGGTTTTCACTACAGACCTGAGCACACGCAGCAAATATAATTACTTTATTCACACAGCAGTCTGACATTTAGATAATGGTGCTGGGTATCTGTGATTGATTGATTGATTCCAGAACAAATATTGTCATTTGGCATATTTGAGGCATAGAATTGTTGCTTTCAAGCATGTTGGGACGAGGTAAAACAACACAGTAAAGTCTTCACTGAAACAACGCGCTGACTTCCTTTGTTTATGAGCACAAACATGTGGGTCACATTACTAAACAAATGTATAAACAAACATGGAGGAACATGGCAGGACTGCTGCCCAGTTTATATCCGAGGCCTGGTGGTAGTTTGGATTTCACAACTCTGTCATGACAATGTTAACTGTTGCAGTCATACAGTGAAAATCTCTCAGAATCCATGTTGAGGTAAAGGCAGAAGGAAAAGACAGGAAGGAACCTGTTGCTTAATGTGGGCAAAAGACTCCAGGAACACATAAGACCTTGAAGAGACATTACCTCTGAGTTCCTGCAGAGTTTTATAATGGACCTCCAAGGCAACAACAATGCCTAAGAAAACCATTAAGTGCTGTGCATTGAGTATAGCTGTGGTTTACTCTATTAAAGATGAACTAAACTGATCAGAAGATAAAATGTGCCATCTGGGTGACTTAACACCTCCATTTATTAACCCAAAATCCAAACAATGCATCAATTATTCAACACAATTAAAATAGACTATTAGTATAAACTTGGAGTTTCTTTTGCACAATATACAGAGCAAGCATATTTTACAAGCATAAATTAATGTATGTACACCTACTTGAAAAATATAGGCAACAATAGTACTTGTTGATGTTTTCGCTATTAGTCTCAAGAGATAATATTATTGGCTGGTTCCTGCTCTGTTGTGTTGCTGACATACTGTATGTTATATTGTATTTGTTTGTTTGTGTCCTCCAGCAGGTTTTCTTGTCTATCAAATCCTTGGAAAAAATAATTAAGTCTTGTGTTGTAAATTCTGTCAGTTAAAGAACTGGTGAAAGAATTCAAACCATAGTTCCCAACACTGGACATGTTAAGAGTTTACATTCAGGTGTATTCAGGAGCAACTGAGACAACAGACTGTTTGACTGCAAACACTGTTTGACTTGAGCTTAGCAATAATTGCACTCCCTCACAAGACTGAAAGCCAACACACAATTATCATACAAACTGCATAGAAAATGAGTGTGCGGCAAAACGTAATAGTAAAGTTGCTGAAAACAAAAAGATGGTACTCTGCATCTTTGTGGATTTTTGCAGGGGGGCTGTACAGGAGCAGCAGGGCAGGTGTCCCACTGGGTTACGAGAGCCAGAAGCTTTGCATCTGGATCATTTCCTCAGCCCAGAGGAGCTGCACACTGCGACCTCCTCATAAAACTGCACATGTGCCAAAGAACCCCAAATCCCTATGAATCCTTCATCCACTGTGCGCCAGCCCGTATGTGGCGGCTGTGGTGATGGCAGGTAACAAGCTGTGACAAACTCACAACGTGACAGAGAGAGGGATCAGCGAAAATGACTCATGCTTTTTGTCTCTCACACTGTCAAATATGCTCGCACTAATGACCACATAGCCCGAAAATGTGTTTCTGCGCGAGGGGGCATGAAAAAATGGTTTTATCACTCTTGTTCTCGTGAGCGGAGTGAGACTGACAGCGGGAGGATTACTGGGGCAGCCAAAGATGAAACAAGGATAAAGAAGAACTTTGAACCGTGCGAGTGAGACTTCTGCCCGCTCCGAAAACTTTTAACATACACTCCTTTCCACATAGGTTCACTCAAAGCTCGCTACTTCCAGGACGAGGAGCTGAAAGATTTCCTTTGAGGAGATATCCTGCCAGTGAGTGATCCCCAGGAGAAAGCCAGGAGGGACTGAAATGTGGAAAAAGAGGGTTGGACATTTTCCACAGTACAATCTTGTGAAAATGCAGCAGCGCTTTAAGAAACATTCCTCCGATAGGCCGAGGGAGCCACAAGCCGGGGAGACGTCAGGAGAAATCATGCTTGGCTCGACACAAAAAGCACTCAGAGAAATGAGATTTAATCTGCTGAGCTTAGAGTGTATTAGCCAGATGTAAACAGGCAGTACCAGCTGTGAGAAAGATAACTTCCACCACCCTGCTGCTCGGAACAACAATGCATGAAACATCAAACATTACCAATGAAAGAAAGTCTGCAAAGAGAGATATTTAAAGGACAGAATAAAACTTTCACAAGGCAGGAAGATCTCAGTTGTGGGAACCAGTGGGTTAAGGTTAACTGGCCACAGTGAAACACTTTCACTCTGAGAATACTCTGCCTGGAGGCCTGGAGCTGTGGGAAAGGGAGTTTATGCAATTACATCACATTGATTTATGGGAGAAAGAGGAAAGATGGGGAGAGGATGGAAACTGAGCTGCTTGGAGGCGGTCCAAGATTAGGTCCCTGAAGAAACACAAGTCAATAGGTTTACACCACAAAACATGATGGATCTGAGACAATTGTGAGGAGGATGAATGTGGTCAGAGAAACACTGGCAACACGGTGAGGTCAGACCCATCGAAAATGATTGGTTTTGATTTAAGATTGAAAATGTACAAAACTATGAAAACACCCATAATAATAATAATAATAACAATAATAATAATAATAATGATACAGAAGCTTCTCATTGAACCTGCTCATGGAGCACGAACAAGTTCAGAATCGTAAAAACTCAACTAAAGGGAACTTATGACAGCTGTCTTGCTCAAGCAGATGCTGCTGATGCCGTGTTGAGTTTTAATTGAGGGGGTAGTGATGAAATTGGGAGTAATGCACCCAAGCGTGCACTGCAGCGTTAGCAGAGGAAGCATATCTCCCATCAGCCCACTGCATCCTAACAGTTATAAATAAACAAGCCATTTAGTGCTTTCCACTACTGTAACAGGACCGCAGGAGTGACCACAGCTGGGGTATTTATGGTGAAGCACATAACTGCTCTTCTGCTTATTTAAACATTTGCATGTGACTTGAGTTTAAAAATGCAAAAATCTTCCATCCACTTGTCTCTGAGATGCACGTACAGCAGTCCTGCGAGCTGAAGCCTGAGACTGTGTGACTGAAGTGCTAATCACTTGTAGAGGCAGCCAAAGCAGCGTTCATCAAACTGCCACAGATGAATGCTGCAGATTGTTATTAAAAAAAAAAGAAGTCTATGCGAAAAAGCTTATATCATTATTTCAATCGTATAATGTGCAAGAAATCCAGAAACAACCTATGAGCCGACACAACAAAGAAGAAATATAACTCATTAATTTTCACGACATGAGACCGGCCACCAAATGGCGAAGATATGAACAAAGCAGGAGGAGATTGGAGAAAATATTCAGTATAATGAGCTGTAGAGTTACAGTAGGAGATATTAAATGGTTTGGGGTTTTTTTAAGTTTGCAAAATATCCAACTGTCTGTAAAGGCTCAAGCTTCTTGGAAACATGACAGATCTTTGGTTCAGGCCAAAAGCAACAGAATAAATATATACACACAAAGAGCCGGCCAAATATTTGAATGGGGTGTTTTGAAAGCTCACAGTGCAGGCTGGATTATCAAGGGTGAGGTGGGGGGAGGTTGCTCTAGATGTGGCAAATGTATGTAACGCTTAACCAAAGATGTTTTGAGAGTAAGGAAAGGTTGGACATCTGTTCTTTATTACATTAAAAAAAGCAGCTTGTCCATTTCCAAACTGCCTGCAGAGATAAGCGAAAGTGGTTTTGGTAATTGCTCACAACATTGGCTTTCTCCTCCTTCATTGTTTCTTTTGTGCATCATCATAATGTGGTGAGATCAAATGAGATCATATCCCGTTATGGACTGAATTTTATTTATGTATTTAAAAAGTAATCTGAAAGCTGTTTTTATCTGTGTGTCTGTTTTCTCATCTGTCCAATTAAAGCACCAGTTTGGAGCCACCAGCTGAGCCAATAGTTAAGAAGAGGGATGATTTTTTTTTTTTTTAAACTGTATGGTTTGACAGATAAAACCAAAAGAACCTCCACACATGCAGGGGTTTTCAGAGCCACCCACAAAATTACTCTGGCTTCAACATTGGCGCTGAGGCATTTCACAGGGGATCCGACTCCTGCCAAGTGTTATCGGGAAACATGATCTGGGCCCGTGTTCTCCAGGGCGCAAACTGTTGGAGAAATGCCTGAGCTGTCTGTTTTTGCCTCAAAACACTTCACAGTTCTGAGCGTCACACCCAGGTGGTCAAGATTAGGTTGGATGACTTTACTGCCGGCCTGTCGTCCTGACGTGAGGCAGGTGACAAACCAGCGGGAAGCCGTCCAATATCACCTGATGTTGGACTGGAAAAAAGAAAAAAAATCACGAAGAGCATCTGTACTCTTTTTTTTAATGCTTAAATCAATGAGCACTGCAGCCAATTTAATTTCACATAAAGGAGACACCTGCCGTGCCTGTGCTATCTCTGACAAACACATGTGAAGGTGATCCCTGGATTCCACTGTCAGGTACGATAGGACCAAAAATATATTTTCATGAAAATACCAAACTCCTTTAATATACTTCAAATGGTTAAACAGTGGCTAGCTTTACCATGCAGTGGATTCTCCTCCTCCCCAAAGCTTCAAAGAAAAGATCGAGCGAGGTGAGGATTAGGGAAAAAAAGGAATTAGGCTTCATGGTGCGCGTGTTTACCGCAACAGTTATTAGCAAAGAAATTTTGCAGCGAAGAAAATACTACCTCATATCTATTTTTGCTCTTTTCTTCTTAGAAAACCACAGCTTCTTAAGTGTTCCTTGTTGAAGTCAATCCACCGTGTTAAGAAAATGCAGCACCCCCCCACCTCACACAGTAATAGTAGCTCGGTTTGCTCGTGGCCATAACACATAGGTTGGCATTGACCGACGCATTGCCCAGAAGACAGAGGCCGTGTTTTAGTGTGGTGACCCGTGAATGCTGTCTCGAGGAGCACGCTTTTAAAGTGGCGGTGGGCTAAAAATTTCATAAAGCACCATCAAAAAATCATGAGGCAGTGAGGCGCTCAGTCTTCGCTGTCTAATTGTTGTCCCCTCAGAGGAATAAAAATAAATGTCTAAAACATGTACATTTGATCTGCTGTAAAAAGGCAAAGGTTATTATGTAGTCAGACATGCAGAGGGTGCCCAGACCAGTAAATTCATCAGTGTAAGAAACACGCAGGGGAAGTGGTCCAAGAACCATCTTTGCCATCTTCACGCAAACCGCTCTGGACCGCTGGAGGATGCTCGGTCACTTAAATGACTTAAATTGGCTTCCAGGGTACATTGTCAGCAACAGCTCAGCACCCCTTTGTGCTTCACTTCAACCACATGTGGTCTAATGGTGTGATTGTGGGCAATAAACAGAAGGATACTGAAGAAGCACCAGCAGAAAACTCCAACAAATAAAAGGCACACCTGTGTCACACTTCAATGCAAGAGGACTTTATGTGGCGTAACCTCAGGTGAGATAACATTATCAGGCAAGCAAAGCGAAACCACAAGAGGGGCTCTAAATGCAAACAAACAGATGGCCCTCACCTTCACTGCCACTAGTTTATAAGCTCTAAACATTTTCACTTCCTGCTCTTTTAACGTGCTGAAGTGAAACACAAGCGTCTTTCTCCGAGCCTTGTGATCCTGGCAGGAGAGACATCATTAGCCGGCCCTTCCCCCCAGGTTTCCCCAGGTAGAAGCTGGAGCCCGCTGTGGATTTAAAAAAAAAAATCAAACACTGATCTGTCCCCCTGATGCTGTGGAGGCTGACAAGGAGCCCATATGTCTGATGGACCTGTGGCGAGTCTCGCCCTGTGGGAGGGACTGTAACATTGCTGTTATTCCTACAGCAGCTGCAGGGAGCAGCGCTGTGGACAAGGTGTGTGGGCTTCAAAGGCAGCAAAAAGCAGCCAGCCTAGCGGAAAGAAAAATGCTGGGGCTTTTTAAAAGCTACTTACTCTCATACCGGAATGATATTTGAATGCAAATGCACATAATCAGATTGCAAGAAGGGAGAAGGAGAATCACATTAGCCCAGTTACGTCTGCCGAAGTTTACAACGTTCACGTTCAGACAATAAAGAAATCTGTGCTTAGCTAAGGTTTTCTTGCTCTATGTTAACAAGCTGGAAGCAAAACATTTAGATTCAAGCAGATATGAGATCCATATACAGCAAACATAAAACATTTCCAGTTGAGTTCTGCCTGCGACACTCGGGCTGCAGGGGTGTGGGTGGGAGAGCTTCATGTACATTTGTGTATTTGAGGTTTGTACGGTTATCACCGACTGGAACGGCAAAGTGTTATTAGCAGACTGGGATGCAAAACCAAAATCACGCTCAAAATAAATCCCTCAGGAGGCAGTCTATAATTCAGCCACACTGGAAAAGCCGAGACAGCAAACAAGGCTGCGTCATATAGGCCAACTAACAGTCTTCCCTGTGTCCATGAATGTGATGTAACTGCGCCATCTTTGCTTCACATCACAACTTCCCATCATAATCCAAACAGCAGAAAGCCAGTTAATGAGCTAACATCCAGCTTCCAACACCTGACATGCATTTAATGGGTTTAAAATGATAATGGCCTAATTATGTGGGTCATCATTAACAACCTACTGTCCATCCCGACGATAATTTGTGCCCTCAAAATTACCAAATCAATTTGTGGTGAGAGCATGTGCATGTTTGTATTCGCGAGCAACAATTATCATATCACATTATACTGTACATCCCATCATGAGTGATTAAAAATAAACAGGATATTTAAAGGGGCTCAGATCCCCTTTAGGCTGAGGAAATAAAAATGCAGAGCTGAACATGTAATAAAATAGGACACATTAAAAAAAAGAAGCCCCAGATGACTAATGAGGGCATCCTTGTAAAGCTATACACTCTTTATTCCAAAAACTTGGATGGAAAGAGCAGGAGCACTCGAGGAGGAGGAGAACCTGGGAATAGAGAGGAGAGAGAGGGGCAGAGTAGGGGAGAGCTGGGACACAGTTGTGGCTGGAGGAACAGAAAAAGAGAAAGACCAGAAGCTGGGAGAGAGTCCCATTTCATAGAAAAATGCCTGAGTCAGGAGACGGGAGAACCATTAGGCCCAATGAGTCACAGGGAGAGGCTGCAAAAACAGATCTGGGCTGAACTCGACTCGCAGTACCATCCCCGAAAAGTAGGCAAAGACGAGCAGAGCAGTGGCCCACAATGAAGTACAATAGGCTTTTTTTGCCATGTGGTGCGCCTCCGTGAAGACTGATTGTATACACGTCTGTAAAAGCACAAGGAAACGTCTCTGCAGATGTATACAGAAAAGGATTTTATGGTTAACCATAGATCAGAGGTTTGCAGAAATAATTAGCTTAAAGAATAAGCAATAATTTTCATCACTGCTGAATCTCTCTCTGATTATTTTCCTGACTCATGTTTCGTCAAAAACAAGGTGGAAAATAGTGAGAACTGCAGCTTCCTAAAGCCCAACATCACATCTTCAAATTGCTTGTCTTGTTCAATCAACAGTCCAAGACTCAACAGATTCAATTTATCATTATTTAAAACAGACGGAGAAATGCTGGAAAAAATTACTTAAAGAATCACTTGAAACACTCAAATAAGATCCTCATCGACTAATTGGTTAATTGACTAATCTATTCAGCTCAACAACATGTGCTGCACTGCGACTCAAACAAACAGCAAGGTCTGTTCAGAGTAACAGGACACTGAGACGGAATAGGATATTCTCACTTTGTAGCAAAAAATCTGCACACGTACAAAAGAAAACAGCATCTCTGAATGACACCTGTTCACGTTTGTTACCATGCCGATGGAGCAACATGTTCCAGCTCTACCATGGAGTCCATTCACAGCCTTTCCTAAAACACAGACAACAGTGATTTTCTTTATCCATCACATCTTCTTTTCTGCAGCGGTTCACAATCCTTCATTTGTGTTGGAAAATGATGCCTTTATTGAGGAGGAACCAAGCAATTTTTGCAAGAAACAAGAAGCGAGTGTCACGAGAGTTCTTTATCTACACAGTGTTTAAACTGGCAGGAAATAGCATCTATAGTGAAAAGCTCAGACGTAAGGAAGCGACTGTGGAACACAATCACACACCCATGAAATGAGCTCTTCCTCCCTGGTGCTACTTGATTAGCACCCAGCTTCCGCCTGCCCAGTGTGCCAACACTGAACCCCAGTGTGAGTCAACCCAGCACTATTGTGTGAACTCAGTAAAGAACTGGTTGTTCATCTGTGAAACAATAAACAAATACCTCCATTTTTCACACATAAAGCGTAAAGCTGCACTTCGCCCGGGCATTTCTTTGTTCCGTGCTTTTTCAGGCGGAAATGTGCTTAAACTTCAGCATCGCTCACTTGGATCAGAGTCGTGCTTTGGTCTCTCTAAAGCCAGGCAGGTAATCTCCCCACATGTTAGCCCTGTGTCACATACCCATCAGTGCCAGACCCCCCTTCTGTCAGCCTAAGCCCCTCTCTGAGCTTTGACTACATCTGGGGGATGAAAAGAGCACGAGGTGATGAAGAAACCTTCCGGCAAAGGCATAGAGATTTAGTGAGTGTCCTGGCTCTGTGTAATGACCGGCGGCTCCTCACCGGCAGCCTTTAATGGACACCTGAGTGACACGGTTTATTAGTTCTGAAAAACATTATGCGGAGGGAAAGATGGCTGGAGGGATTTCCAGATAGACGTGATTTGAACAGCCCAAGACGGGGCTGAGCGTACCCCTCAACTAAGCGCCTACCAAGCCGTGAGCCCGTTGGAGAGGCTGCTATCTGCCGAACCCAGCTTGTCAAATACATACCTTTTACCTCATTACCTGCTCAGCACAGCCATTATTGAGGGAAATAGGGCGAACGCGAGATAAGCACAAAGAATTCTTGGGCTGAGCACAAACAGCCGGCCTGCTTCCTCCTGATAAAAAGGAAGTGTCAGCGGAGAGAGGCCCCTCAGCTTCCTGCTCTCGGTGAACTCCGGGGCTGCCAGCTGCCCCGCGATTAGGTCATTCACTTCCTGGCCCATATGGAGACACGCAAAGGCCAAAGGAATGCGTGAATGTGTGAATATTACTGGATTATGTGTCCATGCAGCAAAGTGAGCAAATCTCAATCTAAAGATAATCTAAAGACGGGTTTATACTTGACATGTTAACAAGAGTGCCATCACGAAAAAAAAAAAATACGGCTTTGTTTTTCATTTATAGTCTCAGAGGTAACATTTTAACCTGCTCCTGTTTAGCATTTATAAAAAATATTTATAAACCATTAATAAACACAGTATAATTAGTTGTTATAAAATAATAGTTGGCTTTAGTTGCTGATAAACAGTGTATATAAAATTTATTGATATAGTATATAATAATCAAATAAAATGTCTATCGGAGAAAATATAATTGCTGAAAATACTACACCATCAACAGACACTTAAAACTGTATGACTATATTTTGTGTTGTAAACAATGTATTATATGTTTACATATTGGTTATAGATAAATAAATAGGGGGTTTAAAGTAAAGTGTTACTGTCTCAGCCTCAGATTTCACCCCTTGAAGCATCGCCGCAACACCAGACATATGAATCATACATGATCATACTGCACTTTAATTATATTCCCCACCTTGCCTTCACTTGTGATACAGAGCAGCAATAGAAAGATCCACCTGGTCTAGTATGAGGCTTTTCTGTTCAGCACCTGTTTTTTTTTGTGTGTGTTCTTTGTGTTCACAATCATGGTGAGCTGAAGCTTTGCAGTGAAGAGCTCTTTTCTGGATGTGTGTTATTGAAAAGGAGAAGACAGCTTCATGTCGCCCTCACTCTCAACTATCTCTACTGGCATCAAAAATTTGTAAGAGAAAACATAATTAGCCCGAGCCGACCAATCCCACGTCCAGTTTCAACAGACAAAAGAAAATGCGACTTATTGTGAGTTTCATTTCATTGCACAAATATTAAGAGTTGTGGCACTAATTCTCCATTCAGGTGTCATTAAACCAGTTCAGAAGACAATATTATTTCATGTCAGCTATGGTGGTCGTAGGCCTTGTTGGCTATACCATAACCCCCTTAACAAACAACTAAGAATCCAGCTTTAGCAAGGCACCAAACCTGGCTGCTCTATAAGGCGGCAGAGTTTTGATGCGATGACATGACCTGCAGCTAAAACGGCCTTCAGCAGACGACATCAAACCACAGGGTCTGGGACATGTGGCGATCACAAAGCACAGTGCAGACATATATAATAACAACACACACCTTCATGGCTTTTACACAGCTGATGAAAAATACACCTTTGCGAGAGTAAATTATTTCTGCCAGCTGAAAAGCAAATTTCATTTTCTCACGTCTCCTGACAACAAAGATGCTGAACCCATTACTGGCTGAGGCCTCTGCATCACACACATTAAATGAAGGGTCCTCTAGCAATCGAAAAAAGCAATTTTCTCATTGAGCCAATAGATACTCCATTTAGTTCCAGACTCTCTACGGACCACTGCTGTTGTAGTGGGGCTGATACAGGGGGAAGCGAGAGTAGAGTGATGACCCAGCCTCGTTTTCCCTCTGCCTTGCTGCTCTGAACCCATCGATATGGATACAGACGTGCTTTGCAGGCTGGATGAGGAGGGGGTGGGAGCGAAGAAAGGGAAGGTGAGAAAGGATGGGGACAAGTGGAAGAAAGAAAACTAGATGAGATGATACAGAGGGAGACAGATTGAGGAGGAGGACCGAGGCTGTGGTCAGGCCTGATGAAACGGGGATGTGAGATCAGGGCCACTGATCAAATGGTGGGCCAGAGAGGCAGCCGCCTTGTTTGCAGGCACATCAGTTGATATCAAGGAAAGAGAGAAAGGAAGGAAAGGAGGGGAGAGACAGAAATCAGAGGCGCCCGACCATGTGGAACCGCAGATTGATTAATTTCAAGCCTTTAATGAGCGGTGCTCTGCCAGGCCAGGCGGCATCAAGTCAGTCACCCCGTCCCTCTCAGCAGGAGCTGCCATACACTGCAATTCTCACTTTTCTCTCTCTGCCAAGAACTGGGTGGCACAGGAACAGCGAACTCACCACATACACACACACACTCAGACACACACATACACATACACACACACTGTCTCCATCTCACACTTCCTATCCTATTCATTTGTTTTTGCTGTTCGTTTCAACGCTGGCGCTGTGAATGTGTGATTAAGAGCAACACATTATCAGAGGCACTATTAAAATGAGCGCACTGATCACCAGTGGCAAGTCTCACACCAGGTGTTCCGCGTCTGTAGGCGGAATAAATACCAGCTTGGCTCGGGGGAGATTTGAATCCACTCAAACATGCTCCCTCCTAATTGCTATCCTCCGCATTGTTGCTGCTAACCTTTATTCCCTGTGTAAGTCACGCTGTAGGTTTACAAACCCTGTTGTTTGCATTTGTATTTATCCTGCAGACACGGCTTGTGTGTCTGAGCAACAAAACTATTTCCCAACACTCATGTGAATCAAGCTGAGGAGAGAAAAGCTTCAGGCGGAGTTTAGTCATCCGTGTTGGCAGCTGCTCCAAAAGCATCAATACTACTGTTTCTTTTTCCTTTTTTTTTTTTTTTTGACAAGGCAAATGTTCACCCACAACATGGTGAACAAACACGCCTCTGTTTCCAGTTTGTGTGCTGCTCTCTCTGCAAGTCCCAATCATTTAGGTTTGGGAGGAGAAAAAAAATAAAGAGGGTGGAACACAAATAGAAGAGAGAAACCTTTACATGATGCAGCAGTGTGGTAGCCCACTTCATTAATCATCACAGGAGCTGATTTTTCTGTCCGTCCAAGCTGCTGAGGTGTGATATGATTCTTCTCTCCTCCTTCCTGTTCCAGCCTCGGGCAGATGGGAGAGATGGAGCGAGTGCTTGTGACTTTTACTTGAGGCAAGAAAACTCAGCATAGCTCACCTGGACACTGGGGTGTTTTTAATGGGTCCCTTGGAGCCAATCTCCTCAAGCGAAAACTGATTAGAAGCTGATTTCCAGCTGTTACTGTAAAACACTTTTTTTTTTACTCTGATTCTGCACTTTCCTCAGCAACTTTTTGAGTGAACCAATTCAGACAAACACTCAGTAGTTTGTCATAAAGCACGTTAACAGTGTTCCCTGTTCAGAGCTCCTGGATGTGTCATGTTCGCTCCAGTGGAGATCAGACAGGGACCGGAGGATGAGGTGGTTTTGGATGATGCATGCCTGTGATTAATGCAAACTGACAGTGAACTCCTGCCCTACAGCAAAGGTAGCGCCGTCAGAGACATCCATCTGGTGACCCCATACATCTCTGCAGACAGCCTCCTCCTCGGTTATGGCTGCACCCCCGTGGGAAGGATGCCAGCTTGGGAGACTGACACACATCAGGCTGGATTTCCCCTGATGTCAGGTTTCTCATACAGTAACCCACTATTATCTGTAGACTGCATATTAAACCACATCTCTCAGGCTGATCCAGGGCACAGTCAGCACACTATTGCGCATGACTTTTATTTCTAAAGGGGAATAAAAAACAAAGATCTGACCGAGGTTAACTCAAGCCCACATGGAGTAAAGGAGTTAAACAATTAGGATGAGGTTTCTACTTCATTTAATTTCCCTTTTAATGCGATCATTTGGTTTCATGTGAGGAGAAACTTGCAGGAACAAAGTGAGCAGAAATCCAATTTTACGCACATTAGACCCCCGTGGTAAATAATGATCCAACTCAACAGGGCACAAACAAAAGCAAGAAGCAAAAAATGCGATCACTTAGTTCGACACACATGTAAGTTGGAGACACTTTTTGCAGAGCAGAGACGTGTTTCTTACCTCAAGTGCCGAAACCTCTGGCTGATGTTTCCGTGCGTAAATCTCACCGCTGGGAGAAGCCTGGCTCTGCTACAGCTCAGTGTTCAGACACTACACACAAAAGGTGGGATGTCCACGGAGCACAGTCCAGCTGGTAAAAATCCACCGATCCCAGTTTGGAGCAGCTCGCAGTGTCGAAGGGAGGCTGGTGTGCAAACAGTTTGGTGAAGTGGCTGAAAGCAGGCGGCTCTGCTCCGAGGGGGGCGGGGCTTCTGGTGGTCCCGCCTCCTGCTCACCTCCTCCGCTGACACTGCTCAGGTCTGTGCCTCCGACCATCTGCACCAACAACAGAATCACCTGTCAGCATGGGGTCAGATTAATAGTGAAGATAATTTAGACAAAAAGTGATTAGTTTCCTTCATTGTAGAGAGAGGAACACATTTTAGGAAAAAGATACCACAGAGATCAGCAGCCAGTAATAACATGTATACACCAAAATTACATATATGCAGGTTTTTCAAACTCAGGCAAACCTGTTAAAACTAGGCAATTGACTTCTTTCCCATTGCTAGTATATGAGTTGGCCTGCCTGTTTTTTTTTTCTGGAAATCTTTTGCTGTACAAAACAGCATGGAGCCCATGTTACAGTGATTACTTTTTTATTTTTATTTTTTGCATCAGTCTCTCTTTAAAAATCATTGCAGACTGAATGATGTCACCATTGAAAGTTGTGAGCATAAAAACAATAAACTATCTTCCAGGCTATTTACACGCCAACATCCAGAACTTTAACCTGTGTCATTGCGTTGTGCCAGAAAAGGCTGTTCACCCAGGCGCCATGTTTCACTGTAGCTGCACTGGAGCCTGGAATGAATGCTGATTGTACCTGTTTCCACTGAAGACAAAAGTGTTGTTTTCACTAAGTTTAGTTTAAAAGATCAGTCTCAAAGATCTCTGTTTCATTCTCTTTGGCGACACCTATGGCGATTAGTGGTAATTGCAGGTTTGTTTTGGACCTCACTCCCCAGTAATCCAGACAGTGTCACTTGTGTGATGTCAGATAGTTGTGCTTGTTATTGTTATGAGTACACTGATAAATACTGATAAATACTGTAAACCGGGTAAACCTGTCCAACAATAACAAAATATGCCTAGCAGCACTTCTGAAGCTCACTGATAAGTTTAAAATATAAGCTATATTTCACTTATGTCCAAAAGTGAATAATGACCACTTGCAGTTTTACTGGGGTTTGTGTGAGAAAGTATTTCTTGCTCAGGTGGAGCAAATTCCCAAAGTCTTGTCATCACTTGTAGCCAGCAGAGACTTAAAGGCACCTGATGAAATAATAGTAGGCTACAACCCTGTTTTTTAAATGGATTAAACAAAGGAGCTATAACTTCCTGAGCTTTAGAGGCTGGCAGGCACAGAGCCAGGCTAGCTGCTCCCCTCTGTTTCCAGTCTTTGTGCTAAGCTAACAGGCTGCTGGCTGCACATTTCACAGATATGAGAGTGAAATCAATCCTCTCATCTTACTCTGGGCGAGAAGGGCTGGAGATTACACTTATTCCCAAAACTACTGCTTTGATGTCATGATACTGAGTGTTAGAAAAAAAACTTTATAAAGTCAGAACTGTGAGGATAAAGTCAGATTTGCTCATCTAAGAGTTCAAATTCTTGCTCGAGTTGCAGAATAAAACTCTCTCTGCAGAATTTTCACTTTAACCTTTTTCTTTGAATTCAGCCTTTTTTTCCCAGATGAATCTCAGATAATCATCTCAGAAGCCAAATATTTTTCCACGCGTCTCTTATCTTTCTCCACAGTTTGTTGTCCCGATGGGGAAATGCTTTTTTTGTTTGGAGATACAGGGCGTGTGTCATAAAAATAAACACATCATTATGTTTATCCTGATGATCTTTTACGCACACAGAAACAGTGGAAGTCAACATTTTATTTAGACGGATGAGACAAGGTGCAGTCATCACTTGTGGGGAAAGTAATGAAAAAGTTTCAACAAATTGCTGCATCTCGAAAGTATCCTAAGGGATAAAGTAATATTATCTTTGTGAGAGTAATGAGTATTGCTTTCTTGAGAAACGAGCTCAACGCTGTTTTTGATTCCAGCAGCAGATAAGTGACAATTCTCCGAAAGGCAGCTGATAGTTTTATTGTTTGTCCCTTGTTAATTATTCATGCCGTGTGCCTCTCGCACAGCCAGAAAACAAGAGGAGTGCTTTGTTTCAGGTTTGGAGGGGGTGAAAAGGGGGCCTGAAGTGTTTTCTATCCCTCTGTGCTCCTCGTGCCACAAAATCTACTACAGATGGAGAGCAAGATAAGCGCTCCAGAGACTGATCTTTCTGCCTTCTCCTCTAAGGTCGTGACACTGACATTCCCAGTGGCATACGTGATACTTCCAACCCCCAGTCCTCCCTTGTGTTTTCTCCTGATCCCTTTCTTATTGGCCCTGAGGAATTCTGCAATTTTAAGAGCGTTTTGCGAGTCAGGAGCGAGCGACGACGGCTTAAAGCGAAGTTTAAAACAAGGCGGAGATTAGCTTATGGAAAGGTTGGATTCGGCGTCTCGTCGGGAGCTCGGTTCAGACGCGGGGCCTCCGCCTGTGTAAGAAAAGTATCACAGGAATGGCTTGGCTGCAGAGAGAACAGCTGTGAGGTATTTTCTTTTTGGCTCCTTGGGTATTTTCAGAGGGCTCATAGAGTAAAGAAAGGCTGAGGTGAATCACTGACTAAAACGCCTCCTCCCTCCTCTGCGCCGTTGAGCGCTCACATGGATCGCTGGTTTTGGGAGAAGTCCTCTCTTCAGGTCCTGACACCGCTCGGCTCAGTCATTATTTGTTTTTCTTGGCTAATCAGTGATTGATCAACAAGTGTGGTGATCTGTGGCCGGGGGGGGGGATGTACTACACCGGTCAATACACAGCTCCAAAATCAGTTTACAGTCTCAGTATTTGACCTTTCAGTGATTCTGAGTCACTTTTCAGAAATTCAAGAAAATCAAGTCATTCACGAAAGGATTTTTACAAAAGTGGCGGCTGACACAAAAGAAAACCTTGGATGTCATTTAATCTCCAGACTCTAATTAAAGACACTTGAGGAGACTCAGATGAGGTGATTGGAGGTTTTTGCTGCTGCAGGGGACCAGTAGAACAAACTAGTTATTTCAGTGAATTCGAATGTTAAACCTTGGGGATTTTGGATTGCATGCTGTGTTCATTACGTGTGCAAAAATCATTTGAAACCCTTTTTTTTTCTGGCACGATTCGGTGTATAGTCTAGTTGTTCCTCCTACATCCAAGCTCCTGGCAATGAAATTTACTCTTGTGTCCATGTTAATCACGTAACACACGCACACACACACACTGATAGGCGGACCGCGCTAGCTTACAGGCCCTTCCTCACATGCACATTCTTATCGCAAACAAACCCATTTAATTCAATTTACACAGCCCGCGCTTCAATTTCACACACATAGCATCATACCACATGCTATCTCATTAAACAGGCTGCGGACATGCTTCACAAGCTCTCACAAAGTAGGCCTTATTGTTGTGCACGTACGCACACACACACACACACACACAAATGCACACGGGGGATGTAGTCTTAAGGAATTTCCCTGGAAACAGCAAAGGAGTAATTCAATATTGCATTTATTGGTAATGTGAAGCTGGATTGTTTTCAATGTTTCAATGTTTTTTTAAATATGCAAATATTAAAAAACAGGATGTAATTTCATGATTCTGTTCTGTGGTTGGTAGAGATAAAACTGTCTATTCCCCATGTTGATACACGGTTTATAGTGATTTATAAAATGGCATGAAAGCATTTTTTTCTCCATTGCAACTGTGCAGCTTCTTTTGTGTTGACACTGACATTCATAGTTTGTAGCACAAAAGAATAGTTTGACATTTTAGGATACACGCTTATTTGCTTTCTTACTGAGATCTGGATGAGACGATTGATACCACTCCCATGTCTGCAGAACGTCTGAAAACTGTGAAAAATGCCTGTCGTAATGTAAGAGTCTTGGGTGATATCTTCAGAATCTAACAGCCCCAAACCAAAAAATATACAGTACAAGGTTGCAGGGTTGGTGGTTCAATCCCCAACTCTTCCTGTCTGCTTGTCAAAGTGTCAAAGGGTGAGAAACCAGGTTGCTCCCCAGCCACTGGGGTTACACAGAGCTAGTCCATTCCTCATCGCGGGTCCCAAGCCTGGATAAATGGGGAGGGTTTTGTCAGGACATCCGAACAAAGTCTGTGCCAAATCAAATATGCAGGTCACAAATCAGATTTCCATGCAGCGTTTCTATCTCTGTCATCGAGATGGAAACAGATGATCCACTGTGGAGACTCCCTAACCTAAAAAAAGACAATGATAAGCAGCAAATTCTCACAGTGGACAAGCTGAAACTAGTGAACTATTTGCCAATCAATTTCTTCATCAACTAATGGTTTCAGCTCTAGTGTTAAGTATGTAACTAAGAGGGGATTATTTTAGTCGAGCATCAAGACTGAAAGCAGGAGGAAAAAGTGGATCTGGTTCTAACTGAAAACATGTTGTCTAGTATTTCATTTGTTCAATTCGAACACAAGCAGAAATGTAAAAACAAGATGTGTCTTTACACGTGCCTGGACTATTTCTTGACAGCCAGACTTCTTGGCATTTCCACCGGCTGAGTCAACCCCACCTGGATGACAGGACTTGAAGACAGTGTTGCTGTCTGACAAGAAATAGTTCCACCTTCGAGCCCCCTGTCAAACCATAACTTGTCTTTATTACAGCAAATTTTCTGTGGCGCTCAGGAACAGACTCGGCGATTGAACATAAACTGGACGGATTACGCTCGTTTGCAGAAACGCAATTAAAAAGTTATTTGGCAACTTTAAAAAAATAAATAGAGCAGAAATCACAGTAGGAGGATGAGTCACGAAGCGCCCATGATTGCTTTTATGATTCATTTATTTTGGAGTTTTTATTTCATTTGTTTGAACAAACAAACAAAGCCATGGAAGTCTTTTCCCCCAACTGTGCGATTTGCCTCCCATTATTCTGATATATGCAGCATCCCTAAGACACACACACACACACACACACACACACACACACACACACACACACACAAACACACACACACACATAGAGGCATAAACACAGTTGCACACAAGACGTTGAGCACATCCTTGCAGCCTCAATCTGTCAGGGGGCATCAGCCAGCACCCGGGGGAAACGTGCCATGCCTCACGGCTTTCTGCCCCCTCTACGACTCTGGGACCAGGATCAAATTGTGAGACGGGCTGTAGACGGGCGAGACTCATCTCCTGGATGCCCTTTAGGGAAACCACACACACACACATTCAGTTACGCGGCTGCTGAATAGGCTTATAGCCCTTAATTTTCCATTGTATTGTCTGAGTCATAATTTGGTTTTCCACAATTGTCTCGAGGCAAACCTTTTGGAAAACAGTTCTCCTTAACCTAGATATTTATGCAGAAACCGACTTCATGATGCAAGTGGCAAACATCACCCCCCTTCCCCTCCCCTCCCCTGCAAGTGACACCATTCAAAATCAGCGCGCTTTCACATGAAATCATCTCTGAATTCATGCATCTCCATCTGGCTTAGTGAGTCTGTCTGCGTCTGTCACATAGCCAAGCTGACGGAGAAGGGGTGGAGGAAGGTGACAAGAAGAGACGTTCAGTTTCACTCCGAAGCTGGAAGCTAACGAATCGTCTTTATTTGGAAACACCTTCATCTTAACAGCTCCTGTGGTAATGGTGTGTGTTACCTGCACCCAACGATGTTTGGAGGAGTAATTGGACAAATCCGTGGGAAGAGGCGTGAAGAAGAAAATCAGAGTATTAACAAGCTGAATCTGAAATTAGAAAGCTTTTAGGAGCGTCTTTAATGCTTGTGCGCTGTGTTTTCATTTGTAGCTTTTCTCTGTTTCTGTGTGCATTCCTCTGCATTAACAACACCTGTAGGCAATCTCGTGCAAGGCTTCCCTGCACCTTAATAATTGCGGATGTCTACCTGCCGTAGCTCAGCCGGTGACAGGAGCCCGAGGATACGAGAGCGAGGGAGGAAGAGTGGGAGAAGAGCATAGAGATGTATGTCAGTGTGCCCAGATATTTCATACACCTCTTCTTTCAGGAATGCACACAAGAGAAACATCTGCCGGGTCTGAGCTCAGCCAAGCAGAGAGAAAACACACACGAGGCACCGAGGCTGCAGAGCGAGAGGAAATGGAGAGTGTAAAGATGGAAACAAGGAATGACTGGACCATTTTTGCCCTTGTTCCCTCTTTATGTACAGTAAGTGTGCTGACTGACTCGACCCCCCCTCTACCCCCCGTTGAGTGCAGCCATTTCTTTGCTGTGTTGCAGTGACAGGCCAAGCGTGGCTGAACTGCCTCCATATACTGTAGCTCCAGTGTTCCCAGGAGGGTGAACTGGCTGGTGAATGGAGGAAAGTAGGCCAGGGGAGCCATCATTGCATCCCCTCCTCCTCCTCCAGAAATCTGATTCACGGGGAGGGAAAGATCCATTTGTCTGTCACACAGAATCTCTCTCCTCCTCCTGTTTCATTTGGGGGGTTTCGTTTACCTCGGATAGAACATGCATTTTTAACGCTGTAGATTTATTTCAAATATTCGCTCAGTTGCCGTAGGTGTGCTGTACGTTCTGTGTGTGTTTTGCCAAGACGTGGCTGTTTAGTTTAAGCCAACAGGTCTGAGCCACTTCTTTTGTCGGGGGACTGTGGTTGTGTGTGCAGCACAAGTATGGAGCTCTGCGGTTATTGGTCCAGCCCAGACACATTTTATGGTCTGGGAGTCCTGGACGGTGGAACTGAGGGATATAAAAGATTTTTAAATATAATTTATGATTTGTGGATTCAGGAGTTGTGGCTCGGTACACTGTAAAACACTGTGAGTTGGTTAAACTTAAAAGCATAAGACAAACAGAGGTGTTCAGTAGAAGTACAAAAGACTTTTTAAGAACAACAACAACAACAACAAAAGAACTGATTATATGAATTCACCTTAATGAATTTTAGCAGTGGATCTCTCCCCACTGGTGATTTAAAGTGCAGTATATTCAAAGTGCTTTAAATCCTGGTTTAAAAAGAACTTAATAAAAAGCTCCAAACAACCACAGAAATAGTCATGATGTGATAACTGTCACAAATGGGCTGCTGACCTGCTTTCAAACAACAGGCGTTTTAAGCTGCCACCTCCACTGTTTCTAATTTAAAGCTGTCAGAGCTGATGATGGTTTGACTTTTTCAACTTGCAGCCTTAGCTTAATATGTAACAATAGCAACCACAAGAACCACAGAGAGGGAAACAATTCAGGAGACAGCATTGAAATGAATTACATAGTCAGTGGCTATGAGTCTTGGAGAAAACTGATCAAACCGATTCCCATCAGCAAAGTGATTTTCACCTCTAGTGAGAGCTGCTTCAATGAGCTAAACTGCTCAATTTACTTAAGATTCTGTGTGAGTTTAGGCAACATTTCTTTTGCTACACTGACTTATATCACAGTCACTTTCCCTTTCAACTAACACACTCTCAGTTGGAAGGGTTTGTTTTTCATTTCCCCTAATTTCCTCACTGTTGCAGTTGTGCAAGCCGGGTGCAGGAAAACAGTGGTAGGACCCAAATGCAGACAAAACAGGATCAGTTCAGTGATTCAATGGGGATGTGCAAAAAAAACTTACAGTGTCACTTGGCATGCAGAGGTCCAAACCAGGAAGGCAGTCCAAACAGGCATACAAATCCAAAAGGGAGCAGACAAGAAATCCAAATAACAGTGTCCAGGTAACACGAGGCTGAATCCAAGAAAACACAGGGAGACACAAAGAAAGGCTGGAACATTTGAAAGAAGGACGGACTGGCACAGAGTAAAGGAAACACAAACACTAAACACATGAGGAAAGGAAAGAGAATGAGGGACAGGTGAAACTAATGAGCAATTTCAAATGCAAAGGAAGTAAAGTTAACCCACACACCTGAAGACATACTCTTTCAACATAAAACAGGAAATTAAATATGACACTCACAGCTTTGGCTGATCGTTTTGAATGAAAGAGACATAACAAAGCCTCAAGATCATCTGTCTTCAGAAAAATGATCAAACTATAGGAATACAATTGGATTGCGTTACTGAGAATGTTATTTGTGTTAGAGTAAGAGAGTAAAACATTTTAAATAATCAAAAAATCTAAATAGAAATAGAAGACAGATGTGGTCCTAAAGTAGAGCCTTGAGGCACACCTTTTTGCTGCTCTCTAGTTTGATTTACTTTATTGTAAAACAACACAATTATTTCTCTTTCTGGAGCATTAATCCACAAAAAATGCATGCTGGGAAGTCTGCTGATATGCTGATGATGTATGTTTAGAAACTTTGATGAATTAGAACTCTCAGCTGTACATTCAAATCATCATTTCAAATCTGTGGTGTTTTACAGCGCACTTTGTTGGCACGTCTGCAGAGGTCTGGACATCTGGTATCGAGAGATTTGAACTAGAGAGCAGTAACCAGGTGTGGAAACAACACTGTCATGGTGGTCACTGTTTTTGTTCTGCCTCCAGCCCGTTGGAAACCCCTCTCACCAAGATTAATGTCGAGACCTGTTAATACAGTTTGAGCTGGGGGGGGGGCTTTCAGAACCATAACTCTTGCTACTGTCCTATCCCAGCGCTGGTGTTGTTATTTCATGTCCGCAAGCCGATAATGACGTTCCCAGAGTTTATTTTGGACCTGCTACACTTGACGCTGCAGCCTTTTTACAGATGCCCAGGTAATTTCCCTCCTTCCCTTCAGAGAACTAGTATACATAAATGAAATATGGATGCAGCTTGAAATCAACTCCAGCGGCATCCAATCTCTTGAATCAACTTTGGGGATGTTTCCCTGCCAACTCCTGCTTGGATACCAACACTTCCTTAGCAACTGCATGACCAGCAGCTATATATGTGCTGACAGGAGCTGCAGGGCTCAGCTGTTGATGGAACACAGTTATCCTTTTTCTCATTACTGTCTACTCTGTGTGAGATCCACCAGGCCTGAGGACAACCATCAGGGACTTACATGTGTGTTTGTGCATAGTGTGGCCAATAAGGAGAACAGGCCTGCTCCTTGGAAACACCTGTCCAATACTCTGAACAGATATCAGAGCATACAAACAAAGGATTTTTTTTTCCCTCATCGCACGCCAGATGTCATCAGATATGAATGTAAACACGACTCGCTGAGAAAAATGAGAATTACTCAAACATGCTCAAAGTGCCAGAACTCGCATGCATAATTTCATTTGAGACCATAAAACACAAGTCAGGTGCTCCTCCCGTGACAGAAGTGTTTGCTAACCTGTTTCTACATGCACGAGAGCTGCAACTATGCTTCCATTGACAAACACATAAGGCAGGAAAATATCCAAAAACCAGAGTCCAGAACAAAACCTGCTGCGCCGAATGGGTGTTTATTTTGATCCTGTTGCCATGGATAAATGAATAAACACCTCAGGCTGGAGAAAAGGTGATGTCATGATTAAAGAGACAACTTGACATTTCATGTTTTATTTGGATATTGTTGTTCATCAGACAACAGTTGTTGTTAAACTAGTTGTAAAGTCAAAAATATCAGAGAAGATTTCTATAAGGTCACTGGTGCTCTTGGAGGAGAAAGCAATATAAACACTGTATTTTTCTTTATTGATCTCCCCTCGGCATACAGGACTTACTGTAAGTGGGCTCCACCACCAACCCCTAATTGTCAAGCAAGGTCAGCAGAATAGGCTTTCATCTGCTGAAAATGCCTGCAGCAAGAAACATTGTTCAAAAGCAGTCTTCAGTATTAAGACAAATCACAACAAACAGGCCTTCAAACACAAACTAAAATCTGGAAACACTTATCAATCATCGATCAATAGATTGTGCAAATTGTTATCACTGTTTGATATGTTTAACTGTTATTTTTTTTTTTTAAAGCTGCTAAGATGAACATTTTATATTAAGGGTGGATCAAATGATTATGTTAATGTGTGATGAATCCACAGATAGTTAACACCCGACTCTGCATCCCTCACTTCTTAAGAGCATTTTAGCATCTCATCGTTTGGGTTTATGGCTCAGAATATTACTGTTTACTTCTCTCACTGCTTTTATAGCACTGTTTTCAGCCAAAGCTGGCAGCTGTATTTAGCAAAAAAAAACTCTAAAAAACCCAATGTACACCACCTGCTGAGCAACAAACAGCAGACAGACACAGTGAGAGACGAGCTGCTGAACATTCAGCCGCTAAAGAGACAGATATCTCCCTCAGCAGTCAGTGGAGACCAAAGACTTAAAAGAGGGTGAATATTGGACTTACATTCATCATGTAGACATAAACACAACAAAGTAAAAGCTAATGTTGCTATACGCTGGATGCCTAAATAGGCAACTAACGATCAGAATCAGAATCACTCTATTATCCCATTATAGGAAATTAGTGTTGCAGCAGGAGCACACAAAAGACAGGTATACAATGACAATATCAACAGTGAAAATAAGGCCCAATTAAAAGTCTAAAAATCAATGATAAAAGAACAACACAATATAAAAGCACCATAAACATATACAAAATCACTAGTGAAAAGTTCAGTCCAGAGCTCATACCAAAAATGATAGAATACAACCAGGTATTGCAAAAAAGTGCAATGTGTAAATGTGCAAATAAGCAATAGCAGTGCAATAAGAACATGAGCAATCCAGGGGCTAACCATTAAGTAAATAAATTTCAGTGGGGATGAATGAAACATGAAGTCTTTTAGTCCTCCTCATAGGCGCCCTAAAAGTTTGCCTCATCAATTTAAAATGTGATAATAAGTCTGTGAAAACTCAGAGGTTTGAATATTTGTATCCAGGACTTAAAGTAGATAAAGTAAATTTAATTGTCTGCTGTCTTCACTGGGAGATTTCAGCCCCCAGATGTTTGCATCAATTCAATATTCGGCTCAGAAGAACACACAGCTGCTGGGTCTTATTCTTATGACCAATAAATAATACATTAAAAAGAATTATGTATAATAAATAATCATTTTCAGATTATTTAAATGAATTCGACTGAAATGAAGACAGTGATTATAGTCACCTACTTCGGCTGGAAAGGTCACGTCGCCAACACGTCTGTCAAAGAAAGTGAAGCGATGGACAAGAAATGGACAGTCATTTGTCCAGCAGGGCAAAGATGAGCCTCATCATCACTGAGTGATGTGACACATTAATTTACCGATGGATCTCGGTTTCATTATTTGAAGATGTGATCGGTGTCCAAAGATAATCCAGGTGATTGATTGGAACGGTCTATCACGAGAAACTGAGGCAGAGTGGTGTAATTATTTCTATACAAGGGCAAGACAAGGTGAAGGCGGAGAGTCAGGCTGAAACATTTAACCTTGGATCACCATCGGCCGTGATTCAAAGCTCAGTCAAGGAGCTCACTGTATCAGCTGTGAAATATTGTCACATCAAAGTCCTACTTCAAGATCAAGCATCAAAGAATAAATGGCAAACGCGTCTCATAGCAGATGAGATGGAGGACCTAATGAAAAAGGGGAAAGCAATGAGGGGAAAAAAAGCAAATAGGAAAAGCAAAGCAGCACAGGTCGTGTCTTATTTTCTTCTTCATGTCAAATCTCAGCAGGCGGTTTCAGGGGAAACACCTGACTGCAGGGTTTCATATAAAAGCTCATTTTTAAATCATAAATCCAAGATCCCGGGTCCATCAGGGGAGAATTGATGCCTTTGTCAGTCGCAAGTGTACACATTCTTAATAAAAAGGATCCGATTCTTTCATGTGATATTTATACTCCCCGCGGATGAATGTTCAATTTGCTCTGACTCCGCCATACCGCTCACAAAATGACAGATACATGAAACTTTCACGTGAGATGTGGATTTAGGGAATACTGCTTGCATAAAAACACGAGCGGCCTCCATCGGTTTTTCTCGTTTGAGCTTCACAGGAAGACTTGTTGTAAATCTGATCCGACCGCTCGCTGCGCATCAAGAGCTTCCAACTCCGCTGCTTTCCATTTCTTTATTAAACTGTTTATCCTGAAGGAAAGTGCATTGTTAATTACCGCTAATGATACAGATGTTCATTGCCGGAGGGCCTTGTTTAATAATGAAAGCATTTTCCTCTCTCCTGGCAGGGATGTACACGTACTGGTAAACTGGAATAAATTACTGCTTGTTTCCTTTCAGGCCAACACTGGTCAAAGATACCACCCATGAGTCAAAGAGAAACAAGATATTATGAGTGCAGTCTTTTATCATTTCCACCATCAGAAGCTTAAACTGTCGAATAGGAAACAGTGAGGGATAGGGCAGAATCCCTCTCCTCTACAGTTTGTGAGATAGTGGTTTCAGAGGGCATGAAGAGAAAGACCTGATTGTAATCAACCAGCCATTTGACAAAAGTGAGTTCACGTCTTTGTCCAGGCTCCAAAACCAGTGTGCATTGTCTTCTAGTGTCCAGATGAAAAGGCTCACAATTTCTTTAAGGTGTCTACTTAAATGCATTATCATATTTTAGCTGACATAGCAGAAGATATTTTCCATGTGAATGAAAAGAATTTGAAGGTATAATTGAATATAATTATCGAGAAAAAGATGTGGGAAGATTTATCTGCAGGTTGCCACAAATGTATTAACAGTCACTGGTGAAAAGAGGAAGTTGAAATGTAATATTTTTTTAACATTTAATAAGGGCTTCAGAGCAATTTTGGTGTTGGAGGAAGTGTGGAATGACAGGGGACCATTCTTATATTTGAGGGATTTTCCAGTTTTAATGGGAAGACGGAACAAAGAAATAATGAAAATCCCAGTTCATCCAATGTCCCGTCTGCTCGGGGGGGACACCTCAAGATGTAAACAATGCAGACCAGATGTATATTTTACACTTTGTGACTGTTAAAAAATAGAAAAAGAAAGAAAAGAAAGGCGATGAAGTCTGTTCTACAAAGTTGGACTCCTCTCATACTGCACTTGAGGCTATGACCGTCTGTTGTGTTTGAAAAGACTTGACAAAACAGTGACATCTTAACTGTGTCTTGAAGGAATAAAAAGAAAATAAACCAGTCTAGCTTTAAATAGAAACATGTTGGTAGAGCCCTTTCTGTTTTAAACTAAAGCTTCAAATCAGTGAAAGTACTTTTCTTCACAGCAGAAGAAGTGAGATGGAGACGAGACTCAGGCCAACGTCCTCCATTCACCTCATCCCCTGTGAAGCCTCTTCTAATGGCTACTTAATTCATAGGACTAACGGATTATCAAAGCCATTTAAATTAGTCATCATGGAGAGGATAGATTGCGAGACAGCCATGGGAGGTGGGTCATGTTAACCAAAAGGCCTGGAGGAAAGATGAGAAAAGCATGCAAATGAAAGAGAGAAAAAAAGGGATGATTATTCTTCTCTCCCTCTGTAGATTCCACAGGCTCTACTTATGATTTAATCTGCCATAAAGCTGAGCCCACTGTGGGAAGCCCTTGGGGAGGAGCCTACTATCCTACACTTTAAACAGAAATAATGTTACAGATTCCAGAGAATCTGAAGAGAAAGAGGAGAGACAAAAGAAGATGTGTGTGTTAGAGAACAAAGCTAGAGAGAAACGGAGGAGCGAGACGACAAGCATGAAAACAGAGCGGCGCTGAAGCCAATAAAATATAGATCTCAAGCATCACATTGAAGTGACAGGGTGACCTTGGAGGCAGTGAATGCAATTTATGAAAAGCTAGGAAAAGCAAAAATGTAAAGCAAGTGAGGTTGGACTGTATTTATTTAATGTAAGCCTGCATTACTCTTCCTGCTGTCTCTCTCCCTCTCTACATTGTTTGGTTTAGGCATTTTGCAAGGTGACTGGACTCAATCCAGACTCTGGAAAATCCCTGTCACAAAGAGAGCTTAACTACTTTTGCTGTCTGGTTTTGAAGACAGTATCAGTGTGGGAAAAACAAAGTTTGTCATCCATGTTTATGTTAAAGAAATTGTTCATTTTGAGAAACAGGCTTATTCACTATCTTTTTGAGAAAAGATTGTCCAGGAGCAGTCAAGTGTTCTTCATCATATTAGCTTTTTTCGGTTTTAATGCTAAGCTAAATATCTTTTCTCATCTTTGTTCCAGCTTCATATTTGACAGATTTCTCCATTTATTAAATATGCTGTATCACTGCTTAAAATACTGCTTTAATCAAAAATAATGTGCATATTAACCTACGATTTTATCCATTATCAGTTAATCTATCAGTTATTTTTGGATCAATCTCCTCCTCGTTTTCATGTGAAACAACAGTGAAGCCTATGGAGGCATCTTCACAAGCTTGATTTGTCTGACTTCAAACCCTAAAATGCAAAAGTATTCAATTTACAATGACACTAAACAGAGGAAAACAGTTTATCCTCGCATTTAAGAAGCTTAAGTCAGTGAATGTTTTTGCTCGACAAATTATCCGACTAATTAACAAATTGTCCAAACGGTTGCCAGTACATATTTTTCTTGGTTGACTTATCATTGTAATCAACAAATGTGTTACATGCAGTACTGTAAACACACTGCAGCATCAGGGCTCTGCAAGAGATTAATGATTCAAATTTAGAGGTTGGCTGGAGATGAGCGAGATTTAAATGTATGTAAAACCCAATAATAAAAAAAGACTGTTTCAGTGTTGCATTAAAATCCTATATTATTATTCTTACTGTACAACCAATGGGAGAGATGCACTTGTGCATCCACACATGAGCACAGAGTCACAAATGTCTGACACAGACCACTTCATCAGCTCATGTCTCTGCTCGCCACAGGCCACCGGCTCTCCTCCGCCGCGAAAATATCTTCCAATCCATATAAATATTTATGTGCATTAATAGTAAAGAGGCAGCACAAGTAGATGCACGCCGCACTGTGCTGGTCTTATTTTCGTAGGAGATGCACTCCAGCATCCACGACGTCTCTGTCGCCATGACAACGGAGTTCAGCGAGCGAGCCAAAGCAGGACTTGGCCCCGTCGGTCTGCTCAGACAAAAGTAGCAGGATTCTCACAGAGAGGGGAAACAATGTGCGCGTCGAGTGTGCTCCAGCAGCGACACGCATGTTAACGACAACTAGTAGTTACTTAAACATCACGAGGACAAGAAGAAGAGTGCATGAGCACGACAC
This sequence comes from Centropyge bicolor, assembly GCA_037975185.1. Lineage (NCBI taxonomy): Eukaryota > Metazoa > Chordata > Actinopteri > Pomacanthidae > Centropyge > Centropyge bicolor. The sequence goes on from JBBMOC010000027.1 coordinate 856,761, forward strand.
GCTTCGGTGCTTCCTCTGCAAATAGCCTCCAACCGCAGATGTCAAAATGGGGATATGGACACGATTAGATGATCTCAGGCCATTTCTAGACATTGTTACCAAATAGCAGGAGCCACAGAATACTTTGACCATATAAAGACGTGGACGCTTATGAGGAAAGCAGATGTGAGGAATTACAAGCTATCACATTCACATTCCACAGACCAGTGTGTGCCTGAGTCCAAGTCCAAAATACTGTCTTAACAAGGAGCCAGAGATTTATTGTCATCCTGCTGTCAGATGTTAGTCCATAAGGGAAATTTCGAAAAAAAAACATCGCACATATGAACACATTCACTCATATCACCAAACAAATAATTTCACTCCCTATTTCATCTCTCTCACGCACACACATTGGCTCCCAGCGCTCTGGGCCTCAGTCTGTCAGAGACATTGAAGTTTTGTGATCATGGACATGATTTCTCTTTGTGTTGACATCTCCTCTGGGAGCAACGACGGTTCTGGGGTAGGAGATGGATGTAGAATGAAGGGGCGGCGGCGGTGGTGGTGGTGGTGGTGGTGGTGGTGGGGGGTGCGTCTGTCCGGCTCCAGCTGGTGGATGAGAAACAAATGAAAGACAGGAAACACAGATAAAGCTGAGGCGTGTGTCAGAAGACAGGAGCGGAGTGTTATTGGACTGAGTGTTGAACACAGCAGCTCCATGAGGGATTACGAGGCCGAGCAGCAGGAGCCATTTGCTCCACAGAGAACAGCTTACTGACTCTCTGCTTTCAAGGTAGCAATACTTTCACTTCCTCGGTGCGCACACACGCTCGGGCTCAAAGTGCACACGGCGAGATTAACAAGGAAGTTTGCTCATTGTGAGGAAATATCTTCCACCAGAAGACGGAGCTGGAAAAGTTGAGTTTTTTTTCCCGATGAAAAAACTTTGTGAGGTGAGGGTTTACATCATACGGTTAGTCATTTCCCCCGTGATGAGAGAGTTCCTCTGTAATGACAAGGGTCTGTCCCTCAAGCCGTCCTCAAAGACTTTCACTTTCCAGCTGAGAGATGACCTCGCGAGAGGGTCAAGATTATTTTTACTTTCACAACACAGAGGGAACTGAAAGTGCTTTACATGAGACAAAGAAACGCATCGAAACACAGAGACGAACAGGAGTGAGTCAATTAAAGCAGAATGAAAATGAAACAAAAATAGAATCTGCTTATGAAATGAGTCAATTAAAGATACAAACAAAAGATGCTTTAATTTAGATTTTAAAGTGATTAAGTGGTTGCTTCCATTAGTGTGTAGTAACTAAAAGCAGCTTCACTGTGTTTTTGGTTTGAAGCGCTTTTAGTCGACTGCTTCCCAAAGATATCAAGGGCACGCACTGTTTATACTCTTCAAGCAAATCAGAAATGTATTTTGGCCCGAGACCAACAAAGTGATTTATGAACTAGCAGCAGCTCTTTAAATTATGCTCTATGAACTGCATGGAAGCCAGTGTAAAGATTTAAAGGACAATTCTGTTTTACTACAGCTTCTCCAAAACGGTCTTCTCAAAAATGACCACCAGATAACTGAGCACAATAACCCTGTTACTAAAGGAAACACGTATAACAACCTGGGTTTTATTTTCATAGTTTTGGACGTCTTTTGCTGAAATCTGGGATCACAACCATATTTCTCTAATCCGTTCGGAAAAATAGAGAAGCTGCAGAGAAACATACAGGTTCAGCCAGATAATCTAAAATCAACAGGCGGCGCATCTGTAATGTCTGTAACAGAACTACAGCAGGTCAAAGTTGAACCAGGACCCATTATGAATGTTTATAACAGACAGGGTTAATGATGCTACACGCTCACAGTTTTCTCTTCTCAATCATTTTTGGCAAACAGGTCACTGTACTCCCAGATCTCTCGTGAGCACAGCGTTATTACTGCTGATAGAAATTATGGCCAAAACTATAAAAATCACACTCAAGTTTTAATGGAGAGGAATTTTTCTTTATGAACAGGAATAATGTGCTCAGCTCTCCTGGTTCTTGTTAAAACTGTGTAGCACTACTCTGACTGTGATGAGACAGTCTGATGGTCTTTTTTTTGGAAAGAGATGAAGGTGTGGGTGAGCTTGTCTGGACAGGAAACTTTCTCCATATTTACAACCAGTGTCCACTGCTTTGTACTGTCTACTCATTAGAGGTGATGTTATTTGTTCAGACTGAGACCCCCCTCCCAGCATCCCCCAACCGAGTGGGAGTGGGAGAGAGAGAGAGACCCCATGTAGAGACAAAATAGACGAGGGTGTGGATGAAGACTGGCCTGCCTGCAGTGACAGCAGGACGTTCCCACACACACACGCGCTAACCCCCCTGTGTCCCTCTGACATCCCCAAAAACAGCAGGAACCCCAGGGAGAGGGAGGGTCGGAGGGTGGGTATTTTTTTTTTGGGGGGGGGGGGGTCTCAGCTGTGCCTGAGGACAGTGAGACAGCAAAATCCAGGACAGGAACACACACACACACATAGACATAAATACACACACACATGCCACTCACTGTTATTAATACAGGTCGTCAATTAGGCCTGACCTAGAAAGGCTGTCTGCACGAAGGGCTACACAACAAGCTGAAACAGACTGATGGGACTCCAAATCCCTCCGCTCAGCTCACTGTCTAAAAGCCCGGATTAAGTCACACACACGTAAAACACACGCATTTATGAAACAACATACATGCAGAAAGTAAATGCCACTTAAAAAAAATCCTCTTCAACACTGATCCACAGATGCAGTAGCACGCGGAGAGGCACGTAAACACGGCGTGCTGCAGGACAAAAAGACAGATGCAGGCGGGGTGCCAATGCTGAAATTAGGCAAGTTATTTAAAGCCTTTGAAATCGCTCTCTTGTCAACAGAAGAGACAATTAGTTCCAGCATGTCTGCAACTTGTTTCTGTGACTCTGCAGGTACAGCGTGTTGGGAGGGGGCTGGCCAGCCATGTAAACAACACTAACCTGCAGCCAGTGATATGGATACCCTCACCTTTCTGTCTCTGTGCTTTTCTTTCCTTCATCTAAAGTGCAGGGAGCAACTGTCACGTGCCTTAGTTGAGTTGAGTGAATTAGCAGAGGAGGAGGAGGAGGAGGAGGAGGAGGAGGAGGAGGAGGGGGCGGGCAGCTGAGGCAGAGGGATGATCTGAAGGTGAGGAGGGTGAGAGTTGTCCTCCTGTGCCAGGCATGTGCTCTCAGTTAGCGGGCAAGGACGTGCCAGGGGCGAGCAGTCGTGTTTGGCTCCGTTCCCCGCGCCCAGGCCCGGCGCTTTCATTCATCGTTTTCGTCTTAAGAGCTTTTTCCTCCTCCATTGTTACACGAGGCCTATCTAAAGGGTTTATGCCTCTGACTTGTGCTAAGCAGTCGGGGTGACAGAGCCAGAGCTCATCACAAATCCTAAAACCCTCTGCAAATGCTTTTTCTCCTTCCTCACTGCATTCTGCCTTTATTATTGTTTTCTTACTCCCCCCCCCCCCCCCCCTTGCCCCCCCTCCTCACTCTGTGCTCTCTTCATATCTTAATGCTTCTATCTCCTCTCCGCTCTCACTGTGACACTGGAGTGCAGGCACGCTCTAATCTAAGCCAGATGAGCTAGAAAAACACAGGCTTCCTCCGTCGTTTGCTTTCCCCATTAACCCAGAGGCCCGTCATTTCTCTCTCCAATCACAAGGCAGACTTCTGAGGTTTACCAGCACGTCTGCATATGCACTACAGCAGACGAGCCAATAAAACTCCTCTATGACTGATTTATAATGACACCTGATGGCTCCGCTGCTGTCGTCTTCTATCTCCTCACCGCAGACTATTGGGCAGTGGCTTGGAGCCAGGCTCATGGCACCTGTTGAAAACACAGCAGAATCGAAGCCGTTTTACATAATGCCCACTTTTTATGGATGGATTTGGATTTCCAACATATTCAGTATCCTGAAGGTGCTTTTCCAGTGTCCCATGTAAACGTGGCTCCCGATCAGACCGGGCTGACTGTCCAGTCGCCATCAGGGTTGAACCGAGGCTCCTTCCTCTCTGTCATGGTGAGTTTGGGCTGAGGCTTTCATTTAGGACTGGCTGACTCTCGCTCACTGCTGAGGCAGAAGGACATCACGTCCTCTGGGGACAGTCGCCGTCCCGCCCTGTCACTTTCGCTCTCTTATCCGCAGGCCACGAAGCACATGGCACCAGACTGCAGCGAGGCAGAGGGAGGCAGAAGAGGGAAAGAAAGGGAAAGAAGATAAACTGGACTCTTCACAGAAGGTCAGAGATAGCTGAGAATTTTCAGAGTTTTTGACTCAACATTTATCTGTTTATTCAGCTTCATATTGAGCGTATTATTCCTTTTATTGCATGTGTTGCATTGCTATTTTAAAATACTTTAATGCTAAATAGAATTGCAACAAAAATTTCATCAGTTAATCTATTTCTTTTTCACTATTATCAGCTCAAATAATAAAAAGGTTTTCAGCCCAAAATTCTAAAAATATTCAATTTACGATGATATAAAACAGAGAAAAACAGCAAATTCTCATATTGGAGATGCTCAAATTAGTAAATGCATTTACTGGATAAACAAACCTGTTAACTAATTATCAAAATTGTTCTACATCTTTCATTGGTTGACAAATCATTTTAATTGACTAATTGTTTCAGCATTAGAGTCACAGCACATGTGAACATACGACATTGTGAGGACTCTACAGGTTCAGAGTCAGACCAGTTGCTTCCAGTCTTGATGTTAAGCTTTTCTACGACAGGCTTTAGCAGCATCTACAGTTGCACATGAAACACATTTTCAGGGTGATTGTGGAGCACCAAGTGTTCTGCCAGGTGAGAAAATAATGTTGCTGACACATTGGAAACCTAAGATTTCACCTGGGTTTGTGTGAACACAGTATTCATCACAGTGGGGTGGGTGAGAGGAACCAGCTGATGATCTAACATCAGAAAAGGCAAGAGGTGAAAAGGAGGTTGTTACATTCACAATCACGAGCTGCTCTCTGGTGTCATCCACTGCACGCTGGGGTTAAATGTGCAATTACTCAAGAACTCAAGTATTGTACTTAAGTACAAATTCAAGTTGTACTTAATTTTCAACTTAATACGTATAGTCCATGACCCCTCAGTTTTTACCCCACTATGTTTGTCTGACAGCTACAGTTACTAGTTACCCTGTCCAGATGAGTTTGAATTTGAATTTTTCTCATAAACTGAAGGATTAAGTCTTCCTTTATGGGTTGAGAAAATTCCTACTTCTTAAGCCGAATAAACAAACCTTCTTGGATTAAATGTAAAAGATGAGAATGGGGCTGTTTTTCTGAGCTGTTGAAAAGTTACATTTTTGGAGATACTTGGTTCTCATAGGACAGGAATGCTGCAAATATATGAAGACTTTATAGATTATGATGCATTGCTGTAGATTAAACCACATGACAGTATGTAATGACAATGATACTTTTACCTTTGATACTTTAATTTAACTGCTAATATTGACATTCTTTTATTTAAGTTTTGAATGCACGACTTTCAGTTGTCGTTAAGTATTTTCATCGTGTGCTACTTTCAGATCTGAATACTTCTACCCACAGCTGACTTCATGCCAAATCAAGCCTTTTCAATACTCTTCTCTCTCACACTCTTCCCTCTCCCTTCTCCCTTGTGTTACCCCCTTCATCCACCCACCTTCAGCTCACAGCAGAGGGTACAATAAGTGAGAGATTTCAATCAGCGGCAAGATTTAGGAAAGGACGAAAAAAATGGAAGAAGTGAGAAAAAACTTTGCTCAAACAGTTTATCATTTTCCAAGTCCCCCCCTGTGACTACTCATCTTTTACAGGGCACATCTATGATGCTAAGTTAATAACACAGGGAGGGGAGCATGGTGCGGCAGGAGAACAGGCTCAGGGCCGCACAATAACACACTCACTAGCGAGCCCCACATGAATCAAAATGACAAAGCCAATCTAGCGAAAAATTCTCTCTTGCTGGCAGTAAACTGCTGGGCTGTCTGGATGGGTGGATACAGGAGTACAGGCTGGGGAAATTGTGAGCTCAATTTAAAAAGTAAAATTCAGTTAGGTGTGCAGCCGCTACAACCCCACCTCCTATTCCCTGTGGTGGACTTAATCACATCCTGGTTTATGGGACTAGTATTCTTCCCAGTGATACAGGCTTTCACTTTCCGTGGGTGCACATGTGCATCATAAAGGCCCGTCAGCGGAGACAGGGAAGGTCAGTAAAAGTCGAGAGAGTTCACTTATCCCCACAGCTGCCTGTTGAATGTAAAACTAACCAGAACCACAAGCTAACCTCAAGAGGGTACAGTAATCTCTATATATAATGCTTCAATGTTGAGTTCTGCTGCCTCTTAAGAACAAGCATTATAACAGCCGTGAAGGCAACAGGTCATCAGAATACAGGAGTCTCTGAGTGAAAACTAACTGGGAAATAAAAGTGGTGAGATGAGACCATGACATCTGGAAACAGCAGGGCTGAGAGAAGAAGGGGTTAAGCTTCATTCTCCACCCAGAGCCCAGGTGCACCATGTCCCACCCCCCAGGCTGTGAGAGTCTCCATGCTGGGGAGACCTTTAATGGCCTTGAGATGGAAGCACAGCATCCCCAATAGCCCATAAAAGACAGTGTTCCTCCGTCCCATTCCCCCCTGTCTGTCTGGTATGGCCCCATAAAAGACTAAAGTGGTCTCACATGACTCCTCTGTCCATGGGTGCAGCGATTGGCCGGATCGTCAGGACCAGAGAGTGTGACTGGACAGAACTAGGTTGCAATAGACAAGGTGGTTCACTGCTCGGCTCGTCCTGTCCTGCTGTGTGGTCAGTCTGAAGAGGGCGCCTTCCTCCGCAAACATAAGCTGGGCCTGAGCTGTCGGAGACAAAGGTTGAAATGTCAGAAAGAGATGTTGTTCACAGTCTCTAAATTAAGTCGGAAAAATTATACATAAACGGGAAATATCATCTTTTCTATGCCACACATCCTTCTTGCTTGTCAAACCTGGCGTCTACATTACCCACAATGCAACAGTTCACAGTTCAGTTAGAGAAGTGTGTTATGCCACTTCTGGCTAATGTGTCCTTGAGCTACAGAGGTCTGGTAAGGTCGTTCTTTTCTAACTCCACAACCCCAAGTGTTTTCTAGTGAAATCACTTGAGTTAATACATTAGACTTCAAACAGACACAAAAGGGTTTATGCAACTTTTTTCACATATGTAGTGGCGATGTGTACATTCTGTGGAGCTCCTCTGAAAGAAGAAAGGTAAGGCCTAATCATCAAGCATCAAGGTTATTTCCTGCACAGATATTTCCAATAGTGTGAGGTGTCCAGAGGTAAATGTAACCTTCTGGTTAACAGACTATTATGAGTACTGTTGCTATAATTCTGTCCACCATGGCTGCCAATGCTGGCATTTCTAGTTCATTTCTAGCTACTAATTTTTTTATGACCTCAGTCTTATGCAGCTTGAACTGTGGGCAGGGATCCGGTTTCACACCTACTGTAAGAATTACTTGGGCAAACTTTGGGTCATGTTTGACGATTGAGCACTGTATCTTGACTTTAGCTGAGTTGAGTTGAGATTCCAGTTCAGTCAAATTCAGGTTAATTCAGTTCAGTTCTTTATTGTCCAAAGTGGGAAATTTGGCTCGTAACTTTGCAAAAAGAGGCATGACATCAGACAGTGGACAGAATGAAAATGACCAAGCAACAATAAGTCAAAATAAGTTAAAAACTAAAAAAAAAACCCACATTGACTGTCTTGTTGCCTTCGTGGTTTGTTGTAGTAAAGTAAATACCATTTTATGACAACAGGCTAAATGATGCCACATACTATCATTAGTTGTGAAACAGTCAAAGTGTGACCACAACAGCACAGTGTGGACAGAAGCTGCGTACAGTAACATGTGGGGGGACTTTTCCCTGGATGTTTGCTTGTGGTTTTCCTCTCTCCTTTTCCCTCAGCTGGGGGAAACCGACCGGAGTGCAAACGCAGCACCCTGGGATCCATCCCTCCATCTGACCTCTGCTGACCTCTCCCTCTCTGTCACGACGCTGAGGCTGCAGCCGCTCGGCTAACGCAGCTGAGGAAGTGTGTGGCCTGGGGGAGGCCATTAGCACCGGCCTGACTTCTTTTTTTTTTTTGGCCTGAAACAGGATCACCTACACACACAGACACACTTCTGCTTAATAGGGGCCACTTAAGTCTGGCTGCAAACACCTCCAGCCCCCCTTCCTGCTGTCCACAATCACAGTCTCAACTATTTCCTTACAAACCTCTCTGTCGCCCCCGATCCTCCCCCCTCTATCTCCCCCGTCTCTCATACACGCAATCTTTGACAAACACACTCAGCCATTCCAACACATTTGTTTCTGCTTCTGCATCTGGCCAATGTTTTCACTCTTCCATCCTTGTTTTTAAGCACTCGGATGCCAAATAAAGTAATTAGGTCGGAGTTTATCTGAACAAAAGTTCCTCGCGCTATAGTTGCATCTCCAGCGTTATCTCTTACGAAAACAATACGTACACATGTGTCCTCAAATTGGCTGGATTAAGAGTTTCTTTCTGGGGTCAACAGAGCTGAAAGCCTCAGATGTTCTCGCCATGAACTCATCCTTAAGCTTATTGAGCTAAAACATCTGGGCCCCCTACTTTCCCTGCACAGCTTTCCTCTAAGCCCAGAGATGGATCCTTCAGGATTTGGCTGGTGGGCAACACATATTCACACACACACACACACACACACACTGAAGCTCTCTGTTGAGTGACAGCACCTGACAGGCTATGATGCACTGCTTATAGGTGAAGAAACCAACAGCAGTGGCCCGTTTGTCATTACTCCTGTTAATGTGGCCCAGCTGCCTGCCTGTCACGTGGCGTCACCAGTACCCAAATCCCAAGATGCTTTGTGTGTGTGTGTGTGTCTGTGACTGCTCCTCCCGCTTAAAGCCCCTCAGGAAGAAGAAACAGGAACGCTGCAAAAGCGTGTGATGTTAAAGCTATGACTCCACAACTGTGATCATTACAGGGTTTAGTGGGAAAGGCCAGATCCCCTGCTGTCTCAGTCCAGCGTAAACACAGTTCCCCGTGTGAAGACGAGACGGGCCGAGAGGAAGAACCTGAGAAAAAGAGCAAAACACGGAACGAGAGAGGGGACCGAGCGAAGGGGAACGACGCAGACAGCCACAGCAGGGGGGGCACGCTGTTCTCCGTATTAGGCTGTCAATGAATCTCATTAACATGGCTTCTCTAATCAGCATCTGAGAATATTCCACTGAAGGCCATCCGCTCCGCTCCCCACCTCCTTCCTCTCATTTTGATTACACCGACGCATAAATTTACCATCACTGTTTCTTCTGTTTATTAAAGGAGCTCCCCGGCTTGAAGTGAGAGAGCAGCATCTCTCGTTCCTCCGCCGCATCCAGTGGCCGTTCTTTACACGTGAGACACAGCAGGCTGCCATGTTAAGGATATCCTCTGTGCACTCGTCACATCGGGAGAGCCTTGTTTTCCACCATTTCAGCCCCACTCAATAAGCAGCGGAAATAAATGGGCACTCATGCTGAAAGCCTGTCTTTTCCAAATGACAGCTCACTGGATAAATACAGGCAAATTACTTTCCAACATAGCTGACAGTGATGCTAGAAAATCTGGGGTTGCTTGAACATGGTACAGTAATTTCTAGACGCTGACAAGAGTCTTCTTGCTATTATCTTTGTGGAGTTGTTGACATCACTTAATGGCATTGCTTGTGAATTCTTTTCCTAATCTGTTTGGGTGAAAAGAGAAAGGATGGCAGGATATTTGTATTTCCAAAATGCAGGGCAGGTTTTCCCCCTGAAAGCCGAGGATGAAGTCTCAATGACAAAGAGTTGTCGTGTGTGTCACATGACAGGGCCCCAACAGGAAGCTGGCTGGTTGTCAAACAGGAAGTTCTGACCCCATTAAAGGGGTTTTCCTCTTCTTTTTTATTTGTCCTGTGCTTTTCCTTAATGAGAGCAGCTGGTATTCAAGGCAAACAAACTCTATTGTCCAGAGACATCGACAGTAACATTTGATCGTCCTCGGAGAGATTTTGCGTGGCATCGGATGAAACAGGGCAGATTAGAGGTTGGAAGTGAAGAATCGTGCCAGAGACAATCCCAGCACCACACATGCTAATTCTTTAATCATGATCAAGTCCTGCCAATATTGGGAAATCTGAATTCCAAAGGCTGTTTGGCGTCAAATGGGAGCAGCGAAGCCTCATCTATCTCCCGAACATCTGACAGAGTGACTAATGGGAGCTACTGAAGCTTCGCTCCCCCAAAACCCCAAACCCTAAACACCCTCAGCGTGCTCATAGACTCCAAGTCTCTCCCTTTACGTCTTCAGAAGCGGCCTCGACTTTACATGCAAACACTTCTGACACACATCTTTAGGTCCAGACTGATTTACTATCTGTCCTTTAAGTCCTCTCCCTCTCTCGACACTCTCCAGCGGCTCGAGGCAGAGTTCCCATAGTCCTGTGTGCTCTCAGGGTGTGTTCCTGGCACTGAGCGTGCAGATAGGATAAATAAATCACAAGCAGGCCCTCTGGAGAGGAGAGAAACTGACTGGAACGGGCCACAGGGAATAAAGAAGACATCTGGTGGAGGAGCTGGAGCCTGTTCTGGTGAGGAGAAAATGACTTATAGAAAGACATTATGATAGGACGACTGTACTGGAGCCACCGGCTCCTCTTTGTTCAACCTCAGCCGTCATAACGCGCTCGCTGAGATTAATTGTGACTAATATTTACTCTCAGCACATTAAGCTGACTCAAGCACTTTCAAGGGAAATTGTGGGAAATATTGCACTTTTCACTCCACTATGTTTATTTGACAGCTTTAGTTACTTTGCATATTAAGATTTACATGCAAAACATCATATGATCTGTTGAAAAATTAAACTCCCCAATTAGAGCTACATCAGCAAAAAGCCTAAACATTAATGCATTAGTAAAAACAATCCAAAATATAATGTACCATAGTAGTAGTACAATAAAGTTGGCTATGAATAGTATATCTGCATTATGAGTACTTTTACTATTAGTATGTGAAGTACATTTTGCTTTTCCTAATCTTAGTCAAGTAATATTTTAAATGCAGCAGTTTTATTTGAGTATTTTCAGTGTAGTACTTCTACCTCATACTTGAGTAAATGTTTGGAATACTTCAACAACTGGTAGCTAATTAAACCTAAAGGTCCATTAATGTAGAGTAAGAGATAATATTTAATATGATCGACACTTGATGAGACAATGTTTAATGATGAAGTAGACTGAAGAGCTTTTCACACATTTCACATCACCATTTGCTCTCTTTACATAGTAGACTATGTAGACTACCTGTGATGCTACACTTCATGTTTGCATAGTTGCTTTTGTCTGGATGGGTCTATAGATACATCCCACCAAACAATTTACACATCACTAAAGTCTACAGATTTAGTGGTGCAACCTGATTTAGCAAAACACACAAAGTTAGTAATGGACTTATACTGTAGCTGCTGCAGCCCAATCCTGGTGTTTTAAGCTGGAAGAAATCTGAGACAGTCTTCTCATCTGAGATAAAATCAACCACGGACCAGAAGGAGAGATCACATCTCTGTCAGCCAGAGAATGAGTCAACTCAGAGGGCGTATGTTGTGTGATAGCACATACTGTTGGCCATTTTGGAGAGGCTGCCGCATTCATGGTCCACACTCAAACGCAGCCATGAAACCTGGAACAGTTGATCCCCTATCAACCCCGATCCCGGCGGGTTAGTGAGCGCAGATCCTGTTAAATACTGTAGCTGCCGCATCCAGCAGAGGAGGCGGAAAACACACATGCACCAACCTCCATCTGCTGTGGTCAGCTTTGGCAGAGAGTCAGCCAGGCTCTCCAAAACGGCAGAGCTCGCTTTGTGTGCATTAATGTACAAGACTGCAGAAGAAATTGAGAGAGAAAGGAGAAACAGAAGGAGATAGATGGAGCAGGGAGGGAAGTCAAGCGAAGGAAAAAAAGCGAAGAAGAAGAAGAAGTGAGAACAGCCATCTGCAACGAATGTGCTGCGAGGCTTTCGTATCAGGGTGACAGGTGCATTATCATAGGTTAATGAGAAGTCTAGTGCTGCCTGTAGCTTCAATCAGGGGAGAGCTGCCTCCACTACCACCTCCATCAATCAGATCAGACATAAACTCCCACTCAAGCACCAAACACATGCACTCACAAACACATATATATATATATATATATACAGTCGGCCAACAAATGTAGCACAGGTACACACACAAACATCCTCAAGCATTCATTGCAGAAAGAGGCCATTATAGCTCGTGGGGTCCACTGATACTACAATATTGTGGCTGCAATTTGGTACAAAAGATTACACTGTGATTATGAAGTATTTATGGACTCAATGGGAGATAATTAGCACCTCAAGCACATCCCTCAGGTGTGATCATCAATAGATGTTAACTACAGCTGTTACCGCTGTCTCTAATCTCTAGAAATAGACAGTGGTGTGGAGCTCAGATCCTTTACTTCAAGGCCCCCGAAAGCATTTTTCTTCCCAATCAGATTCTTATTATGGCCGCGTGAACTTCGGCCAAACAGTTGGTTTTCACATGAGAGATTTGAGTGTTTTTGTTTTGCTCAGGTTTAAAGGCTCAGATGGAAAAAAAAAAGGTGATGTCATATATTTCCATGTGCTGTTCATTATTCAGCAATATAAAAACTGGACGACTCCAAAATCATCAAATGATTTAAATGAGAAAATATTTAGTAAATAACAATATGAATTTGACCAAGAATTCAGCACCATCTGTTTTTGTATAACTGATGCTGTAAACACAAAGTAGAGAGGTTCAGTACCAAGTTCTAATTATTACTGATGCTTTACTGTGGACTGTTGTTTTATTGTTGTATCTGGTCAAAGTGGACAAACTGATTATATGTTTTTTTAGCCAATAATGAAAGCTGTGAGATAAATAATGTGGCGTTTTCCTCTGAAAAGCAGTGGATTCATAATGCAAAGTAGCAAAAGATGGACAAACTCGAGTAAAGTTCTTTAATACTGTACTTTTGTATAGTACTTGAATAAATATACTTCTATCACTGGAAAGCTGTAAGCTGCTGCTTTTGTGGAATATGTGCGAACTAGTTGTAGATTGTCTCTCTCAGTCCACACTTGGAGCCATGAGTGTCTCTTCTTGTCCATCTTGATTCCTCTCTCTCTCTCTCTCTCTCTCTCTCTCTCTCTCTCTCTCTCCATCTCACCATGAGTGGAAACTGTGTTTTCACAGAGGCATACTGCCGATGTTCACCGGTGTTTGGCGAGGCGGTGGAGCTGCAGCACTGTGACTTCAGAGGTTTTCACTCACCGAGGGCCAAAGAGGCCACACGGAGAGGAGAGCTCGTCCTTATCACAATGGATTAGTCCACAGGAGGAATCAGGGAGAGAGAGGCATAAAGAGGATGGGAGAGAGAGGGAGGTGGCTCTGAGTGTGAGTCAGTACATCATTCTTCTCTGGAGTTGGATTCTACAAGCCGCCGGGCAGGAAATGAGGCAGAGGACACCCACTGACCTGCAGCCACTTGCCGCCTCTCAGCCTATCACAGAAACAATTTAAACAGCTAATGGAACTAGGCTGATCCTCTTTCCATTTCATACAGGAGTGTACTGTGACTCACACTGCTCATTTCTGATTAGGGCTCCTCGGGCTTAAAAGTAATCTGCACCAGACAGGGGACAGACCCGGCTAGTTATGTTATTATACATATCTATCGGACGGATGTGTGCGAGCTGAGCTGAGTGCACACTGTTTGTTTATGTATGATCCCTAAGAGAGATTGAAAGCAGGAAAGCCGGCGAGGGTCTGCGCAGGAGGAAGGCAGCAGGCAGACGGGTCGGCCTGCAGGTGGAGGTGGGGTCTGTCGTGGGGTGACGGAGGGGAATGTGGGGGTGCTGCCTGAACATGTTCCGTGACACAATGTGAACAGGATGCTGGGAAGAAGAGCACAGCAGGCGGCAGGGCAGCAGCAAAGACCCCCACCACCACCAACCGTCATCTGTGCTAGATGAGCACCAATGGAGCGGAGAGCCAACTAAAAACACACATTGACAGAAAGGCAAATAGTTACAGAGACAAAATCCTGGTAAACACGCAGCTCATTTGTATGCATGAGCTCAACGCAGTCCTGTAAAATTCATAGTAAGAAAAAAAAAATCGTGTTATGAAAGTTTTACCTGCCCATCACACCTTCTCAAGAGACATGTTTTTCAAATCAGAATATTCGTTTAAATCACTGCAGGTTACTTAGGGCTTACTGAACACGTGGACTTGACATCTTCATTATTCATCCTTTTATTTCACTTGGTCTCAGTGGGATCATCATCTGTCCCACTTCCTCTGCCCCGGACTCACTGACTGACAGTTATGTGGAAAAAAACGGAGGAAGCTTTCCTTCCTAGTTGTGTTTGGCCTGGACAGTGTGTGTGTGTGTGTGTGTGTGTGTGTGTGTGTGTGCGATCTGATGAGCCCAGCAGCAACAGCAGAACCTACCCCACTTAGTTTTCCACTGCCTGCATATGAAGAATAAATCCACATCATATGAACTAGGGCTGCAACTATCTTATTCTTCATCAGTTAATCTGGTGATTTGTTTTTTCGAATAATGCATTTGGGCGGCAACTAAGAATTGTTTTCATTGTTTAATCTACCAGTTATTATCTTGATTAACTGATTCATAGCTCTGTCTAGAAAACATCCGAAAATAGTGAAAATATGACCATCACAATATTTTAGTGTCAGGCTTCAAATCCAGAATCCAAACATATTCAGTTTATAGTCATGTATGACAAAGCATCAGGTCCTCACATGTGAGAAGCTGGAAAGAGCAAATATTCAGTGCTTTTGCTTTAAAAAAATGACTAAAACGATAAGTCAGTTATTCTAACAAGCAATGCATTTTCTGTCACTTTACTAATCAATTAATTGATTAATCATTGCAGCTCTATAATCCGTACAAAACAGTCATCTTCAGATTGCTTGCTCCACCAACAAACCAGAATCCAAATGTATTCACACTTTACGCTGACATGAAAACAGAAAGTAGCCAATTCTCAACTTTTAGGAGCTGCAACCAGCGAATGATCGTCATTGATGATATTTTCTTGGTAAATTACTTAAATGCTTAATGCTGATGTCAATCAAAATTGTTGACTAATTTGGAGGATTAAATGACTGTTTCAGCGATAATGTGAGTAAGATTAGAACTGGTGAACCATGTTTCCGTCCAACTTCTTGCCTCAGTCACAAGATATAGCTTTTTAGATTTTTATTAATATGCCTGAGGGTCATATTGTGTAAGTTGTGTTGACTATGACTATTCTCAGCTACGACTTGAGTGAGCTGTCAACAGGATGTAATCGGTTCTGTACCAATATAACCCTTGTCTTTTGTCATGTTTGGCTGATGAAGATCCGGTTGAGTCTAAAGGTTGCCTGTTTTTAATCCAGCAATATTTTGAGCTTTGATCTAGTTTGTGGAAACTCTGTTCTTTCTTTGTTAATGTAGCCCACAGTTGTTGTTGTTACGCTGATGTTGGGAGCTTGAAGCGCACAGCATGGACAGAGCTCCCTGATGAGATGAGGCTCTGTTGAGTTACTTGAAAAAAGTCTCTTGAGAGAACACTAAGCTGTACTCATTATACCGAGGTTAAGTGTCTTAGACGATAGTGGATTAGTGCAGAAAGGTCCATGCTGAGACTGTGTGGTTTTGCTTTTAAAAAAAAGTAGTGGATGAGTCAGTGGCGAGGTATTAGCTCCTGGCATAACATGAGATCATGAGGCTCCCTTTCCTTGATAAGAGTCATTGCACTTAAATCTTACGAGAGGAGCCCTTTTGTATTTACTGCAGAGGAAAAAAATCCTGTTATCAGAGCGAAATAAATGGATGTGGGCTTCTTTGTTCTGTTCAGCCACAGGGTCGTCAGACTGAATTAACAAGAAAATACAAAGACTAAATTGTGAAATCATAAAAAAGAGAAATGATTTAGCTTAGAGGTAAAGAACTGGGAAGGTAGTGAAATAAGTCAGTTCTTTAGAATCTGCATGAAGCCCATTATTAAACCTGCAGCTTCTACAAATCAGGGTTTTAAAACTAAATTAATCCACTGATGAAGAATATTTCATTCTACACTTAAAATGCCATAACATACTATTTTTGTTCATCTTGTCCAAATGCATTTCAGTCTGAGGCTGACAGTTGATTACATACTGCCATCTTCTGGCTGCTTTAGGTACAACTCACAAAGGGAAAGATCTGCCCGACAAAATATCAACACACGTCAAGTTCTGTTAAAACTGTTCAAGGTGATTTTAAAAAGCACAAAATAAAACAAGTGTCCAATAGTTCCTAGTGGGTCCAGGTTTATTAATAGTTCTCAATAATAAAAAGAAACATATTAAACATGGCATACAGGTCCACAAATATTTTTTTCTACTTAACAAAGTCATTCATTTTTTTTGTAAAAGCGTATAAATATTTTCAACGCACAGTAAAAAAAAGCCGTCATCTTGCATTAAGTTAAATTAATGGCAGGTCGATTTGGCAGGTCTGGAAACAGAGGCTATGTGTAATTGTGACACGGACGACTGTTTCTTTTGAAATGACCAGTTTCCCCCCTCTTGTGTAATTGGAGCATGATGAACATAATTTGAAACGACTCATGTGAGATGGCATGAAAAAGTACCAACCACATAAAAGTGCAAACTATCCACTGAATTAACTATTAATTCATCCATAATAGTGTGTCTGTAGTGAAGTGGGAGGACTGAAATGAGGAGATGGTTTAGGAAGTTTAGGAAACTGGCAGTGACATTTTTGTAAAAACATTTTTTTAGCAAAGGAAGCAAGTTGACACACTCTGAAATACGCAATCCCTGCTGTCTCTGCTCTTCTTACCAATAATATAAACAAGGCAAAATTACTCCTGGGAAAACAAACAATCAAGCAGAGAAGGGAAAATACATTGTGGTCACACAGCCGTTTTCATGTATGACGGTAAAAAACTTGACTGTTCGGGCCAGACGCTACGGTAGGTTGTCTTCTCACAAAGTCATGCTGCGCTGAAGAAATGAAAACATAGCTTCGAGAGTGAGGACATATTCACTCGAACGGGTTCCAATTTCTCAGATTCAGACCTAAATAGTGCTGACGAGCTGCTGTTGCAGCCACATTCTGTACATCATAAACAATAGACAGGAAATGAAGAACAATAGGACTCTTAAAACAAGAGCATGTGGTTGACAGCTTTCCCATATAAAACACTGACCAAGCACTAAAGTGCCATAATCCCTTACCAAAGTCATATGTACAGCTGTAAAAAAAAACAGAGATGACATGAGAATATAAAAAGAGAACAAGAAGAAATAAAATACTCACTCAACACATCATACACACACTTACTTCATGCAAAACTAGTCATTTTGGAAAGCTACTGGTTACCAGTCAGACACACCCGAGAGGAGGACAGAGAAGTGATTTCAAGACGTTAACAGATGGACAGTGTGAGGGAGGAGGAGGAGGCGGCAGTGGGTGTAAACGGAGGGTTAATATCAGGGCTACTGGGTACAAGGAGCTGATGAAAGAAGCCAAAACCTCCACCACAGAAGCCCTGCCCCGGCTCAGCCCTGGGCCTCTCCTCCACCCTCTGCACCAAAAATACCAGCTGCAGGATCACACAGTGGCATTAATCCTCCAGAGCGTCTAACGCACAGCCACCCACACCCCGCCGTCTCCCTCTCATCTCCGTGCCCCAGAGTCAGAGGATGCTCCGGCTCTCAGCTCACCAAATGTCACTAAAGTGCTCTCTCTACTACCGTGTTAAGCGCTTCATTGAGGTCAGCCAAGGAAAACAAAACAACACTGAAATGAGTATTTTGCATAGTATCAAACAGCAAAAACAGCTTCCACCAAAAACTGTTACTAAAACATAAGAAATGTCTCCAACACACACAATGGTAAGACAACAATGGCAACTTGTGGATCTCCAACAAGTGTGTCAAGCTTGATTGAGAGGTGTGTGTGTGTTTACGTGTGTGTGGGGACATATGTGGCGTGAGAAATTTGCACAGCTGTCGAGGCAGGAGAAGCTCAAATGGTGCAGACAGCTGTCTTAATTTGTGTGTGTGTTCATGAGAATGTGAGACAAGGAGAGAGAGAGAGAGAGAGAGAGAGAGAGAGAGAGAGAGAGAGAGAGAGAGAGAAAGAGAAAGAAAAAGTCCATCCATCTGTGTGTGGTGTGAAGCTGGCTCTGTCTTCAGCTCAGTACTTCGGTACTTTGGTATAATCCTCCTGGACGACACTGGTGCACAGACACATGGAGAGGATCATCCCAAGGAGCTGCAGGAAATGGAGATGTCAGCTTTGTTATCAAGAGTCGAAACTGATGAGTGGAACTCTCACTCAAATACATAGATGTTGAAGGCAAAGAATTAAAGCACATGTACAGCATGAACAGCCAGTAGGTTTGAATCCAAATGGAAAACAAATTTTAACCAAATTTCCAGATAAATGGCAAAAGAAAATGTAAATTAATGTGCGTTTCCACTGATTACAATAATGCAAATATTAGAAGCTGGTTCATCGGGACAAATGGTTGGTGGTGCTAATTCTCCAATCGCATGCCATTAAAACCAGCGGAAAACAATGTAGGAAATATGACGTAAATATTGCATTTATATTCTGAGTGAAGCGTGAGTTGACGTTTAAGTCACATGCTTCCGAACAAAATTATTTATTTGCTAAATCTGTTTCCATTGCACGCTTTTATTGATGGACCAATTCTCTAATTGTAATCTTTCCTCTCTTCCCACACTGGCAATGAAGTGACCCCTTCCTAACATGACTCTACAGTAAAAGGTGTGGGTCATCAAATCCACACCCCTTGTCCTGTTTATTTGATTGTATTCCAAAGATCAGCAGTGGCTAAGAAGAGGTTTCAGAAGTCAGATTTTGACAAACCTCGTAGGTATTTTGACGCCGGTGAGTGTAGGTTTACAGCTGCTATTTTGTCCTGGAAACAAACCTACTGTACATGCGACCATAACACAAGCCCTCACTCAGACTGATGAAGCCTCGTATTAGCTTTGGCTAAACTAAGAATGCATTTTTTTTGTTTTGGATTTAGTTCCCCATCTTTTATCCTGTGTCAGTGAGGGATGGATCCTTCGCCAGCACGAACACTGACCTGACTGTCTTTACATACATTACATATGGCATGAGACTGTAATACTAAGATAGTCCTGAAAAAAATATCAGAACTCATCCTTTAAGGCAAGTCTGGGAAATAGATAGATACCTCCACGACCGCCACACCGACACAGATTCCCAGAATAACTCCACAGTTGTCCAGGAGCCATTTCTCAACGGTGGTTATACAACCCTAGAGGAGAGAACAAGGGAGGGAGAAAGGGAGAGGTTAAGAAAGACATGGAAAGAGGGGGGGCTGCAGGCTGACATGAAGAGGCGAGATGAATGGCTACGTGATTCCAGCCGGACATGAACAGAGCCCTTTCAAAACACGACTGTTGGCTTTGGACCGAGTCCGTGAGGGGAAGAATAACACGGCTTAGCTGAGCTGAGGAAAACTGTAGAGAGTGAGCACGGTTTCTGAAACACGCAGACCGAGCAGCAGAACAATGGAGCTTTCCTGGTGTTTGAACGAGTCGCACAGCAGAATCGGCACGCCTCGGCTGTCGCTGTTCACATGGCTGATTAAGTGTGACCACAGTGTCGCACTGAGCTGGCAGAGTTACACAACATGGGTCCGACTTACGTAATGAGTAAAGGTCTTCGGTCTGGCAGAAAGACGCAGACATGATGTAGCACTGTTCACCCAGATGAAGTAACACTGACCAGACTTTAGACCTCAGTGTGTTAGCATTAACTGCTTCGGCTTGGTAGCGTTCACATTGTGTAAGTAAAGTAAGGGGTCAAGTGACAGTAGTAAATAAGTACATTTACACAATTACTGTACTTGGGAACAATTTTGAAGTACTTATACTGGACTTGAGTGGTTCAATTTTATAATACTTCAACCCTACATTTCAGAGGGAAATTGCTTTACTCCATTTGTTTCACAGTTATAGTTTTTAAACCATGATCTTGTGCATATCAACTTATAACATACGCATTTTTATAGATTGAACTACCCAACAGTATAAAAAGTTGGCAAAACTATCTTTACCTATACACAATAAAATTGCTTCTGCCATGTACACTCTGCTGAATCAGTAACAATATTCCAGTGGTATGTAATGAATACTTTTGATACTTTAAGTACACTTTGCTGCTTGTGGTATTGTTGAATGAATCATGGCTGATCATCAACCAAAATTAAAACACTAGCAACAGAGTAAAAACTTGCACTAAGGGAAAAAGTCTCAAAAATAAATAGCTGGTTCTGCAGCTGCTGTCCACAGCAGTTTCACACGGTGCCTGAGTGGCCACAAATATGATGAACCAAGTTGAAAGGATTTTACAACCAATTGCAGAATTAACTCTGAAACAAAGCTGTATTCACATATACTGTTGGAGCAATGTTTGCTGTGACAACCGATACTCGATACTGAACTGAGATGGGAAAATAAACAGCTGTTTGGTTCATCAGTAACTTCACAATCATGATTTTCAACTTTAGTGGACACTGCAGATTTTAGTGTTCTGTACCGTTTCATAGATGGGTAGATCTGTGGACAGGTGCTCACACAGGCCGACGCTCTTCATTTCCGTGCCAGGCAGGGTGTCATTGCGACAGGAACATGGGTAGAGGTTCTGGGAGCTGTTCTTGATCAAAATGTTCTCGGACCAGTTTCCCGGACCGGTCCATCCACAGCACTTCATCTGGTGATGTGAACGAGAGGGAGGGTGTGAGAATGATTAGGAGATAAAGAGAAAGAGCAGAGCACAGATTGAAAACGTGCAAAAAACAAGTTTGAGAGACAGAAATTAATGGTACGATAAATAATATGAATGCAAAACTACAGTAGCAAATCCATTGGCTCAGCGAAGGAGCATTTCTATTGTGGCGTTTGAGACTAATCTCTTCCTGGCTGTTGTTTTCAGAAAAATCAGGGGGAAAGAGGCTTGGCAGGAAAGAGAGAGAGAGAAGGAGGAAGGAGATAGTAAAGAAAATGCATACACTTCATCAGAGCATGGAACAATTGACTCCAGCTTGCTTCAGACCTGTTTTTATTTGCTGTGGACTGATTAGTTTAAAGAGTCAGTTCTAAAGCATACAAAAAAAAAAATGAAGATATCTTTCTCCGAAACCAAAACTGCAGCAAACCCGAAACAATAGCAGTGAATAGGATTTGTTCACCTCAAACATTTAAACTTTAAATTAAAAAAAAAAAAGTCAACAGTAACATGCTTTTCTTTAAACAATGTCTCAGTTATTCGGGATAACCCACAAACCTCACATTAAAAAGTTTTCACAGGGACTGGCTCTTCAGTAGAGAACAAATGACAATTGGGTTTTTCCCAAGGTGAGTGACAAAGACAAGCTGCTTTTGTGTTGCTTAAATGTCATTTTCCAATGTTTTGAGCACCCTGAACAAATTTCCCATCACCTCTATTGTATTGAGGGAGAGGCAGAAAACTTCGAGACACATTTCAAAACCTGGACACATAAAACGTGAACTATATTGTAGCGTGACTGAATATTAATCAGAGTTCATGTCATATCGTTCAGACAGTAATTATGAGCAACCAAGTAAAAAAAAAAAAAAAAACCTTTCACATCAACTCTTGAGGTGTAATTCTTATTCAGAGTGGGTTAGGGCTCAACTCACACTAGACACTCACACTTTAAAACTATATGCATTCATGCTCCTGTAAGTTGTATCTGTCACAGTATTGATCATTAGTGTCATGGGCTATTCTTTCGAACTAAAGGGGTCTTGAGAACCACGTGAAGAAAATGGATAATCAAATTGTTCATTACATTAGACTTGTGTGTGTGTTGTACAAAGCAGGCCAAAGAGTGGACTCACTGTGCTCTGAATGTAGTCCCAGGTGTGCTCTGTGGTCCTGTTCTGGCCAGTGTAGTTGACCATCAGGCCCTTTATGATGTTGGACATCTCATATTTCAACTGGAAATGAGAAGAAAAAACAATGCACAATGCTTATCACTCCTTTTTATGTGGCACAAACACTATAAAGAGCTGTTCATGAACAGAGTGCGTGTGCATGTTTGCATGTAAGCCATAAAAAGAGTCAACAGATTGCCCACATAGAAATCAATCTTAGAAGCAGAGTAGAGAGACAGAGCTGAAGAAAAGAAAACAAACATACCCACACTAAATCTTTCTCTAAAACCTACTAACAACATCTGAACTTAGTGTTTCTTAGGACAACACCTCGGGAGGTATTGGCCTGTGAAGTCTCAGGCCGAGCTGAAACGTTGCATAAATAAAACTTAGTAGGAGCAAGCCTCTGTGTTTATGTGTGTTAGGCCGCAGAGCAGTGGCAGCGATGCATCTTCAGAGCTTTACAGGACATGAGTGACTGCCTCACCCTATTCTGGGAAAGGGCACCACCCTGCCCTGTGGTAAACCTTAAACACAGGGAGGCCGTCTAAAGCTACACACACACACGTGCTTGCAGAGATACACAGAAACAGACACACACACACATGTCGGAGAGCGAACAGCTGAAAGGGTGTCTCCGCCTGTCCTGAGTGCTACAGGTGTGAGTCTTATCAAGGGAAAGGCTTTTTATATCCTGGGAGGGACTGGCCATGTCTGAAACAGGTCCGAGAGCTTGGTTTGTCTTAACAAAACACTCCCTTTTCACACAAGCAGTGCAAACAAACACGGCCAATTCCTTTGTTTGGGCTTGTTCTATTGATTTGACCTCAGATTCAATCGGTTTAAGAGGAAAAACCCAGCAGGAGAGTTCAAACCCGACTTTTGTTTGCTGTATTTCGTAACTTTAAAATTGTGTTGACTGAGTCGTTAAAGACAGCCAAATGGTGCACAGATGTAAAATTCACAAACAACACGTGATGTTTGGATGTATTATGTAATACTGGAATTATTTTTGACATCTGGGTGCTGCAATGTTTTTTTTCTTCTCAGGTTTGGTTTCATATGTTCGGTCTATTTTCTTGGTCTTGTTTTAGGTGCATCACTTGTCTTCTAACTTATTAGCTAGGCAGGTTCCTGTGCCAAACCATCCTCTTCACATAATTGATATAATCACTGTCAACTTTTGTGAGTTCAGAAAACCACCCTTGCTTTTTAGCTTTGTGACATTGTCTTTTTTTTGTTTTAGATAATCCAGTTTTTTAATTGTTTTACTTAATTTTATTAATTTAACTTCAGCCTGAAACCTTAAATATTCAAAATCATCCATTTCTGAGAGGCATAGTTTTCACTGAACGGCGACATGTGGCTTGTCGTAACCTGTCTGACTTGTTTTCTAATTAGCTCTCTCTTGGGTTTTAATGACTAAGGTTTTCCCTCTGGGCTTATTTATCTATCTATCAAAAGCTGTAAAACACTGTTACAATCTGTTTGGTTTTTCCAACACAGGCTGACAAGACAAGGCTAAAACCTTTTTATTCATCTGTAGTGAGCTGGTGATCCTGCCTGAAGGGGGCACTGTTTCACCAAAGACTTCAGTAGGAAGTAGCTTCTGTCCCTGGGGTGATAATTAAGGGCTTAGATGGGGCAGTGTCAGACATACCAATCTAATATGTCAACATAGCTTAGTTTTAGCAACACTCACACAACTTTAATTTGTTTGCCCTCAAACACTAACACAAAAACACCCAGAGGGGGAACTGAGACGAAAACAGGACCATTCAGTATAAGTATATGCTTTCTACTTCCTCTACGGTGATCACACATCTCCTTTAGTCCACCTGCTTTATCTCACTTCCTACCAGCATCCAGCGCCACAGACAGTCACAAACAGACTTTGCTCAGGTAAGAAACAGGGGACTTCCTAACATGTTTAGCTAAGACCTAAATGCAGCTAGTCACAGCTGTGAAGGGTAGAAGCAAGAATACGTAGGCCCCAGCTGGATCAGCAGGAGGAGGGTGGTGGGAGGTTAATGGGTTAAAGAAGATCAAACTAGAAGAAAAAATCCAAGACTAAAAAAACATACTGTAGAGACAGGAGGACAAAATAAAAAGAAGTGAAATTCCGAAATATAGGAAATGGAGAAAAGTAGATTGATTAAGTATATTAGAGCTGGTGTCTTACCCGATCTCTCTGGAAGTAAATGAGAACTCCAGCAGTGACCTGAGCGATGAGGATGAGCAGGAGGCAGGTGAAGTACTGTAGGGGATAAAGGAAACTGTCAGTATCTCCAAGCAAAACTTTTAAAACACAGACAATACGGCAGGAAACACACTATCCCCTTTTACAAACTATGGAAGTTTCAGCTCATTATTTAGCTGTCCAACTCTCAGTTATTCTATTTTGATTCAATCTAGCTGCTGTTATAGTGCAGTTTTCAGCAGCAGGCAGCTGTCCCAGAGAAAAAGCTCTAAAAAGCCAGTAGACTACCACAGACACAGTTAGAGACCAGCTGGTGAACATAGTGGAGCATTTAGCAGCTAAAGAGCCAGATACTTCCCACAGGAGTTGGTGGAGGCCAAAAACTGAACTAAAAGAGAGTTAATATTTCACTTTCCTTCACCAGGTGGACAGAAACATGATTCCAAATGAATGATAATGTTGCTGTGTAACTGCTGGATGTGTAAATAAGCAAATGCTTGCTAACAAGTTTGCCATATGTCAATATTGTGTTTACAATTTGTTTCCACATTATATAACAAAACCAGCAGAAAAGATAAGAGAAGACAGACATTTTTACCTTTAAAGTGTGATTAATTTGAGGTTAGAGTCTTAAACATAAACTCTAAAGCCTTCTGCAAGAATAATGTAAGCCATTAAAGATCCTCAGCCTCATCTATGTCCTTCCAGAGTGTAAAGGTGGTCTGTCTGTGTGTGTGTGTGTGTGTGTGTGAGGCTGCCAGCTGGTCACTGTCGCTGGGAGAAGTAGGTCACAGCAGTTATTCAGTTAACCCCTAGCAGGTTTAACGCTGTAGAGGTCACGCACCCATCCCCGCTCTTGTTGTACCCCCTACATCTCAGTGGCTTTATCCCTGTCACCCCTCCCCTCTGTAAATCCACACATGCTGTGAACCCCCGGCCCACACATAAGCAGAAATGGGAAAGGGCTTTACTGTCAGCAAGAATCTATCGTGTTTTCTCAGCTAAGCTTGAGATCTCAAGCAGGTGCATTTAGGTGAATATTTCAAGCAAGGAAGTTCTATTTGGGGCTTTTTAGTCTTTAGACTCAACATTAGAGAGGTGATAGGAAACTTAAAACCTACAACATCACATTTAGTTTCCTGTGTGGTAATGAATGAATTCAGCTCTTATATGAGCTTCATGCATGCACATTTTGTTTTAAACTGCCTAATTTCATGATGGTGTGAGTGTCTGCTTCTTAGCAAATTAAACCACACTGTAGGAGGTTAAAGTGAATGTAATTCCTCACCAGACCGAGCAGGCAACGAATTTCGTAGATGGCTCCGATGCAGCCGAAGAAGCCCATGGCCATCGACAAGGAGCCCACTCCGATGAGGATGTAGGAAGCCACTTTGACCGTATGTGATGATTCCTCTGGAGAAAACAGACAGAAAGTTCAGCTTATACAAAACCACAGAAACGCATGTGGTGATAAAATCTATACACCTGCTGCACCAGTTTAACAGTTTGTGGTTTAATTCATTTCTTCAGTTAAAATCTGCCCCTTTTTAAACAAACACAGTCACTTAGTACAGATATTCAAAATGTCAAAAAGGTCGACCTTCACTCTAGTTTTCTATTTTAACTGCAGTGCGATCCCGCAAACACATGCAGACCTCATTCACATACAAAACCATTTTCATGCAAATGGTGGCTGTGAGCTAAAAATGATTCACAGTGCAAACCTTCTACTTCTCTGAATTTGGAGCATTCTCATGCTTTTCTCCCACAAAAGATTATTTTAATAGGCCACCAGAGAGAGTTGGACCAAGACAAGTCAATGTGTGGCGAGATTAATTGATTTCCCTCTTTGGTATGTAGAGCGAGAGAGCTCCTGGAGGAGGAGGGCGCAGGGACTGAAATGGAAGATTGGAAGGTTGGAGAGGAGATAAACTGGAGCCATTATGTGGCTGCGTGTTATCTGGGGCTGGAGGAGCTCCAGAGAGTCAGAGCTGGGTCTGCAGATGAAGCCAGAATGTGAGCTCTGTGAAATGGCTCCAACTCCTGAAGATTCCTGGGCCAAGCGAACCAGCCAGAACTATCAGATAACTCACTCCCATCCATTTGGTGAAGAAGCTGACAGACACAGCGACTCCTCCACCGCTGCTCGATGAATATAATGCAATGCCGCTTCTCGGCTGGCTCACTAAGAAGCTGTATAGATGTAGATAGTCCAAATTCCCTTATCATATTAACTGCTGCTTCATGCAGCCATCATCATATACAGTACACACTCTGGCAGATGCACAATGATTATAAATTATCCAATTGACTGTACCTACACTGAGCCAACATGTGTCCACACATACAGCAGACTACACGTTTCGGCTCAGAAAACACTTCATTTAGTACAAGCTTCCCTTGCAGACCTCCTCAGACTTTATATTCCATCACATGCACTCATTATTACAGGATGCAGGCTGTATCATTATCCCAGAGATAAATAAACCATCTGTAGGGCGGTAGACAATTTTCCTACCATGCCCCAATTCTTTGGAATAAACCACCACACTCAATCACAGACGCAAACTGTAATGAGATTTTTGATGCACGACTGAAAGCCTTCTTATTTTTCACTGTCACACATCTTTACCTAAAGATACGTTGTATGTATGTATGTAAATGTATGTATGTAAATTCTACAAAATACAGTAGTTTACAGTTTTTTGAGCAAAAACCACCTTCTAGATGTAGCCTCTCCTTTACTGTTTTTCTCCATTTCATATCATTGTAAACTGAATATCTTGAGTTTTGGACTGCTGGTTGGACAAAAACAAGACATCCGATGATGTTCCCTTGGACTCTGGGAAATTATGATTTACATTATTTTATAGGCCAAAAAAAAAAAATCTATTCATCATGGAAATGATGGGCAGATTAATCATTAATTGAAACAATCATTCAGCCCTAATGGCAAAAAAGATAAGTTTGATGTACATTACATTTTGTAGATATATGGTGTCGGGTACTAAGACACTAGGCTACTTCAAATTATATATATTATATCTAACACCATCATGAAATACAGATGCACAAAGGTGTTTTTACTGACTCTACATGAGTTAAACAGAGTGGTGCATGTTAAAAATAATTGAAAGCTAAAAGTATTTCAACATATGCGGAGTGCTTAGAGACAAGCATACTGTATGTTCTAAATCCAGAACTCTGTTGAAGCTTGTTATTTTAGTGTGTGTGTGTGTCTCTCTCTCACACACACACACAGACACACACACCTTAAAAACAAGAATTACCTGAAGAATTTGGGCAGATGCATTTCAACAGAGTGAGATCGTCGAAATACTCTGAACTTTGCAAACCAAAGCTTACGAGAGACTGCTGGGTGTCTTGTTAGTGGCATAACAGATCTATATCTATAGCGACGCAAGAGATAAAACAGAGAAAGCAATGACGCAAGTTTCACTTTCAGATGCTATGACTACAGTTATTAACCACAGTGTTTGCTGGAAGTAGCAGAACTATTTCACTGTACGTGTAGCACATTTAGCCAACAAAAGAGAGAGAGATTTTGTCAGAGGACCTTCAAATTATTTTTTTTCCATGTAGATCATAAGCCGGTTTTCTGTGATTATTAATTGTGGGAAGTATAATTGAGACTAATGTTTGTATGTGGTTTCCCTGTGGCCCAGTCATTTAAATGAACACTTGTTCCAGTAAAAACATAAACCCTGGAGTTAGAGGAAACATCAGACAACACTAATGGAACCTTAAAACGATTCTACGCTGTGCCCACAAGTTTTAATTGAAGCAGTTCTTTAATAGTCTTGGCAATACATCTATCCTTTGTATTGACTATTTCCTCTAACCAAGGGGTTTTCAAAGCCCAGGACTGTGGGCATCCCCTCAGACAAAGCTTGGAAAAAGGTGCCTCGTAACTCCCACTTAGTTTTGCTCAATTCCTGGACGCCTATGGGATCGTGATTAGCTTATTTGATCCCATAGATGCTCACCAATCGAGCCAAGATAGCCTAATATTGCTGTTTGACAAAACTTCAGAGAAAATACATAAAAAGGTCTGTCCTTAGGCATCTATCACTTTCTGACTCCGGGACAGTGAGAAAAACAGTTAAATTCCCCCAGAGTACCATGTCTCTGAGTTATTTGTTTGTTTCTATTCACTGAGCCTTCCCTGAAACGGTCCCCCCCCCCCCCCGGGGAGGCCCGCCTCCCACTTTGGAAAACCCTTCCCTGACATCATGTGGAATCAGTAGCTAACAATGAAACATATTCAGTGGGACTTTCACTTTTTAGTTGCACTTTCTTGTCTACATTCTTAAATGAATGTGTTTTAAAACTCAAAAAGTGATTCCTCTCAGACCCTTTTCTCGGCGTATCAAAGACAGAGAAACTGTACTTTACGACCTGCCCTGCTGTGGAGCTGGCATCTGTGCTCTGTGGTAATTTCACATACACTTTATCTAAAGTCAGCATGTGTTCGCTTGGTTACCGTGCTGTTCTGTCGTGTAATATGGCATGTTTCCATGTAGGTCTCTGCTAGATATTCTAAAATAGTTCCTCGGGCGGTTTCCATGGAACGTTTCATTTAAAGAGGCAAGAATTATGGTGCCTTCAAGAAAGCTGCTGAGGAAGGAGGGGGACTGTTTGGTATTGCAGATCCTTCTGTAAACAAGGCCAGAGCCACACATTCAACTTGTATAGAGCTGAAGAAAAGCCATAGTTGGCATTTAATACAGATTTAAAATGTAAACATTAGTAGATCAACTTTATGTTGAATGTCTAGAGATTAAGCAGCCCCTCCAAGAAAACTTTTCCTACACAGTTCTCTTTTCTCTGTTCATGGCTTTGGAAAGTTTCTGAATTAATCTGCAGGATATTTCCAAGCTCTGCTTTGGCGTACTCTCTGGCTCACAGGCCTCGTTTCCAAGGCTGACTTTTGTTTAAACATAAGGCAAGCCTTGTTTTGGCAAGTGTCAGCGAGATAAACTCAAGGCATCGTATCACTGAAGTTAAGTATTAACAGCACTGTACAGATATAGAGGAGTGTACACCGAGGGGAAGATGCCTTCTTAACTAAAAAATAGGGAGCCCGAAATCAAAACATTCCCAAAGTTCCCCTGCCTGAAGTCACTGGGACAGCTGCAGAGGCCTCTATTAATATAACTCATAAAGCATGGAAACTGAAAACACAGAGATCCTGTTTATGGTCAGGCAACGGGACAACTTCTGAGGGGAACACTGAGTCAATAAACAGAGCTGCTTGCAGCTTTGGTTTTTGTTCCTCTACAGGGTGGTAACAGATTTCCAGCGAGCTTAGAAATCCAGAGATCTAGGGAGAAGTTGAGGTTGACCCATCCTTGGTTCAGGGAACAAAAATACATGGAGGAGAGAAGGTCATCATGGAAGGGATATCCTCAGAGTATCAGTGAGCAGGATCTCTGCTATCTCTAGAGCAACAGCTGGATTATCATAACAATAGCACTGTGGTTGGCACGGATGATGGATACTGTACTGCCTTTATGTTCTGGATCTGCCTGACTGGAGATAAGCAAACTCAGCTCAATAATAACCTTGGACAGATTCCTCCCTTAGTGGTGACCTCGAGAACTGAAATATGAGCCAGAGAAAGACTAGTTTAGGACACAAGGTCAGTTCTGGTTGGTCGTCGTCAAAACTCCAGCCTTTCCGCCAATCATCAGTCAAAGCAGCACAAACCTCAAGCCTAAATATAGATTCCTGCAGCTCTGCTCAGCCCTCAGAGATTGAGCTTTCTCATCAAAAAAACCTAACATAGTTATAGTATGGACTGCAAGCTAAAATAGTTGGGGCTGGAACTTATTTCCACCATTGGTGATTATTTTCAGTTTATCGAAAGCCACAATATCCTGATGTTGATGATGTCCTCAGTTTGTTTGTTTAGTCTGGGGAACAGAAGAAAACTTACAGATACATACAATGATATAAAATCTAGAGAAGCAGCGAAAGCAGCTTAAAGAGAAGTTGCTGATCCATTTAATTCAATCAAAAAAAGTAGAAAAAAAGTTATTCGCACTTGTTCAAATGTTGATTGTTCGCTTGTTATTAACACATCTGAGGTGGAACTGAATGGGTTAACGCTCATCACCATACCAAACTTTGAGACCCGAGTCATGATCTCATCTCCAACAGGAAGGGGATATCTCATTGAATGAAATGCTATATTTGACTTCCAGCACATATGAAGCTGGCAGATAATAAATTGAAAGAATTCTTCTTTATAGACTTATGATAGGAGAAAAGTTCACTGCTGCTCTTGGCAATGCTCCATCTGGGATGAATTCACTGAAAGCATTTATAACAAGATTTATGGCAACTAAGAGTTTCCATCCGTGGCTCCCTGCTCTTTTCAGGCTGGAACTGGGTTTCATTATGCTTTTTCTGGTGTTTCACAGCAGATTACCTCAGATAGACACACTATTGTCTATGACAAACCTGATAACTTTGCCTCATAGCAGAATGCCATTTGGAGGCTTGGTTTCTTTCTCGCTACGCAGTGTCTACAAATAGATTCGCAACAACATCTGTGAAGGTGGGAGACACCATCTGTGCACCTCTGCCATCCAGGGAGCTGAGAGAAGTTCAAAGGACAACTCTGTGGAAACTGCGGGGAACATAAAGTTGCTATTTTCCGACATAGGATAAAACAACTTCAGATGCCTTAATAATCATCTGTCTGTCACCTCCCCTGACTAACCAACTCCCCTGGATCTCCATCTCTCCACAGATGTGTTTATCAGTGTGTGTCTGTATGGCTACAGGGAAGCTTTCTGAGTGGTTTAGGAAGTCATTAAGTTTCATCTCTGAGTCACATTTTTGGTTTGGAGTGAACATCCCTTGGTGGTCCCTTGGGAATGAGTCCTATGGGATAAAATCCAACTAAGCTACAAGGAGCAGGCAGGGGGCTTTAGGATTTAACAAGCACATTCTCCAATCTCCATTTCCACTTCTGTTGCGTTCACTACTGCTGAACCGACATGGGTGAAAAGTGCTGAATGTTTGCTGACATGAGTGTTATCACTAAAGTGCGTGGCAGCAGGGTGTGTGTTACAAAACTTACGCAGAACAGCGATGAAACTCTGGTTATCAAAGAGGACCCACAGGCCAAAGCCCATGATCAATGCTCCGAAGATCTGTGGAGAGGAAATAGAAAAGAATCAGGCCCCAATTCATTCGTATCAGAGTAAAACACAGACTCCTTGCTGGTGTGTCTTTAACAGTGGGCCTTATTTTCGCTTCCTCTGTCTGTCACATCTGGGATTAATCAGATCCTGACTCTTCCCTCTGTCTCCTTCTCTTGCAGTAACGTGCAGAGGGAAAGAGGATGTGGAAAGGATCAAGAGACAGACTCTCCTGTTTCTTCTTCACAATTAACACCCAGCCAGCCACAGATCTACCAGACAAACTCAGTCTTCAATATGCAACTGAACTAATTGAGTTAACTGAACAGTGTCAAGTAAGGACAAAGAAGAAGAGAAATGAGAAGAATCATCACCTCTAGACAGGAACATTTTGACACTGGCGTCTGTGAGCGTCACTAAATGATCAGTTTTACCTTATGTACCCTTGTAATGAGGTTACGAAGTACAGAACATGTGTAATTAAGAGGGCCCTTGTTTAGACATTGTGGGGCGCTGCAGTGGGGGCAAAATCCATAGATGAGAGGCTCTGTTAATTCACCAGCTCCTCCCCTTTGGACCACCGCCCCTCCCCAACCCCACAACAGTCATTAGAGCCCTGGTTAAGAGCTGTTCATTTAGAGAGACTGTTGAGCTGCCGGCAGCCATCATTAGCCCACCACTTCCTGGCTTCCCCCGGCCTCCACTAGTCTAATCTGTCCACATGGACAAACACTGACACAGACACACACACGCTTCCTATTAGACACCAGTTGAGCCTTCACATCAAACGGTCCTGCGTCAGGTTTACAGCCGCGGTCTCATTGGAAAGGTCTGGACATCCTTACAGAGGCAGTTTTAGGAGTCTGGGGAAATATCAGCCCCTGGACTTCATGTTGTGGCCGGCATGTGAGAGGAGGAAACAAACGGAAACCATCTGCTGTTGCTAAGACCTGGTTGTGGTGAGGTATTCTATAAAGTCTCTCACCCCATGAGCGTCCTTGTTTAAATAAAATACACTGAAATGAGACAGCTCTCGATGAGTTTGATTCAGCTGAAGGAGCATAGCATATCTATCTTTCTATCTTTCTAAGTAAAGAACATTGCTGAAAAAGTGGAAGTCATGACATCAGTCTGACAGTGCACGCTATGCATTTGCAGTTACTGCAGCATGACCATCAAGCAGTGATGAAGAAATGTGATTACTTACAAAGAAAAGGAGATTGAAGAGGAATAGAAAGTACTTGGTGACTGTGATGCATCCTTTTCCCATGGCTGCGCCTCTGGAAGACAGAAGTAAACAGAATTTATTGGTTAAATTAAACATCACATGGTAATATGGCAGTGTAGTGTGGGCATGTGAGATAAAAGGAAAGACAGACACAAGAGGGAGAAAAGATACAAAAACAAAAGAAAGGCGGCTAACCTTGAGACAGCCTTGCTTTAATATTGTACTAAGTGAGCCACAGAACAAGGACACGGGAAAATCTGCCCAGTTGGGTTCCGGATTAAACAGTAACCACAGCTTTAATCTTCAAAGCAACAACATCAGTCTAATTCATTTTCAACAGCCACGTTTCTCCAGTCTTAAACAGCCCAACCTGCTCTTATCCCCACTTTTATAAGACAACAATTGGCCTGCTGTCTTAAAATATTAAGTTTTATGACAGTGTTTTGCAAGCAAGTTTGTTAACAAATATAGTTTTATTCTTGACAAACAAGAGGAACCACCCTGGTGAGCCGTATTGGAAGGAAGACCACCACAAAAGTGGCGAGTGGTGAAGTCATGATGACAATGTGGAGAGCGTGACAGCGTGTGGTTAGATGTGCTATTGTCATCACAAGCAGTAGGAAACTACGCAGATCTACCACTGTGTTTACTAGCAGCAACAAGCTCGGTTAGAAGAAGCATTTTACAGGCAATTTTATGAACCATTTCAAGCCAAATGTACAACAAGAGCATCCCGTTAAAAACCATATCCAGCCATGTTCAATAGGTCGAGTGATGTCATATAACCACATAACAGACAGCACAACAATGCTGTGAGTCAGATGTTCAAAACAAGCTGAGAATTGTAGCTGTCTGATATTTTAAGTTTGGGCATGTTACAGTGATGTCTGCATTGTTGTACAGTTAGTTTACCTATCAATCAGCTCCCATGTACATGTACAGATGTCATGACATGAGCGCACAAGCCTACACATATGACTTCATGGCACAGCGACTTTTCTGTGAGCAACTTGTTCCTCAGTGGAAACACCTGTAGGCCAGAACAGCACCACACTAACAAGTACAGCAGAGACGTTTTATGAAACTCTCAGGCAGCATGATTCAGCCTGGGCTCCACGAGTCCAAAGAAAATATTTACCACAACCAGGCCTTTTCCTTCACTGGGAGCACTGAAACTACACCAGTCATTGTGGGTATTTGAGGAGGCTGAAAATATCATATAAAGACAACTCCCCATGTATCAGATGACAAGCTGTTCTTTCCTCCCTGTCTCTTTTACATCCAAACTGTAGGTTCTTCCCAGTGTCTGGCCTATAATACTGTGTATTTAGCTCTCTCTATTTTAAACAGTGTACACTACTTTTGAACGCAAAAACCCATTACCTCATATTTAATGTATATTATTTCTGAATATAGGGCACAATCTTTTAAAAAGACCCCATATGTCATGTTTGTGAATTATGTTTTTCTGACATGTATTTTGTAATGGTGGATTCCTTGTTTAGAGATGTGACTGAAGACGAGCACATTGCACTGAAAATCAATCGTGTTATGACAGAGCAAGTGCTGGCTGGGTAAGTGAAAACCATATTGTTTCATTTGAGCAAAACATCATATCTTACAAAGACTTACTAGTTAAATTATTTTTGAGTTATATCGGAAATACATACTCAAATAGCCTGGAACTATTTACATTCCAGACATCTCTTGGTCACATCTGACTTTTATCTTCCTTTTCAGACAGTTAATGGTGTTTATGTATTTACGCAAGAGAAAAGTGAAACAATAATAATCAAAGCAATATATGTCATCATGACAACAGGAGATGAACTGCAGCCTAATTTAAACATGAAACAGGGTATTTATTAAGAAAATGCCCATCTAAAAATGCTATCATGCTGTTCACTTGACAGTTTTATTGAACTACTGTGTTACTTTTACCTCTAGCTGCTGATTAAAGTGACATTGTATTGTAACTCATTGCTGCAATATGGAAAGATCTTCCCCATAACACTGACAATAAAAACTTTTTTCTTCATCTAATCGAATCTTCTAAATTAGATTCATTGGTCAGTAGGAAGAATAAAACACTGAAAGTTAGGATTCACCAAGTAATACTAGCTGAGCTGCTTGGATCCATCAGAAGAGCACTAGTTATTTAGAGCAACCAAATGCAGACATTGACAAGACTGTCTATCTCTTTGATCCAACGTGCTTGGTCAGGTTTCAACTTAATGCAAAAGACACAATCTGCAGATTCGGCCTGTCAAAAGACAGCTGAGGTTAATAGTAATATTATCATTATCATCCATTCTAGGCTACTAGATGTACTTGATAACCTAAATAACAGCACAATTTCATGTTTACAAAACTGAACACAGTATAAAGCCAAAACCACAAAGCAGATAGCCCTGCAAAGTAGATAATCCCTAAAGGAGATTGCTGGTCTTCGTGTCTTAATGGTGAGCAGCAGTGCAGATTAAAACAGGCTTAGTTATGACAACCATTGTTTGTTGACTGAGCGCCATCCATCTGAGAAGAATTCCTAGCCATGCCTCAATGCTACTTATGATATTCTTCAAATGACAAATAAAATAGGCTCGCAGGCCCAGGCCGATTCATTCTGAAGGAGCCAGCTTCAGACTATATTGAGGTCAGCAGCAAAGCCAAACCATAAACGCAACTCAATGTTTTTCCATGTGAGCTCACACATTGAGCAGATACTGTAAACTGTGGGGCCATTTTAGAGGTTCATTTTCACTGAACCTACCTAGACAAACCCAAATCACACCAGACTCCCTGAACGCAGAATGACAAATCTGCTCCGAGGTTAAAATAAAAAGTGGAAAGTGCACTGGAAATTCAGAGCAGAGCCAAACAGCTTTTCCAAGCAGCAGTGCCATTACAACCTAGTATAAGAGTTAGTATTTATAATGCTGCTGAATTCGAAAGACAATGTCGTTCATCTGAAACGAGAGGAGTAAACTCAGGCTTGTAGTGCAAAAACCTTTTGTCGAAAGGGGAAGACTTGCTTTAAGAAAGCTGTGAAGGAGTCACCTGAACTTTCCAAACTGTGACATCATACAGTAATTTTTCCCCACCGTAGCCCCCTTTTCCTTCTTGTGCTGTGGCAAAAGGTGTGATCGCCTTCAGACAGGCCTAAGAGGTGTTCAATGGAAATGAGTGTTTGTTTATTGAACAAAGACTCACTACAGGGGCATGGGGTACAGAGATGATTATGAAGTGAGCATTAGTGGCAGATGGCATCGACTGTGTCTGTAATGGACCCAGCATGGATCAGCCACAGCCCTGTTGTATTCAAAAAGCCAGGCAGTGTGCCAACCTCCATCTACCACCAGCTCCTGTCATATTCATATATGACCCATTTACACATCTGTGAGGCCAACGTGCTGGCATGAACCTGCACACACCATCCTGGTACTAAAGCCCTTAATACCATAGAAGACACAGAATCCTGCTTTAACATCAGTAACAAGGTTGTTTATCCCTCTGTCCTGTGTCTACAGCGGCATTTTGGTGACTAAACTGAAATGATTTGCATTTTTGTTCGGGTGTGAGGAAACCACATTTACATTTCCAGGAAGAGTTACTAGTGTAAATTCAGTTGTGTGACAACAAATAAGCCTGCTAGCAATGACAACTGTCCTCATCGTAATATTGTTTACTTCCATAAACATTCATTCATCTGGGTCATGAAAAATCTGCAGTCTAGACAACGTTTCATCAGTTCGGTTGCTTCATCACCCAATAAGCCTCAGCAAATTCTGTGTGATGGAGGGGATTTCCCATTTAGCATTAATGGGCCTCTGAAATATGAAGGGGTGAAATCCCCCATGGGGGTTCAGTGCCTGGCAACTACCCACCAACCTGATACTGTTTTGATACATACTGATCGCATTTTCAGTCTATATACAAAAAACAGACACCTATTACATGTTCACTGGTAAAGAGAGGCAAAATGGCTTTTAGCTATTTCAGATTTAATTGTATTACTTTCTTAGTGTGACCAGCTAAAACTGAACACCAAAGTAATTATTTTATGCTATCATGTGGCTTTAGTTTAGATAAAATCATCAGCTCTTAGCAACAGGGTTATTTTTTCTTTTTCCATTTGCGTAAAACTTAGAAAAAACCCCTGTCTCAACCAGCTTGTCAAGTGATGCAAATACCACTGTATTAACCTCTTGAGGCCCAATTTGTGCACCGTCAGAAGTTGCAATGGAACCAGCCATTCACAAATAGCCTCAGACTGTGATCTACAGTGTACAGAGCATGAACCCACTGACCTGAAATACTCAATGGATGAAGGCGGCCCTAAATATCAACGAGTTTTCATTTCAAATTCTGCAGTAAACCCAAAAAGAAACTTAAATATAGAGAAAAAACTGTACGAGCAGACAGGGACAGAAAGTTGAGAAGAGATTTTGCTTTCGACACTGCCTGCCCAGATGTGAACTTCAGCTTGTAAACACATCATTGCCAAACAGCTTGTGCCTAAAAAGCACTGTGGCAATGGGATGTTGCCTCAAATATGATGGCTACGCCTCTTACTTATTGCATCTGCTCAGTTTGGCCACGGGACTGCATCAGCAGCTCACAACCTTTTTCCTGTCAAGCCCTTTTATACACACACTCATGCTCATAAAAATAAGTTTGTGTCCCATTGAAACCTCTGTGACAGCTCTGTTGTAAACCAACCGTGCAGAATGTGACAGAAGATCAAGAAGAAGAAGAACATAACCGGGATGTTTGGTGGAGAATGAAACAATACACAGACAATAAACACAATACTCTGGTAAAACACAGCTGGTGGGTCAATCACTCAGGAAAAACAGGGAGGATCAAATACACTTTACAGTTGAGACTCCTGTGATGAGGACAGTTTTTCTGACATACTGTCACTTTATATGGTCTGAACTGGCTAAAAATCCTCTACTGATTGAAATATTGGCATGAAGACATGAACTGAACCTGTGGCTGTACATTAAAGTTTAAACATGAAGGTTCATTTTGGGAACCATCTGCTTTAAAGTTTGTGGTTTACTTATGAGATAAACAGCATAAAACTAACTTAATAAAGGAAATAAATAATAATAATACAACACATCATATAACAGATTGAGTTAGCATAGAAATAACATGGCAGTCAGATTATTACTGTAATTGAAAGCCTGTTAATCCTTCTTTTACGGAACCTGGAGGATGAATTAACACTGAAATGACCCTTTGTGCACAATTTCATTCACTTATTTAAGAGGTTTTCCAAAGATTATTTAACGTTAAAGTAATCAGTTCTGTGTCAGAGACTTTTTATTTAACAGCTAACTGAATGCTAACGTTAGCCGCTAACAGTTAACTTTAGTGAAACTAATGTAGCATGTTTGCTAACTTTCTTTTAGTTTAGCATAGATTTTTATCATTAGCGGGGCTTTTTTCTGTAGCTGGCCAGAAATTTTTCTACTGTGAAAACAGACTAACTGAAAACGTCATATATTAATAACGTTAGCTTGTCGTATATTAACACTAGCTCCATGTATATAAAGACGAATGAAGATAAAACTTACTTTGACTTGTCCCTGAAATGTCAGCTGTCTCAGATGTGAAGAACCGTCTTCTGTCCGACTCGCTGTGTGACTGAAGTGTCTCCGCTGAGAAACAGGACTAGTGTCTGTCTGTGTTGGTTCACACCCCTACCACACTGTTTAACCCGCTCCTGTCCGGACCAGACGACTCCACAGACACACTGCGAGGACATGCAGGTGTGTGTGTGCTCATGATAAACTGAGTATCACTATGTGAAAATACTGTGTTATAAGTAAGTCCTGCATTGTAAAAGTATGAAAAGAACTCAATGAAGAACAATGTCCCATGCCACTGTATTATTATTATTATTAGTCATGCTACTACTCAAAAGCAGGATTTTACTGTTGTTGTTTGAGGTGGAGTTGATTTTAATTAAACTATGATTATTTTCATTATTGATTAACCTGCTGATTATTTTCTTGATTAATTGCTGTAAATAGTGAGAATAATACTATTAGTAAACTTTATTCATACAAAAATTCTTAAGGTGATTCACAGATAAAATAAGGAAAAAGGGACATGAGCACAGAGAAAGTTAATACCGTAAAAAGATATGCTTTGCTTTGTTTTGTTTTGTCCAGCCAATAGTCCAAACTTCAAAATTATTAAAAAATGAATGGAAATAATTAAAAGCAAATCGTGGAAGCTGGAGCCATGAAATGTTTGCTATAATCAAAACAGTTACCAATTCATTTCTGTCAACCCCCTTAACGGTTAATTGACTAATCATTTCAGCTGTGCTTACTAGTGGGTAGTTTAATTTAACTTAAAACAGAGCATCATTTTATAAACTCTTCATATGTTTTATACACAAAATAGTAATTTTTGTAAAGTAAAAATAAATGTAGTTAAATAAAAAGTACAATAATTCCCTCCAAAAACAGTGGATTTTAAGTATTAAGTGGCATGAAAAGAAAAGACTCAAGTACAGAAGTACCTCAAATTTAAACTGAAGTACTGAACTGTAGTAAATGTACTCTCCAGCACCAAGCATTTACTACTTCATCAGTTTTAATCTGTGATCACATAAAGACAATTTGGATTATTTTGAGATTAAGATTTTTGCAAAAATGAGGAATTTTTTAGACAAACTATAAATTTACAACCATTGCAGAACCAGATGATGATCAGCCAGTTGCATTTACATGTATGTTGATCGCAACCTGTTGTTGAATAAACTCAACAAAATGTTTTCAGCTGCTCTTTAAATGATACATTGTTAGCCCTCCTGAAATCTTGTTTACCACCATACCATCAAAAATAAACCAGGACTAGGAATGTATTAACTGGAAAGTATGGGGAGAATGCACACACAGGGACACATGGGAGCTTTTTGCCCATAAACAACCCAAACCACACACACATTTCCTGTGCCACACAATCCCTCTATTCACCCTCTGCCCAAGGTGTGTGTAAAGCAGAGAGAGCGCTGCCGGGGATGAATAGAGAAGTTAGGCAGGGATATGTGGTAGGTTAGACCAGCTAGATGCATTTAAATTCACAGAGAAGATCTTCGTGCAAACACGGAGATGATCGTGTTGTGACATGCTCACAACAGAAAACACTAAATAGAGGTGAGATTACATAACAGCTCTCTAGTTTATTTGCTGAGACACGTCAGAGCAAAGCTGTACGTTCTGTTTTGTGGAGCGATATTTTTGGTTGAATTTAACAGGACATTTTGTTGAGGGTATCCTGCTCGAGGCTGCCGGCTATCACATTAGCCTGAAAATGAAAGTCTCGCCCTTCCTCCTGAGCATCACTTTCTGTTTACAGCATGTTTAAAACACGCTCATCGAACAGAGAAAACATGAGTGGAGTCACACTGAATGTTTTGACTGAGCAGGGAACTTTTCTCAACCTTATGATTCCCAGTGAGTAAGTTTGGGTATTTTTGGTATTTTATTGGTCAGCAGTCAACAAACTCATTTTGAAACCTTTAAAATGAGATGAATACAACTGAGGTTCTGTGTAGCTGCTTAATGACTGATACAATTCAAATCAGGAATCACCACATCCTTGCACTGCCATTACAATTTGATGTGGACGCCAGTAGGAACAAAGATGATTCCATTACTTTTAAAGTCTTCAAAATAAACAATAGTGTCCTTTATTTCAAACTAGATTGTGGAAATCCATAACAATTCATTTTTGAGGTACAATACACAAATATACATAAAAACACAATGCTACAAACAGTTTGACCTGCTATGCTATCCACAACAGTACAATATTGGTTGGATCTACATCAGAGGGAATGAATAGCTCAACTCACCATTCCTCTAACATCTTAAGGACACAACTTACCAATGTCTTTGACTAATTTACGTCAGAGAACCAGGAGGATGAAAGAGATATTTATTCGTCTCCCGTCTTCTGCCTGTCCCCCCGAAACTGCCCATTGCTCCTAAAATAACCTGCTTTACAGACCTTTTTCATTTCACAGGGCTGATGATTTGAGGCCTGTAGTATCGACGGAAATGGAATGACATTTTTCTTGAACTCCATAATTACCATGTTAGTCAGGACAGAGCAGTAGGGTTGGAGCACACAATGTCACTGGGGAGAGCTGCATCTAATTAAACACTGGGAAAAAGGATAATTACAACTTTTCAGGAGTACGGGAGACCTCACCCATGTTTCACGTTCCCTATCTGAACTGAAAAGCTCACCAAAGGAACAAGCACATCTGCCTTCGGCGCTGGACTCACAACTGCAAACCCTCAATCACTCCGACCTCAGGACTGCTCCCTTCTGGGGTAGGACTGAACGTGGTCATTTGCAACAATATAGACCACCTTTGGAGGAGACCTACAGTATGTTTCGTGTTGGACTTAAAATAATGTTTCAAGCTAAATTTGCTAATTGAGTCAGCTGTCTGGCCTTAGGTGCTGAAGAGGATGATTTGCAGAGATCAGAGGTGACAAATTAGCAACAGCTTGTGAACACTGAGCTGGGATGTCGCGTACCTGAGGGCCTGCAAAGTATCGGGAGGTAGAAAATGTAATGAACCTGTCGATTGGGTGTTTGGAAGAAAAGAAAAAAAAAATATCAACGTTTGCCTTTTTCAGCTTTTTGCCATTTTTAGCATCCAATCATGGCCATTAACATCTTTATTTATTCGCTCTGCCTTCTAGTTGGTGTCAGCTTGCTACACAGTTTGAGCTATTTCATTTGCTGGATTATATTGCATGCATGACGTCAAAAAACACAAATGTCACTTAAATAGGTACAAAATAACACACGGCAAGAGAAAGATCAACCTCTGAAAATCATTGAACTAATACTGAACAAGTTCCCCGTTTGGTTCACAAGAACACCACGTAATAGTAAATACTTTTATTTACATATATATACACACAAGAAATAGGATGCAGTGTTGATTACCGTTCTTTTAAGTAGTTTTAAGGCAAGGCTAAGGATATGGTGTATGTAAAAAAACTGTGCTACATCACTGAAGAGGAACCAGCTCAGGTTTGTTGGCCCTGCACACGGACATGCTCGGCTTGTGACACTAGTTTTACAGTAAAGGTTAGAATGTAAGATCGATCAGGCTTAGGTTCTGCCAAACAGTGCACACGCAACAAGGAGAGAACTACGCTGCTTTCTCTTCTACGAGTCAGTTCATACGTGCATTTATCAACATACATGTATTAATCTCAGTGGTGTAAATACTCAATACAAAACAATTCCTATTTGCTTTGGTAAAACTGCTCAACCTCAAGGAATAAAAAAAACCAAACATCTCTTTGTCCCTGAAACTTGTTTAGATTCAGCATTTCTTTTCTAAATCTGAATGTGATTGACGGGCGTGATTGTGAGTAAAAACTGACCTTAAGGTGTTTCCTCTGTGTGCTGAGTTTAGCTTATCTGACTGCGCCTGAATCTTACACTGAGCACAGTTGATGCATTTTTCCATTCAATGTGTTCACTGAAGAGCTGTGAGAGAAGCATGCAAGAGCACAGATATTCAGGCTTCACTGTAGCATACACACAGTATGAGTTAGCATCAACAGCATCAAACAGGACACATTAGAACACAAACTCGTGGTCCTTGAGCTCGATGAAGAAGCGGTGTCAAGATGCAGCTTTTTATCAGATAACATTAAATATTGAATACGGAAATCATGTAGCTGTACATGAACATATTTGGGTGTTTGAAATTACTCTGTACTGTACATATTAAATCATATAACTAGGTGACACAAGAACACAACGCACTACAAACTGCTAGCTCCCTCTTTATAATAACAGCACTCAGAACAGCACGAAGGAGGAATGTGTGTCAAGAGCGTCTTGACCTCACAGCCCAGTGAAAGAGTAATTCACTCTCACTATGAGGTTTCTCGTTCTTGTTGTAGAGTCTGGAATGTGACACTGTGTTCATCTGTTGAATACTGGAGGTTACAATGGGTTAGGTCCCATGGACGGGGGCAGGGGACTGGTAATGCTCCGAGCCCCGGTCAAATTATATTCCAAACCTTCTGGCCCCGCGTATGTGATCTGTGCTCAGCTGTCCCCTCCCTGGAAGTATCACGCAGTCAGCTCAGATCTTCTTCGGCTTACGGCCCAGGTGGTAATAGTAGGCCATGGTGACCACCAGGAAGAGCACTCGACTGAGGAGCAGGAGCATGGCAGCGTTGGGCAGGATGCCAATCTCCATTAAGGTGATGGATGTCACTGAAAACACAGAACAATGTTCAGTACTTG
Organism: Centropyge bicolor; assembly: GCA_037975185.1. Taxonomy (NCBI): domain Eukaryota; kingdom Metazoa; phylum Chordata; class Actinopteri; family Pomacanthidae; genus Centropyge; species Centropyge bicolor. The sequence continues at coordinate 899,808 of JBBMOC010000027.1, forward strand.
AAATACAATTTTTATTAGAAGAAAAAGGCAAATTGTCTCTGGAAAGTGGATTGTACAGGATATTTTCACATTCACAAGTTCATCTGAAAACAATACTACATGCCAATATATAAATAAAAATTGGCATGTACAAAATTCCTTTTTTGTGTCCTTGGATAGCATTTCCTTGTTGAGCTGGGGTTAAAGGACAATAACACAAATAGAGACTTTTATACAATAAGACTGAGGAACTTCTGTAACTGATCGCTGAAGCCTCATTTTAGCTTTAGCTGAACATTAGAATATTTTCCACTGACTCAGGACTGTAGAATTTGTCCCCCATCACTTGCATTGAAATTGCTTTAGAAAGGGGGCTCTTCTAGTCAAGTATTTACATGAGAAATGGTTAAAGATACTATAAACCGTTTCAATGTACATATCCATTAACTTAATTAAAGGCTGTGACTCCACACTCTGAGCACAAGAGGGCAGTATCAACATATACATGTCCAAAATCCTCTAGTAAAATCAAGCCTGACTAATGCTTTATCTTAACTCTGTCGCTATCAAAGTGAGATAGAGGAAGGGGATATCAAATGCTGTGATTCTAACAGCGAGGGACAAAAAGGCAACTAGAGCTTTAAAATAATCTACTGGAAATGTTTAATCACCGAGAAACTGGACAGCAAAGTAGCAGGCTTCACTGAGCAGAGTCCACTGGATGACGATCTTCTCCGCTGTGTAGAGACCATTCCACATGATGAGGGCCAGGCCTGGAAAAATGATGCGATAAAAGGGAATTTATAGGTTTAGGGGCATGGGAAAGAGAACAGAAAAACAGAGGAAGCTCAGGAAAGAAGACTCCAAGAGCAATTCCATTAACAAAAGTACTATGAGAACAGTTTACTAGCAGCTTACTCTGACTGTTATCTGTGATGCCATGAGCCCATGGTGATAATTGGCCTATTGGGTCTGTTAAATGCTTTGAGTCATTGATTCTGATAATAGCCTGTGCTCAATCATTTCATTCCCCACCACTCTTTGAGTTAATTTTCCTGCGCATCACTCTTGCCCACACAAACACACACGCACACAAGCCGAGGTGGGCAGAAAGGTGGGAGGGCTGATGGACTGTATCTTCTTCCTGTCAGGTCCCATCTGTATGGCAGATGAGACCCCATCCCTTCGCCCCCTTTTTCCGCTCCTTGTTTTGTTAGACTCACCTCTTTTTCTTTGCTAATCCCCACAGCCCTGCTGACATTTAAAATAAAGACGCCCGCCTGTTGTTGGCCTTATGAGAGCAAAAGCTGGTTCATTGATATCTTCCTCCACGGTACCATGTGTTTAAGGCTGTATCTCTCCTCAGGCAAAGTAATAATCACACAGAGGGTTATTTTTGCTTTGTTCAGATTTTACATTGTAGAGATTTATCAAGATATATATACAGCGTGTTAAAGTAAAGCCTGAGGTTTCTCCTTGGAATACCCATAAATCTCTTGTGAGGAAGGAGGAGAAGAACATATCAGATAGATGAAATATTTTGCGCTCCAGTGTCTATAAAAAAGATCTAGGTGCTGACGTGCTGACATTCACAGCCTAATTCAGCTGAATGCTACAACCTGGCAAAGTTGAATATATGCTCAACCTTTGCTTTCATGCTCCTCCATTTCCCTGCTTACTTTCCCATCAAGGAGCAACCTGTGTGTCACAGTCACACTGTGTCTCTTCACAGAGCCATCACAAACCCCCTAATCACCAACTGAGTGACTGACTCACCGACTTGCTTGACAGCCTCCTCTCAAACTAAGGCCATTAAAATAATCGCTCACAATCTAGAATATAATTTTTCCGTGAGAGGAAGCAAAGCAGAAATGCCATAATTACTTGGCATATTTATGAGCATCGATTGTCTCCTGTGGGTGGCATAGCAAGGGTGAGCAAAAGAAAAAAAAAACCCTACCAAATTTAACGCGTGATTGAGTGAGAGAGCTGACAATTTTGAATGTAGAATAATAGACTGCCTCCTCTCTAAGATCCAGGCCAACCTACACACATACACACACACATACAGTTTACAGTACATACACTGTCTTGCCATCCCTCACAGTGATCCCACCAGATTTATGCCTGATATATGAGGAGACACAGGCGACTGGAGCCTTTGCTGTTAGTATTCTGGAGAATTGGTCTTTCAAGCCCTCATAGTGAAGTGTAGATACACAGAACTGAATTCAATTATACAGCCTCTGTTTGTAGCCAAAATGAATGATTTTGCAGCAAGAAGAGAGCTGTTTGTACAACCCTGATTCCAAGAAAAGCTGGAGCGCCGTGTAAAACATAAATATAAACAATATTCAATCGCTTGCAAATGAACTGTGTTTAATGACAAGTTTTACGAAGCATTCCTGAGGATAGGTAGAAATCTCCTTTATACGTGTGTGTGTGTGTGTGTGTGTGTGTGTGTGTGTGTGTTATGGCATCACAATGTTCTTGTAATAGAGATTGTACATTGTCTGAATGTGTGTGAATGGTAATTAATTTAAAAAAAGGCGTTATCACAAGAAAGCATGTGCAGTTGAGCAGTGCATATTTCTAGCCTGTACTGTATATATATATAAATAAATATTAAAATCGTTGCAGCATAGTGAATGAATTCCCTCATGTATAGCTGCAGTATATTTACTGTACTGCAGCTATATATATAATACACATGAATAGCTTTGTGTATTAATATCTGTGTGTCTTTCTGTGTTTTAGGGTCGAAGACTTACTAAGCAGTGCTCCTCCATAAAGGCGAACAGAGATGTTCGTCGTGGAGAGTTCCTCCTCAAAAACAACCTCATATAGCTGGTTGGGAAACACCAGGGCCTGTGTAGGAAAACAAAAGCACAACACAACTCCATCAACACAACAGCATTTTGTCCTCCCAAAATGGCTCCAAAATGCAGCACCATTGACAAAGTCTTCCTGTCTGTGAGTCAGAATCACTGTGTATGTCCTAAACACTGACACACTATTGAGCATTTAGGTGCCTGGCCCGACAAAGACGTGGCTGTTTCTCCAGATGTCCCTCACTGGTATGTTGGAAGAGAATCTACAGTAACTCACTGCAGGGTTTGCATAGCAGGATTTTTTCTCTGTCTAAAGTGACTGCTTTTTCTCCTTCACAATCATACAAACATCCCTATGTTGATAGAGACTATTAACATTGAATGAAGAAGAGATTGTGAAACGGTGTCTTCACTGTGTTGGTAATTTAAGCAACACTTACCATCAGGGCCATAACTGTGAAACCCACAGCTGAGATGAGTATCCACACCCTAAGAAGAGAGACATTACATGACTTACTGTATCCTTCCCGCAACCAATACTGACTGCACTTTTGTTTTCTCAGTATTTACAAGGTGTTGAACTTTACTGGAAGTGATTCACAGATGACCTCTCACAGTCTGCTGTGTTAACTGTGAGCTGTTCTGAGCAGTTGAAGTCTCACCTCAGCCCGATAGGCTCTCGCACTGCAAACTTCAGCTCGTTACCAAGCATCTGACTGATCTGTAAGAGAACAAGGCGAGACAAAAGAAAAAGGAAATGAGTTATGAGAAGGGAAATGTAACAGCAATCACGTCATCTTAACAGATATCTATTATTACAGCCTTCAACAAAGCACCACATAACCAAGAATAAAAGTGCTCTCTATGGAGGTGTGTTTAATGTTGTCAACACATGTACAGCAAGCTACTGGGAAGAAGTACATTAAACAAAGCAGTGGAAAGAAAAGAAGAGAGAGTGTCAAAGCAGGACCTATTAAGATGTTAATTAGAGACTGTAAATGTCTTCACCTCCTTAATCGCCCCCTGAAGATTAAGAGGCTATGTCATAACAACATCTTGGAGTAAATTATGGATGAATAACCAACTACAAAATCTATGCCAGAAGACAAGCTTTATTTGCTACAAATTAACTTAATCCTAGCAACACGAGCACCACACAACACTCCATTTATAATCCAGAGAGCTCGGAGCATTTAGTGGGCGAAAATGATGACAAACTGAAAGTAACTCTTCATTGTGGTTGAATAGAACAACAGTTAATATTTCATGAAATGCCACACAGTATAAATCTTATTATACAGCAATACTGAGAAGACACGCCCAAGTGTTTCCTGGCAATATCTGTCAGATAAGCATCTCTTATCACAGATGCTAGAAGATACTGGAATGTATAATAATTGGCAACTCTCAATCAGGCACCAATACATTCACAGGAACATCAAACAAACAAATTAAAAAAAAACAAAACAAAGAAAAGCATCTAAGCATATTCTGTGGCTCAATTTCTGTTCAATCTAATTTTACCAGCAAGCTAACATTTATCTATAACTGTCTGAGGGCTGGCGTGATGTAAACAATTAAATTATTATTCAACACAGAGAAAATGTGTGACAAGATGTGATACTCAATTAATTATTTGAGTCATTTATCAAACAAAATGAAAACATTTGCTGCTTCCAGCTTCTAAAATAGGCGATTTTCTGCTTGTCAATTTGAATATCTTTGCATCTGTAAATATCTGATTCGTTCTGCATGTGAAGACAAATTCAGATTCAGATATTCGTTGTTTTTTTTATCCTAAAATACAGAAGAGCAGGGAGGTAAACAAACTGTCCCAGATAAACCACATTTATAAGGGCAAGAGAAAAAAATAAAGCCAGTTTTGTGCCTGAACAGACAGTAAGGCAAAGATACATTACAATAGTTGGTTGATTGTGAAGTCGAATCCTTCATCCAAAGCCTCCAGGTCCTATCACTCCTCTCATCATTTAACATCTCTTCCCTCAAAAACCGTTATTGTGTTGCAGAGACACAGTCCCACTGAAAGCAAAAATACACTGAAGCATGAAAACCACTAAAATAGAGAAGATGAATGAGATTCTGGCTAACAGTGTTTACAGGTAGTTTATCAGTTGAAAAGTAGTTTTCTGCATGATGAGTCTGTGAAATATCAAAGTGAATGAAAATGAGGTCGTATCATGCAAATATGATCAAAACAAGGGTTTTCAAGGGTTTTGCCACCACATAAATGTTACTGAGCACTGCGCCTGGAACATTGGCAAAAACAACTGTTCATCATCATGAATTTAAGGGTATGTCAATGACACCTAATTTCAGACATGCAATCATGAATGACTTATACTGTTTGGCAATTTTCTTTCCATATTACTTTCAAAACAAAAAAAATTAGTTGCTCAAAAATGTATTTTATGCATAAGAAGCTCTTATACAACGCACAACAGTGGAAAGCTTTGAACATCAGTTCTATAATTGTATATGTGATTCTGAATACATTAGTTTACATCTAATGTAACATTTCTTCACTTTCATTCACTGAGCCTCTTACTTAAGACTACAGTCTATATGAAAGTGCCTTGAGATAAATTCTGTTGGTGCTATACAAATAAAACTGAATTGATTATCTTTTAGTTTTTGGAACATTTCCTCTTGCCCATGGCTGCTGCTAGCTTTGATCTCAGAGCAGAGCCCTAAAAGACACCCTTGAAGTTAAACTTCTAAATATATTAAGATTAAGAGTCACAGACTCAACCCATTGCATCTCTGTTTGCGCTGCAGCTGAAGTGCCTGTACACGAATCCGTCTTTGCCAGCTGTGATCATGTGATCAGGTGAATCAGCCTTTCTGTACCATGGTTTCAGGGGCTGTTTTTGACAGGAACACATAAATATTCATGACTGGCATGAGAAATACTCAAAGGGAACTGAGCGTCAACTGATGGCACAGGACCGGCTTGGGGTGGAATAGAGCGGATGGGAGTTAGGGGGGAGAGGGAGAAACAGGAAAAGGAAGAAATACACAATGCTGTTTGTGGAGAGACGCTTAATCACAGCTGCTACAGCATGGCCTTGCCGTCAGTCACTCAGTCAGCTACATTCAGGGAACAAAGGGCAATTTTTCACCCAGAGAAGATGAAAAATATTCAGAAACCTGTTATTCATCAAACTAAAATCTGTGATTTGACTGTGTGCACTTTTCTTCTGAAGGATTTTAGTTTGTGCAGTCACATTAAGAAGATGCTGATCACCATTTCATATATCTCAGTGATAATTGTCTGGGACAGAAAATTACACAAAACATTGTGGTATATCATATTCATGAAGGCCTAGGCTCATACTGTCAGAGCTGAGTTGTTGCTACATGATGTTAGCACGAAAGACCAGAAGGTTAAAGATGCTGACAGTGACACAATAGGCAAGAAGGGCAATATCTCTTGGCACAGTTGCATTCGCATATGGTAGCACAAATACAAAGCCCCTCTCTCACTGAAGTATTAGCAATAGGAACAGTAATCTTATCTCGTGAAAGTAAAAAAAAAAAGGCAGGAAGAGACAGTCAGCGGACTACAGGAGCACTTCCCTCCTTTGTTTACAGGGACCACAGGCATGAAGCTAAACCAAGTCTTGTTATGGAGCTAACCTTAGATCCCAAACACTTGTTGCAAGGATAAATATAACAACTCAAGAGTAACAGCACAATGTGGTAAAAGAGGCAAACAATACATTGCAAGAGTAACAATTTAATGTCTAAATCTGGGTCAATGCCACAGTTAAGTAGAGAAACCTATTCATACATATAAACTATTCATAACAGCCTGTACAATAGACCATATTATTAAAATTATGTTACTTTACTTTGTTTAGACTGGTGCTGGATCGGCATTCAATCATTACAGGGAGTATCTAACCTCAATAATCTTCCTCAAATTAAATAAGCTTTATTGGCATGGATGCTGAGGCATTCACTGTTTCCCTTTTCTTATCAGTATATCCATCAGTAAGCTTTGTGAAGGGGATCTGAGCGGCAGATGTCTGGGTAAGGCTTCTTGCTAAAACATTGAGAGAGAAAACAAACACTCAGGAGGGCTGAGGAAAAGGGGGCCAACATCTCATCACAGGCTATCAGCCACTGCCGCATGCCCGCTCCCTTCTGTTCTCTTCTCTTCTCCCACTTGCTGATTAATATTTCAGTGAGGAACAGTCTGCTCTGCCTATCATTCCACCACAATCTGATTAAAAAAAAACATTAAAATCTGATATTTGAGGCCCCTGAAACGAAACAAGAAATTATTGTCTCTGCAACTATGCTGCTCAACATGGATGAATATGACTAGTGTTTTTGCGCCTTCTGGCACCAACCAGCATGTGTGCTGTTGTGTTTTTGGTGTACACATCACCATGCACTGCCTACATCAATGTGCAAATACATGTGAGGTCGGAATATAACACATGAGATGCGGAGGCAGGGAGTCTCCCAGAGGAGCCAGTCACATCTCAGTGGAGCTGCGGGAGCTCATGGGATTACGTGATCTAGATTTATTGAAGCATAAGAAGCAAATGCACACAATGGGACACTATGAGAGTGATGAGCCAATTAGCAGCCCATTGTGGCTTTTAAAAGCAATCCATAGCTCTTCTCTGGGTTACTGAATGCAAATGCAGTTGAGTGCCATTTTTACTTATGCCTTGCTGCAATATTATCCATTTGACTGATGATAGTTTAACATACGTGCTTGCATGTATAACTCAGTTGTGTGTCGCACTAATACAAAAGTTATTGTCCTTTGTTGTCTGCATTACTGGCCATATTGAATAAAAATGACATGAATAAAACATCATGCGACGTAATCTGACCTTTGAGCGGTGCACTTCGCCATCATCATCCTCACCACCAACTCCAAGGATCTTCCGGCTCTTCAGGCGGCTTATCAGGTCTGTCTGACTGTGTTTCTTCATCAGAGGAGGGTGAGGTTTAGACGCCATGGTGCATGCACCTGACAAAGAAATGGAAAGAGAGGTAGGTAAGTGGTGTGTGCGAGGTAGCTTTTTTGGAGGAAATAAATTTTAAAAAATGAAATAGACAAAGAGTAGGAAAGAAAATAAAAAAAGAAGCAGAAATTGAAAATATTAATTTAGTTTTCAGAATATTTATTTCAGACACATAGAGCTATTTCTCTATTATTACCCTTGACTCTGAAGCGGACACCTCTCTAAAGCACAGACAGGAAGAGGTATCTACCAATCTACTTATAATCCCCCTGAGGACTTGACTTATGCAACACAATTACATAACACGGGTATAGCAAATACAGGCAACCCATAAAACCCTCCTCTTAAGTCAGACTGGAAGCAGGAGCCAGATGTCCTCTAGGTCTGCCGAGAGGCCAACAGACGCAGGTGCCTGCCTAGAGAGCCAATGGATCTGACAGTGACAAAGGCTTTACACACACACACAGATACGTGCCCACACACATGTGTAAATGGAGCTGGGCTTTCTGGAGACCAAGGGTCTCACTGTCGCTATCGATTGAGTTCCACCAGCACTGTGACTTGCTAAGTGGAAGGTGATTTTGATGTCTGCCTGTATTGTCTGCACAGTAGGGCTGAATGATATGCAAAAAAAACAAAAACAGATTTGACAAATATTGTGATATGAGTCACAATTTTAGTCAGAATAGTAATTTTTGCATTTCATTTTCACTGACAAAACCCCCCCAAAACCATGATAATGTGTTTTTTGCTGGAGAATATGATTGGCAGACCAGGGCATCTCTGTAGCACCACAATGCTTCATTTATAAGGGTATGTTGTGACACATTATCTTTTACCCCTTTATCAGCTCCTGCAATTTGGATATTGCCCTTGGCCATATGACGATTTTGATAATATTTCCATTAATTGTTCAGCCCTACTACACAACAATGTGCCATAACCTACAAACACACTGATGTCTCGTTTGAAATGAACATTCATTGACTTTTAATCCATCAATGGGATCATCATCTAATTTCTTTCATGTTTTTGTTTGTCAGTTTCTTGCTTTAAGCCATCAGCATGACTTATTTTTATCCCCACATGCTGATGTGATTAAAACAGACTAAAGCTTTACTGCTGCACAGCAAGTCAGCTTTGTTAGTTTTTCAAGTAATAAAAACATTTATTTAACAGAAAAGGAATAGGAACTGCATTCTCCTGCATTTGCTTTAGTAGTAATAGTGTTTAACTTTAACGAATATAGCCAAATATTATCCACAATTAACGTTTCTAATCTGTAAAATAAATTCAAGCAATCATAAAATCAGAAATAATTGCAAATGGCAAACATTTACATGACATTTCTTTGTATTATTCTGACTATGCTGGCTGTTAACTGATAGCAGGAAACACTGCTGTGGTCCTATTGATCAGTGTTAATGAACAGTGCCTGTGGATTCAATGGGGACAAGCAACAGTCGAATCGAGAGAGATCATCATCATCAACTCAATAATGTAACCTCCACCGCGGTTCAACTGGAAGCAAGCAGACACATACAATGGGAGAGCCTGTCTAAAAACTGATGGCTACTTCACAGAGCTATTCTCTAGAGGAGTAAAACAAGACCAATTATTGAGCTGCTCTCTCAAGGGTGAGGACAGTATCTCTAGCTGAGAGCTCTGTCCCCAGGAAAGGAAAAAAAATGAATCAGTGCTAGCCAGAAAGAACACCAAGTTCTCAGTTTTCCACAAGTGGGGAAGTAGAAGCACAAGGTAAGCATCAAGTAAATATATATTGGTTTTCTTACAGAGATCAAACTCAACAGTTAGGCTGTAAAAGAGCACAGATTGCAATGAAAAAGAGAAAGTACACTGAGTGGACATGAATGACATTCCCAAGTACTCCAATACAACAGCACAGCCATTTTGTGGGACACATTCAATTTTAGTGATAGCTCAGTCAGAGAGGTGTTGATTCAACCATATTCTAATTTCTGAGGCTGTGCAGTTTTATTGAATGTTCTATTGTAGCGTGTGCTGAAACAAGTCAATTAGTTCACTGTCAGTTCAGTGATTAGCTGATTAATCAATTACTCAATTGAAAGAAAACTTTTCGCCACCTATTTCAATAACAGATTAATTGTTTCAGTCCTTTTTCATGCAAAAACATTTATCATTTGTTGGTTGCAGCTTCTTCGATGTAAAGTCTTGCTGATTTTCTTTGTCATTTATGATAAACAATGGTCCTTTACTGTTGATTGGACAAAAGAAGCAACATGAAGCTGGAGATATCACTTTGGGTAAATGATTTAGTTAAATATAAACAAGCTTAATTAATAATATCAATGAACAAATGCTACATACTCAGACAGCATCACATAGTGAGATCCTTCTATCTGATGTGTTTGTAAGGGACAGACAGGTGGGAACTAGAAAGCATGCTAATCTAAGTACATTTCTGTCTGTGGGACATATGGGTAGCTTTGACAACATTCTCTTGTACTGGCATGCATACATAGGATTGCAGAGGTCAGTGAAGGTTACACAGCATGTGTTCAGGCTTCTGTTGTCAAACATTCCACTTGGACTCCCACAGAGCGCCTCAAGGAACTAGACTTTCCCTTTTCTGTAACTATCAGCAGGATGAGGCACCACAGAAAGCAAAAACAGGAGACATGAAACTTGGATACTCATGCAGGAAAACTTATTTCTCACAACTAGGACAGAGAATCTCACGATGGGCCTCAACAAGGCCTGTGTGCAAGGGCTGAACCTTACTGAAAAGAAAACAAAAAAGAAAGAAAACATATGATTGCATTTTTTTTGCTGCATTTAAATTTAAGTTTTACAGCATGCAGTTTTTTCAGTATTTAAAATTGCAAAAAATGTGTTTCCTCATCTTCACTTCTTCAAGTGTTTCATGCAGAAATCAAGGATACACTTGTAAACTGTTGTGTTTTATGCTCAATGGATCAGTGCACTCCCAGAATGACTGCAATGAGACATTTGCTTTAGGCTAAACTGTGGTAATTATCAGATGAAATAGACTCTATTAGATTAGTTGCTCAAAGACATACTTTAACTGTTTTCACACAGTAAAATGTAGTGCATCATGGCAGGCGCAATTTGCTTTATTAGAAAGCATCCTTTGTAATGTGATTACTCCATATGCATGCAATGCTGTATCAAGGCTGAAACGATATATTCTTCAGCCCTACAGCCATCCTTCAAATACTTCTTTGTTTCATGCTGTAAAGTGACCAACTATATCCTACGACCTCCCCATTCACTGAAAAGAAAGCAAGCAAATCATCCTCCCTGCTTTTATTGCCACATCACTGGCTTGTCTGAGGCACAAAAAGAAAGCATGCATTGCATTATATCCCTGTTAATGATGCAAACTACAGCAGGGACAGCGTGCCCCCCTGATGCTGACCTGCTCCACCACCAAAACCCCTTCAAAATCTGTGATGAAACAGTAAATAAGACACACCTCACTGCATGCACTGACAGATCCCACATGCTAAAATACCCTTGCACATCTCACTCTTTGAATCTCTCCACCAGTGCGCAGTAATGCTGATGGAGTTGCCTAGCAACTGCCAATGAACCAATCACTTCTTCATTATTGAAACCACCTTTGATGATTGAAACCACCTTTGATGATGGGGTCTCTGCTGAGAGCCACTCGTGACTCCGCTGTCTCTCCTTGCTTTCATAGGGGACATTTTAAGATAAATGGAGACTTTGATGTGCATTCAGTCAACGGGAGTGAAGACACGCTTGCCTAATGAGTGGTTTCTTTAAGAGTTTAAGAGGGACTAACTCAAAACTAAAGTTGGAAAAGTAAGTCCTAATACGAATGTTACATGCTGTATATGTAATCTCACTCCTTCTGAAGAGCAATGCACATATTTACTTTAGTTGTAAATCAAAACCACATCTCTCCTTGGTGATGTAAGATGGCCAAATGTGAAGATGTGAATAAGGGATGAGTTATGCGAAACAATGGATTATTGAGTGAGCTGGACAGGATGAATGAAGAGAAGCTGAATTCAGGAGCAGATCAACTGAGACCATTTTTTAGGCACCCAGGATTAAAATTCCAACTGTCATAGAAGATGTATGCATGTGATATAGTCTGTTCATCTAGGTTAAGGTGGTCTCCCTACTTACTATGCTACTATTTTGTTTCTAATCAGCCTTTGATGCATTAAACACATTTACTTTGGAATATAACTCATGTTTCATACAGGCATTTGAAATGAGAGAATAGCAGGAGAAATCATAATATAAGGTGCTCTTATATGACAGCATCCAAAAATACTTCCAAAACATTTCTCTTCTCAGCAAGACAAGAGCTCCAACATTCAATAATCAGTGCTTTATTATAATTGGGATAATTTTCTAGAAGACAGAGATACTGTTCAATGAGGAAATGCTGTTTTTATTCAGGAAATCCTATTTCCCATTTTAAGCATGTATTAGTTGAAAGAATTTAAAGATATGGCTAATTACAAACACCCTCACTAAAATAGAGCACACCCACAAAGCGAATTTCAGCCATATGAGGGTTGTTACTGTCTTTCTTTGAAAGTCTGTTGTGCACAGTCAACAACCTTAATTCCATGTAAAAACAGGCATATCCAGAGATTCCTAAAAAGCACTGCATTTATGATGATGACATACATAAACAGCCTCAAGGATTTCAGAAAAATAAAGATAAGAGGCAGATGTATCGGTGACGTACGCTGGAAAGCCTGCTATTGATGCAGTCTGAGGAGAGAGGGTTTCTTCCACTTTCTGTGACTGAGCATGTCTTTCAAGAACATCAATGCATTTACCTCCCTGTGGGATAAACAAAGAGAGGGAAGGGAGTCTTATCGCAGAAGAACATACAAATTAAAAATAAAAGATTCACTGTGTGGGGAGGAGGCCAGATTAGTATACCTAAAGTGAAGAATCCACCAAAACCTGAGAGTTTAGTCCTATCAATATTATAAATAACAAACACTCTCTCTTTCTCTCCGTTCTTTTGCCTGAGCTTTGCGACCGAACATGTGCTGTGGAAATGAAAAGCTAAATATAGAAGGAAGATATTGTGGAAAAAGGTGCAAACTCCCTTAGAGATGTCTGCTTAGCGACTTGAAAGATGTTCTGTAAAAAATAATTGTATCATATGAACAAAGCAGTGTGTGGGTGTGAAGGAACAACTGTGAACAAATGTGTTACTCAAAATAAGAAAGCAGACTCCACAGCCTGCTCATCTCCTCCTCCTTTCCATTAATACCATGAGACACAGTTGCCCAATAGCCTCTAAATCCCCTCGCCACCATGTTTCACAGTACATAGCACGTTATAATGCCAAGAGTAGATAACACACAAAACAACACCTCTGCTCAACAGACTCTTGAAGCAAATGCGAGCAGTTCATCCTCAATGAAATATCTGTCTCTTGTGCCCACTCAGAATAATTTATTGACCTTTAGTAAATGTATTACCTCTCGTATTTAGTGTTAATGGTATGGATTTCTCATTGCCCTGAGGAATATTAGAGCTTCAGCACAATATAACTGTAAGGTGAGGACAGGAAGAGCCAGTCTCCCGTGATCTGACGAAATAAGATCAAGCATGTTTGACCCTAATTGGATTTCAGATCTCCTAACAATGTTAAGAGTTGTTTGTTTGTGTTGTCTTCCAGTTGCAACACACTGAGCCTCCACTATGAACGAGGAAGAGGAGTCTGGAGATGTGCAAAAATACTTTTTAGCAGCATGGTTCCAGGAATGGCAATGTCATTCTGTTGGTCAACTGACATATTCTAAAACCTATTGAATGGATTGTCATTAAACTGTTAATTTAGTGCCATGATGTTGACATTTGTGGTTAAGACATCTGATCCTTTCGCGTCTTAACATTACGACTGCATCATTACAATGCAGTGACTAAAACTCACGAGGACTTGAGCTGACGTGTTTGTCGGTGTGGAAATAGCTGGAAAATTACCCTGACAAATTTGTAATTGTGTTACCAAATCACTGTATCTCTGATTATGTGTGACCACATCCAATTACTGGAGAAGGCTGAGGCACGGAATTTTCTTGATGTAGTCCAACACGACTGTCTAGTGCCCTCAGGCGAATGGAGCTGAGCTACTGTAGCATTCCACTTTGAAGCCTGTGAGTGCTCAGCATTTCCACAAGAACCTCAGATATCTACTCAGCAGTGATAAACTGATTCACACCCACCACCTACAGCCAAAAACAATGCTTACAAGATCTGAGCTTGGCTAGATAGCTGTGGCATGCAGCACCATAAAAAAATCCTGATCAGAACTGAAGGTGTCAGCAGTATTTCCATAGAAAATGAACAGCATGAGAAAAGGCACCTTAATGGTGTTTTGGTCATTCAAGGTTTGTCCTTAACTGTGAGTCTACTGCATCTAAAAGCTTCACTTAATTTTCCTTTTTAGTGTTTTTCCTCACAAACCAAAAGGACAAACTTAGAGAGTAATGTAACCCTGAGTTTGTTAAATCTGTGCTTTCTACTTCTTAGTATTCATGTAGCAGATAAAAAAGTCTTTCTGTATTCTAATCCACTTGCTTTTTAGCTTTTATCAGCTTAATCTAGTCAGTTTATCAGCTCATCTTAATTGCAGCTATCAGCTAAGCTATTAGGTTTTTAAAGCTATTACATTTCTCTAAACAATGTGCAAGTTAAGAGCTTTATCAAGCAAGTTAGTTACAAATGCTGCAATTATTTCACGTAAAACAATTCATTCTGTAGAAAAAATTCTCGTATGGCTTTGTCATAGTTGTATAAGTCAAATCCACAAATATTTCCACACATTTGATCCAAACCTAAAATCAAATAGGACAAAATCACTGCCAGAACAACAAACTGTGTGAAGAGGCACTAATGGAAGGCTTTTATTGTGTGCTTGTGTGCATTAACAGTTAATTAATACTGCAGGGGAGAAAAATACGTCATTATAACATCAACAAAGTCATTACAGCTCCAACCACTGCTGAAAAAAGAAGATTAAAACAGCAAGGCTCATACAAGGTGTTGACACCTGTGCTGTTATCACATCCTGACACCCCTAGAATTGGCGTATTATAGTCTGTAGCCAATACTGTATCCTGTATATTGCATTAAATTTCATAGAAAAATTTTACCAGACAGTTGTAGCAACACCTCTCTGATCACAACAGAAACCGTGACTATTTGTTGCAATTACAATGTAATGAACATTAGATTGCGCAGGTGCTCAAAATACTATGGCAACCTCCTGTGTCTGTTAGATGAGCTGTACGATCGGAAACACAAACACAAGGAGATAAAAACCTGAGTGCCTCATGCTTTTTCATGGGCAACTAAACTACAGACAGATGAACATGACAAGTCTTAAATGGTACCTTTTCTCTTTGTGTGGCTTGCATGATGACACTTTTAACACATTCAGTTGACCGTGACATCAGTGCAGCTCATTCGAGGGTAGGCGCTGGTAAAAGAGCTTAGCACATTATATCGTGTAAGTGGAGACATTGATCTTCTAGATGTATCCAGCTATCAAGGGGTGTTAAAACTCTGATTCTTCCAATCATCTGAAATAATGGCTTCCCTGCCTGACAGATGCCAGCTCTGATGTAGTGGAAAATACAAACGAGGTTCGGCTGTGGCAGAAGGGCAGAGAAAACAGACGAACACAGAAAGCAGTGCTGATGACAGTTGGTGATAAACAAAGGACAATGGAGAAAGCAGTGAATCCCTATCTTGAGTCAGAACAGACCACCAATGCAGGCCCTGGAAACTGTACACGCAGTCAGTTTGAGGAGAGAACTGCTTCTTAGTCACTATCAATGGATTATTGTGCTGAGTTGGACAGTTTAATACTGTTAAATCATCTGGGGACAGTTACAAAGGAATGAACTAGTCCTAATGATCCCTGGGATTTGGAGTTTCCCTGCCTAATATTCGGTTATTACATCACACTGCGCAAGAGAAACTACCCTCTTGTTGGCTGACTCCAATGTCATTATGTAAGAGTGTTCCTAGACTGAATCTTCGGGGAGTCACAATTACATACGAAGCCAAGCATCCCCGAAGTCATTGTCACTGTAATGAGATGTTACTACTACATCTATTAGGGCAACATTATTAACAATACAAATCTGCTAGTTTCAAAATTATCATAATATCAGTTTCATAATTGAATGTTACTTCATGACCCTTCTCATTAAGTGAGATATTAATCAGTCAAGAATGTACATTCCCGAACAACAATTTCATGTATTGTCCTTTGAACTCAGCTGTAGGGATCGTGGATAATGACTGAGCTCACAGAACAGCAGTCCAGCTGGGTCTCAGCTCTCCTACCTCCTCCTTGCACTACTTCATGAATCAGTTACAAGAAAATAATGAATTGCAATATATTATTTTTACAATGCTTGTGGAGCACTGTTGCGTTGACCTTTGCTTTTACTAAAAATGAGGTGCCAGAAGTAAAAACAATAAATTTGGCTGGATTGGTAAATGTACTGTAGTGGTCTGAATATACGATAATAAAGACAAACAGAAAGAAAACATTCAGCTTGTTATCACTCCTCAGGAATTGTTTCCTCCATGGCAGCAAACACATTATGCAAGCCATCAAATATTTCTGTAGAGTAAGTCTGGCTTCCTAAACTGTTTAGACACACTTTAAATTGAATTAAAGAAACTGGCCAGCCTAGTTACATTAAGGTTATAATGCAACACTCTCCAGTAACAGGCTCTCTGTGTAAAAGCAGAATAAGCCAGTACCTGCTGCATTCAAAGAGAAGTGTTGCGATTATGTCAATGCCTGGTACTCAAATATAATACGACCCTCACTTATTCAAACTCACCAAAAAAAATGGTCTGATATTTATGTCAATACTTTGTCACAAAAGCAAACCACAGTGAGGGACTGTTGTTAGGCTTGAATGCACTATCATGATGTATAATTGAACTGTGTGTAAGAAAAACAGGTGGGTTATTTTTACCATCTGCTCCATGAA
The DNA here is from genome assembly GCA_037975185.1 of Centropyge bicolor. Classification (NCBI taxonomy): domain Eukaryota; kingdom Metazoa; phylum Chordata; class Actinopteri; family Pomacanthidae; genus Centropyge; species Centropyge bicolor. Next base: position 916,650 of record JBBMOC010000027.1, read on the forward strand.
CGGAGGGGGGGCCATCTAGTAGTGATTGTTTGGTGTTTCTATCTCTGGAGCCATCTTGACACAGCAAGCCCACTGTGAAGCCAACGCAGAAACAGCAAAGACGTGGTGAGGTAAAGCAGAGCTGACACTTGGTGCACACGCGCAGCTGGGAGGTGAATGATCTCCTCCAAGGAGCAGAACCATCAGAGCTCAGCAGGAATCCAGCACACGCAGAGAAATACAACGAGAATGAGGTCTCGCTTACAAACATACACACTAACAAAGCTGACGCAAAGCTTCAGAGCTCTGTCTTTGCTGTACTGTGCAACACGGCTGCATGAAACAGCCAACCAGTGATTATAACTACTTATATATAATTATTATTTTTACTCTTCAGCAGTGACACAGTGAACAGTTAGGATTATTGTTGATTTCCTCATCTCTGCAGCAGCTTATTATTGCACTGTCACTATGATTTTAAGATATGTGGTAATTATAATTGCACAGGCAGGCAGGTTTGAAAGCAGCAGCAGATGTTCCATTTCATTATTATAATGAAACTTCAACTAAAGCTGCAAATTGGGCAAAAGAAAGCTATGAAATGAATGAATGCCTGAGTATTAGGTGTGCTTAGCTAAAAGTAATGCTGTATAATATAACAGCCCTGCAATAAACTCTACATGGAGATTATAATGTTGAGTTTTGTTGAATCTGTTTTAGAGAGATGTTAATTTAAACCGTATGATTATTTAAGAGAATGTAGCTTGTTATCTTTTGAATTATGTTACATTATACAGAGAGGAATTTCTGTTATTTAGCCAACCTTCATTTATATAAATGGGGTGAACAGCATGTGCATGTCTGTGTAGAGTTAAGTCAGCAGAAATGAAGGCCCTGGTGGTGTAGTGGAGTCACAGGTAGCTGGAAATACCAGATGTCAAATGCTTGTTGTCCAGGGTAACTGTTATCCAAGACTAATTAAATGATCGAAAGAGGCAGGCTTTAATGACGCACAACAAATGGTTATTAGTGGATAAAACTCTGCACAACCAAGTACTTTCCCTTCTAGACTGCTGGCATATTAGAGGAGATTTTTGAGCATATCAAGGGGAACCACAAACCCTTCACCACACACAACACCATCACAGTAAAGAGGTTGGGTTAGTGCTCTTTTAAGTGTAATTACATTTCATTGCAAGATCTAGGTGAACTGCTAGAATGCTGTACTTTTTCTCTGTGGGTAAGAATCTGAATTATTACTTGCACAGCCCTAAAATGCAGGTAGTACCAGACACAGTGGAGCCTTTGTAAGTGCTATGAAAATAATTTTGCTTGGTAGAAAAATTATTACGGTTATGGGGTTGTAATTTTGAGCAATTGATGGAATTTATAATTTTGGCTTCCAATGAATATGAAAACAAGATAATCGAGATAAAATAATTTCTGTGCCACTTTTGCAATGATGCTGACATGTCTGTCACAGCATGCCAGCAGCAGAGGGTGCCCATTTTAATCAACCGAAGGTGCTACACTGATCATGGAAGCCGCACACAACCACATGGGCATCACACTGCTCACCTTTATGCAGCTGATCAATTTTTTTTTCAACGTACAGCTACGGGGCCTTCCAACAGGTGAAAACTAAACAGACCTGTATAAAAAACTAATAATGTCCGAAATACGTCATTTTACCAGAGGCAAATGACACAACAGAGCAACCTTGTGTTGTGTTGTGTTGTTGTGTACAAATTAATTGCTTGTCAGTTGAATTACATGTAAAGTTCAAGGACATCCACTGTTAAAAAGAATTTTTTTTGGTCTCTTGATCTGAGTTTCTATTCCTCCAATACTATAGGACTAAAAGCACTACATAAAATTTTTAAAGTAATTTTAAAGCAGCAAATGTAAGCAAAACCACATTGGTTCTCTATCAATATCACTATTCATTTGTGCACCATCTTACTAATTTTACTTTTCACATTCTTCCACTTTTCAGATCTTGCTGACCATTGTGCTGTAGAACTAAAAAAGGAGTGGGATAATCTGCAAATTCTAAAAGTGGAGTAGAAATGTTTATGTGTTCCTAGGGAATCCAACAGGGCTGAGGATACTTCTCTCCATGACAAAAAGTGTTAAAGCAGCTGACATAGCTTTCTGGTTGTCCACCTCCTGGAACTCCGAGAGTGTGAACAGCAGTAGAATTGAAATAAGCTCTCTTTTAAAGTCAGGCTATAGTTAATATGTAATTACAACGTGCTACCCAGGACGACTGCCTTTGTCATGGTGGAGATATTGCCATTAGCACACATCATTACCTGTGCTTCAGAATAAATGAAGCACTGTGAATTGCACGGAGCATTGATCCCTGAGGTTTCACAATATGACTATTCCAAGCCTGTGACTTGGTCCCTCCTTCCTCAGCTTGTCTTGTTTGCTGAAGCGCTACCTGGTTGCTAGGCAGCCCTGCTGGATGACGAAGAGCACTCATTTCAGGGCTTAATCTGGGTCTCTAAGGCTCTCGGTGTGGACTTAATTGCTCAGCAAAGGTCAAAAAGAGATTTTCAACATTTTGAACATGATGTAATTTATATTGGCATCTAGTAACTTGTAGCTCATTTCATTAATGTTTGCATTTTTTATCCTCTATCATCTTACTTCCTCTCCTGAGCATTTGTAAGAGAGCTTGTTATATAATGCTCTGCTCAACATTTCAGACACGGTAGAAGTAATGGATTTACACACACATACAGTACGTACGTTCACACAGCAATAAACACATTTTATTGCCAATAAAGTTCAAATGAGCTAACAAGAGGGCTCCGCATTAACAGGCAACAACATCATCATTAATGTGTGTAGTTGCTGGTCACAGACTTTTTCTTCTTACAGTCACTTTCTAAATATCTACTATATCTTTCAACTGAATCAAGGATTTAGTCATTGGATGTCTCAATCTTAAGTTGTCAGTGCAACAAGCTGCGATAACGTAAGTGGCAGCTCGGCTCGCAGCCCCTCCTGACGTCTGGTATCCACAGAGGACGTTGATTTTTAACGCGAAACTGCTTTATTGAGTGTTTTTCCGAGTTTTAATTATCTGGTCCATTTGAAAAAGGAGGAGATCTGTGCTGATAATTTGACTCCCAGTAGAAACCCCCTGAACAATGAAGAACATAGAAGGAATCCTGTCCTGAAAATAAAACAGCATTGGTGATTGTTTAACAATGAAGACAACAACTCCCATTGTCCCACACTATTTCACAATGTCATCAAACTCCACCATTGGTTATTGGCTTGATTGAGAGATACCTATGGGCAGAAGATTCAGTTAAACCCATGTATTTTTATTTCACCTGTCATGCTGTCAGATATGCCCTGTTGCTTGTGAAACTGTACTAACTGGAAAGAACGAAGCAAGGTACAGCACTTGCAGCACACTGTTTGATATACATTTGATTGACAAAACAGGTCTCCTAATCACGAATGCTTCCAGTTCAATAGCACAAACTATGCAGGGAAATTTCCTTGAACCATTTAGAAATGCCCGTGGAGTTATCCACATGCTGTGTGACCTATAAATTAATATAATTTTGCCTAATCTACAAAAATTTCAGGGGAAGTAAACACCCCTCATTATATTGCCAATGACAGTATGTAGGTAGGGATGTGATAGTTTCCACTGCTTCGACAGTCATGTTTAAATCACCCCTTCTGAAGTCACACCCCTTGAGCTTATAGTCTAATCAAGTGTGAAGTGGATTCTTCTTTCATGGGGTTATCGTGTGGAAATAACATTAATGGTGTCGATCAAAATGAAATGTTGATGTAGGCCCACAGGGGTCTGCTGCTTCCTCCCTCTCACCGCATGTATTAACAACTTCATTCTTTTATTGAACTACATAGAAACCATCCATATTGACATGCATTCATTCTTAATCCATAGAGTTTAATATGACATTGGTCCACCGTTTGCAGCTATAACAGCTTCAATTCTTCTGGGAAGGCCTTCTACAAGGTTTAGGAGTGTGTTTATGGGAATTTTTGACCATTCTTCCCGAAGTGCATTTGTGAGGTCACACACTGATGTGGGATGAGAAGGCCTGGCTCTCAGTCTACGCTCTAATTCATCCCAAAGGTGTTATGTTGGGTTGAGGTCAGGACTCTGTGCAGGCCAGTCAAGTTCATCCACACCAAACTCTTTCATCCATGTCCTTATGGACCTTGCTTTGTGCACTGGTGCACAGTCATGTTGGAACAGGAAGGGGCCATTCCCAAACCGTTCCCACGCAGTTTGGAGCATGGAATTGTCCAAAATCTCTTGGTATGCTGGAGTTTTCGTTTGACTGAAACCAAGGGGACAAGTCCAACTTCTGAAAAACAACCCCATGCCATAATCCCCCCTCCATTAAACTTTACACTTGACACAATGCAGACCCACTTTGTGGCTGAGCTTCTGTCATTCCTAATCGCTTCCACTTTGTCATAATACCTCTGACAGTTGTCTGTGGAAAATTTAGGAGTGAGGAAATTTCACGACTGGACTTGTTGCACAGGTGGCATCCTATCAGAGCACCACACTGGAATTCACTGAGCTCCTGAGAGTGGTCCATTCTTTCACAAATGTAGAAGCGGTCTGCATGCCTTGGTGATTGATTTTATACACCTGTGGCCATGGAAGTGACTGGAACACCAGATTTCAATTGTTTGGATGGGTGAGCGAATATGTTTGGCAATATAGTGTATATCACAGAAGAGGAAAGAAGAGGAGGAACTTCCTTCAGCCTCAGATAGAAATGCTTTGATTAGAAAATCAAAAACCATTTTCCTTGTAGAAAAGGCAACTGGAGTAAGAAGGGAGAACACACACACACACACACCACAAAAAAAAAAAAAAAAAAAAAAAAAAAAAAAAAGCAACTATGAACTTCCACTGAAGAGGGGCAGACACAAAGCCAGAGGGAGACACAAAACTAGGGAGCCTGCAGAGAAAGAGAGAGAGGCAGTCCCAGGGAGAAGGAAAAGTGGCAGGGAGGTCCACTGAGGAAGAGAGAGACACAAAAACAAGGAAAAGCACTAAGCCACTTAGTTCAGACCCCACAGACTCAGAGTCAGGAAGCAGTCCCTGCATATGTAGCCATGCAGTGTCTAAAGGAATACTTTCCTAAGGATATGAAAAGGCATATTAATCAAATAACATTCTGCATTCAGTATGTACACAGAAACATTCCAAAAAAAGGTGGAAAGAGTGAAGTTCTCCTTGGCTGCTAAATACAAAACAGCTAAATAGGTGAGTGATACAGTGACATACAATGCTGTTCATTCTGCCTGTTGGCGTGGATAGGAGAAAACTGAACTTGAGGAAGAGTTGGGATTGGCACTCATGAAAGCTTTGAAACAAAGGCTTCAGAGAAGTCAACAAAGCATAAGAGTGCAGCTGGGACAGTTGATTAAGGGAAAGCTGATTGGTAAGATTCAGGAAGCAAAGTATTAGAGTATCTTTGTTGACACTGACTCTGCAGTCATGGAGCAGCTGCTCAAATATGTTGGTTATGTCAATGCCCACAGAGAATCTTATTTTGACTTTCAGTTATTAAGTTATTATATATTATATTATACTATATGACATTTTGAGCAAAGTGGCTCCGCTAATGTGGAAACAATCACTGCTCTCATATTTGAAAAGCTACCGTCATTTGGGCTACCACTGTAAAATTTGTGTGGTTTTGGATCCGATGGCGCCAGTGTGATGGCAAGTTCAAAGGGAGGAGGAGCAGACGGAAGCAGATTTTAGCTATAATGATAAGAAGTCACAATATTAATCACAGGCTAGCGCTAACATGTGGGGACACAAATGACCTTGAGAACTACAGAGAAGTGACTGACGTCACAGGGCCATTGTGGAAGTGGCTGGAGTATCCAAAGCACTCAGCAGCATTTGTCAATTATTACAAAGCCTCCAGAATGATAGAACATGAAGCTGCCAACAGTGTGACCCAAACCATGTCCCTCAAGGTCCAGACGGCATGCAGGACATGTTAGCTATCAACTGGTAAAGCTGTGGCCAGCCAAAATCTGCTACAGACTTTCAGGCAGTTCCTAGAAGAGGATGCAACTACATCAGATCTTCTTCAGTTGATGAAGAGTGCAAAGTTTGTAGGTGGACTGCTCATGTTAAACAAAGTCCTGCCTCATCTGAATAACCCGTCAAAACTGTTTCAAAAAAACAAAGGTGCTATCCGTATGTCAAGCCTGCCTATGACTCTAGGGACTTAGGTCCCAAATGAAAGATTTTAGAGAAAACTTTGACACTGTCAATGACCTGACTCAGCGTATGAGTTCTGATGTCAAGTAGTAGAAGCTCTAGCATGACAGCGACTCTCAATTATTCAAGTTCCTGGTGCATAATCACACTAAAGCAATGGAAAAGAACCAATAGGTTCTGGGAGGCCTGCCCTGTGCTCCAGACTTTCTCAGTATTTGATCCAACGTGCCTCTTAAGCCCACAGCTCATACATAGGAGCTCTGTCAAGTGATGATGGATAAGACCAAGCTGCCAACTAGCATTCTTAAAGGGGAGGGCATTGTACCAACAGCATGTTTTGAAGAGGACTGTCAGGGAACAAACTGTCTTGAATGTGAATTTCCATTATATTGCAGCAATGGCAACACCTTGTCTATGTCAGCCACTCTTAAATGCAGTGGTAGAGACAAGAGGAAGTACAGTAAAAAGATTCAAGACATGCCTGAGGAGTCGTCTCAAGAATGGTATGCTCTCTGCACTTCTTCACATCATTGTAAATGGGCATTGAGATGGTCAGAGGAAAGTAAGGAGCTTGTTACTGCTGCCACCAGGCAGAGGCGGCAGAGCCACAGCAGGAACCCTCTCTGAAGAAGCTTCCAAAAAATGTTGGAACAGACTTCCTGCAAGCCAATCTCCAAACAAAGTCAGTGTTGGTCCATTTTGTTAGTCAGTGTTTCTCAGGACACAGATGACAAGGAGGAAGGAGTTCAAGTAAAAAAAAAAAAAAACAATGTCCAAGGCAACAAGTATCAGAGCTGGACACTGTATGTAGTAATGGTCAGCTTTTCAGTATTTGTCAACTTTTCAGTATTAGGCCAAAAGTACACTGAACCAAGCACAACAACTTCCATCATGTTGTCCCTCACTGAAGATTGGGCAACAGTAATTGGGCAACAACAAGGGTAGAGTCATTACATGATAAATGACTGTGTGTACATAACATAGGGTTGACAATAACGAAAAAAGCCATAGTATTCATTCTAACGTTGTGGCGAGGGCACATATATTTAGGTAGTTTTACCAATCTACCTAACACTGGCATTTTTCTCATGTTAAAGTTGTGCTTTCCACAAGCTACGAGGATTGATGAAAATGACATTTAATTTGTCAGCTGGCCGGTGCAACAAATCACCTTGTGCAGTTGCTCACACTACAAGAGCAATGTAGAAAATATCAAATCAAACAGGACAGCAATTACCACGGATGTGCTACCCCCCTCTGACTTTACAAGCAGTTGGGTCAGCTTAATCATCTGTGATATTATAGTGTGTTCTCAACTTTAATGGACTTTAGAGATGGGAGGGTCCAGAATACAGGCAATTACTCTGAAATCGAAGAGCTTTCTGGCCATCGTTTTGTCACAAATACCAAGTAGCGTAGAAATGCCACACTCCCCCTCTGGTACATGTTTATGTCGCAGTTGCTGCAACAAGTTTGTTCTGCTGCAAACGTCTTGTGACTGTCTACTTTGCAGATCACAGTGTCAGTGTCTAAACGTCTGAAATCTGCACTACTTCTACATAATTGATATGACACTACAGACCTTTCTTTTCTTATATAACTATACTTTTGCCATGCCTTAGTTTGGAGAATAAAAATTTTAAATATTTTTGCTGTGTTTATCAAAATATGCCAAACAGCATTGTTGTTCAATCTAAAATCCTGCATAACAAAATATAGTCTTAAGGTAGAAAATGTAAATCAGGAAATATCTGATGAGTCAACTAGCCTTGGAACATGTTGAGACAGATAGCAGCACCGCATGAAAAAAATGCAGCCCCCTCACTCATTAGAATATGACCACAGGGTTGACTCAGTGGGCACCCTATGCATAGGCACAAAGTTGGCTCAAATCTCATTTCATGGTATTATAAACTGCTGTGCAATGTTTTAGCATCTTAGAAGTCTGAAACAACACTCCCTTACGCTAATGCAGACCCTTACATTGTTTTAATACAGGGCTCTTTTTCTGTCAGAACACCTACTAAGAATCTGACCAGGAATGGTCAGAGTAGCCAGTTGACTGGTTATTCACATATTTTATAAATTGAGCAAAAATCTACATTCAAATTATTTCCATGCCATAGGTCAGTGGGTTAGCATGTTTTCTCTCATGAAGTCTGTTCCCCTGAGACAATCCTCATCTCCAATTTTATAGCTACCCGTCTTCTAAAACAAAGCACCTGATTTTAGCATTTCATCAGACTGTCATTGTTTCTGTGTTACTCAGCCCAGATGCAATGACGGAAACACTTGAATCAATTCCCCCTTTCAGTAAGCAGAGCACCTTCCACAAACAGTGAGGTAAACACAGCTGCGTCCATACCAACACAGGCACATGCCATTCTTGTTACTATTCAGACCGTGATTGGTTTGTCCATCATTCTCCCACACTGCAGACAGAGTGCAAATAATAAAGGTTCTCTGTGACAGAAAATCAATATTTGGAACATGGCATGTTACAACCTCCCTCAAACTTCAACCTTTCTCTTGTCTGCAAAAAATACAAAGCAATCTTTAAAAATGCAAATACCTGAGAACAGCATGCCAGTCAACATCATCATTAAATACATAGATAACATGGTAGTCATGTAGTCCTTGATGCTGGACAGCAACAATTTGTGTGAAATAATTTAGTGAGAGACAACATAATTTCAGACATTTCCTTTACAGAGGTCATTACCTCTCATCTTGGAAATGTAATATCCTTGTTCAGGAAGTGGAACATGACCCGCAGCCCACTTCACAATAGACAGAGAGACAGAAATGAACTGTTTGTCAGTGGGTACTGGTTTCGTCTGGACCAAAGATTGTAGCTCTCTTCAAAATGTCCCCAAACTCTGTCTGGGCATGTGTGTGCGTGTGTGTAAGGCCTTTGATGTAGGGAAATCACCCTTTTTGCCCTAAACCCATTCAAGCCATATTAAGACTGCCAGAAAAAGCTCAGACAATCACGGACAGAATTGGCTCCACAGTAGCAGCAATCTATGAAGACCCAAAACTAATTAGATTACTCTTCATTTTCACAGTAGGAAAAAAATTAAACAGTAAGACCATGGCCAGTGAATAAAGCTGTCACTGAATAATGTATTTGTGTTCAAACATGATGCTCGCTCTGACTTTTCCCATAGATAAAGCTTTGATATTTTAAGACTTACATCCAGAAAGAGGTTCTGTACCACTAGGCCATTGCTGCTATTTTTTTTTTTCACACTCTATATTGTTAACTCATCTTCAGATATGCCAAAGCCGCCTCTTGGTAAATGTGAATACACCCACACAGCTTGCTAATCAGGTTTTTACTGAGCACCACAAATGCCATGAGGGCTCAGCTGAGTTTACACAGAAACAAATGAGGGAATCAACCTTAGCCAGTGGCAAATCAAGCCTGCACAGAATGGCTGATGCTTAAGCATGATGACGTAGATATCTAATGGGGAAAAAGGTTGCATTTGTCTCCTGGCCTTATTAGCTTCAGTTTACTCCCTTGGCAAGAGCCTGCTTGTGACTGCATAATTGTAATCTATTTAGAAGAAAATTAAACTTTTAAATAGCAAGAAGTTGCTCACTTCTGTGGCTCATTAATGTCAGAAATCCTGCCAGAACCAGCAATCATCCAAATAAAATATTGACAGACATAACAAACACTATGAAGGCTGTGGAATATACAGTAGTTGCGCAGGGCTAGGTTGGCGGTAAGCTGAATTATATATTGGGTTTATATATTGGGTTTCATTTTGCACAACAGGGTGGCTCGGGTGTTAGCATTCATTTGCATACATTTGCATTGAATATGTTTCATCCTTGTGGAAGTGTGATTTATTACTACTTCAATTGTACAATAATAGAGCCAGGTTGGAGGAATAAGATCTTTAAAAGGAAATTCTAATAAAAAAAATCGAATATGCTTTTATCTACGCAAATATAGTGCAAATATGAGTAACTCTGAGGCCTGTAGGTGGTCATGTTTGTGAGTGTATATGCTGGAGGTAAGGGTGACATTTTGCACTGGAACCACCAGCATGCATCAGTCTTCGCAGCAGGTCAGGTGTGACAGGGTATAAAACAGAAGCCCCTGTTGTTGAGCAACCATGTCTGAATTCTGTTAATTACATACTGACCACACAGTCTTAATACTGTCAGTATTTTCCAGTATGTTCAAGCTTTTTTTTAAATGCAGTCTAGTAAAACCGACTCATTGTGCGTGACATAGAATTTGGACAAGGTGTAATTTCTGTTTTTAGCATGAAATTGTTAGCAGGATGCTTGTCATTTATAAAACAAAAATAATCTACTCTTCAAATGAAAGAGGAGGAATAATCAATTCACTAATTAGTGAAGTGAGTGAAGTGAAACCTGCATACTGGGACTGGGCACCACTGGCTTAGAGGGAGCACTGTATTGTGCCAGATGTAGAGAACTCACATGAAAACTATTTTGGAACTGCGTCATAGAAATGAGATTCCTGTCCTTATCTAAACCATCATCACAGGAAAGGCAGTTTAAAGACATATTGTTGAACCAAGGATGGCCAAGTTGGACCCCACTGCCACTGCTGAGTGTATTTGACAATTTACACAAACGTCTGCTTCATTGCATGCCTGAATTAGAGACATCTGAAAAGGTTATCTAGTCAGTTGATTGATCAATCAACAGAAAATCCTTCTGCAACAATTTTGATAATCAGTTAATCATTTTGTCATTCCTAAGCAATGATTCCCAAAATCCTTTGGTTTCAGGTGTTCTTAGTCTTCTATGATAGCTAATGTTTGGGTTTTGGTCCGTTAGTCAGCCAAAAGAAGCAATGTGAATGCGTTGACCCGGGCTCTGGACAAATGGTGTAAAAAAAGGTTTCCTTATTTTCCAACATTTCATTGACTGTAACAGATCGATGGAAAAAAAAAAATCAACACAATAAAACAAACCAAAAAAAAAAAATCATTGCAGCTCTACATTACAGTTTTTCAAACTATGACATTACCCAAATCAGTAGTTTTCTATTGCACTCACAGAAAAACTATTTTAGTGAAGCAACCTCTAGATGAACCCGGCATGTTAAGTGATCCATTATGCAGTACATTAGCAACAGTTGTCAGTTCAATGAGAACCAAATGTTCAGTGATAAACTGTTGCTGAGTTCAAATGTCCAAATGTAATCAGTGATTAAATGAAAAAGACAGAACACCTGTAGGATTGCTCTGAGTTGATAGGGTGAGCCTATGGAGAGTCCAAACTGCTGCCCCAATTCATAACATGTAGTGGCTTAGATATTTCCATTTATTTCATCATAATGTATGAGTTTAGTCCTTCTACCAAAAGGTTACATGGAGGTCAGTTACCCAGACATAGTAGGCAAGTGTTGAAAATGTTAGGCATGATGTACGAGTATGGCTGAAGAGAACTGAAAGGTGACTTTGTCCAAATGGCAAGGGGGAAATGTGAGAACATATTCCAAAAAAAAAAAAACCCAAAAACTCACAGCACACACGCACACGCAAGCAGCCAAAACCAAAATCACAATGCTCCACTGTGAGCATGAAGACATACAGACTCCAAACAGCCAGTCTCCACAGCATGGCTCTCTGAACAGCTGACCAGCACAGCCTGGCATATTCCTTTGGGTGACTGTAGACTTTTTAGTGCAGACATACCAATTACTAAACAATTATAAATCAATGAGGTGAAAAAAAACTTCTACTTACTGAATACAGACAATGTTGAATTTGCACCTTGCTTGTAACCCCAATTGAAGATGATGCTCCTGCTGCCAATATTTTGCTCGTCCAAATGTCCTGTGGGGGTCCCCTAAAGTTTACCTGTCAATTGAAAATTATGTTTTAAAATGAAACATGTATTTTCTTTTCTTTGTCTTTTCTAAATACAAATCCCAGACTAATCTTACAAAAGCCAAAGAAATATTTCTGAGCAAAAGATCAAAAGAGGATTTGAGCAAGTCAGAGCAAAGATAGTACCACATGTTGTACATTACAATATGACATAAAGAAATTAATACCAAATGAGATTTAACTGAGTTTACATGGACAGCTGGAACAGCCTAAGGGAAATGACTTCCAAATATGCACAAAAATGGTCCACAGTGTTTTGCCACCACTCAACAATGGGATTGCTTTTCTGTCTTCCCCAGATGTAATTTATGAGTTGGGCAGCCTATCACTGCCATAAAACAGCGAAGTCTGAAAAGCAGCATATGGTCTTAGCTTCCCTAATCTTGTTCTCTGGAAATAAACAGAAGCACATCTGCTGTAGGGTCTTTATTAAAGCCTATGGCTAACCCACTGTGACACCAGACAGTAGGAAATTAAAAGCGAAAAGAAGAAAGCCATTCTCATTGGCAGAAGCATATTGCTGGCACAGAATAGTCCCTAGAGGAAGACCAGAAGGATGAAACTAAATATACTATAACCACCATTTGCTAAATCATATTTTTTTTGCCATTTTGAGAATAAATTACCAAAACAGAGCTGTGATTGTGAAAAACGCACAATCAACCCATTCTCTGAGTATCAAAAACATAGTAATAAAAAGAAAGTATTGAGGGAAAGATCCCTGACAGCAACTGTTCAAACAAAAATCACTCAGCACTACTGTGCTTCGTGCAGCATAAATGCTACACTACATACTTTCAAAGGCCTGCATGCATATTTGTAAAGCTAAGCTAAAAATATCCATCAAAATTGTAATTATAGTTTGTTGTGGTTTTTGTGGACTTCATTGTGAATCAAAGTGTTAATTAATCACTGAGGGGTTAAAACAAAAGAAGCGGTCACCATCTGCCTTGGCTACCCAGCATGCAGCATGCCAGGAGTGTGTGAAGGACCTGTGGGACTGCCCAGGGCTGTACTCGCTGCCGCTGCCTGCATCAGTGCCTCTTCACACAAAACTACACAGAGACACTTAACCATCTACATATGCTACTGCCTAACTCTCCATGGATCAGTTCAGCCTCACAGCCCCTGAGACCAGGTTAACTCTCTGTCCAGACTGGTGGAATGCACTAAGACTTGTTCAAAACTTGCAAAGAGACATGACTCTTATTTTTCCCTGCTCTGTTTTGTAGTAAATATAGTACTTCTTCTACCAACAATATTTCCATACTGAGTCTGGACCATTGTGGGGAGGTTATAATAGAATATAAAATTTCCATTCAAACAGGTACAGTTGTAAGACACATGCACCGCATCCAGGTGACACAGAGAGCCATGCTGTTGTTCTCCATGAGAGCCAATAGAATAGAAGAGCTTCCACCAAAAGCTGAAAGAGTCTTTGAGGTCGGCTGAGGTAATAATATCCTGCAGTCGCAAGCGTCCACGGAAAAAGAAAACAGTCTAAAAGGTCAACATCAGGCCACATCTGACCCATTTACCAGAGTCAGTCTTGCATTCAGAAAATGGAGTGCTACTATGTTAACCACAAAAATATCTAATGGTTGTATTACACTTGCCTTGGTTAAAAGGACAGAGATGCTGATGAGCACGTACCTCAGGCCAGAAAAAGTGCTGATGGCTACATCAGCACAGCCATTACAGACATCCACTGTTGCCCACTCCACACAATTTTATTCATTTTCCACAAAGGTGAACTTTGTCACCCTGGGCACAAAGAACAGAGAAGGAAGCCCTGTTTCATCTTTCCTATTTCCTCAGCCAATTAGAGTCCTCTGCCCGCCCACAGAGCCTGGATGAGCCTGATCACAAGGTGATTAGAGAAAACAGTACAACTGCGACCATGGGAATAAGGATTCATGAAAAAGACAAACCACATAAGCAATTTCCAAGGCTTCATACTGAGAAGTGAAATCCTCGTTTGTCCCAATATTTGACATCACATTTTTCATTTTGAGATTTAAGGAATGTAACAGCCACCATGTCGCTTCCCTCATGTTATTAGCTTCTGTTTGACCCAAGCCAGCATCTTGGGTTAGGTTTTGTTGTGAGTTGAAATGCTTGTATCATTGCAAACATGGGCATGCCGACTCCACACTGCATTCAGCAGTGGTGTCATTTTGAGAGAAAAATACAGCTGTCTTGCTTCTAAAACACTGAATGAATTCACTATTTGTAGATCGGAATATAAGTTTATATTTCTGCCATTCGATGAACAATCCTCAGGGGAAACAGGACTGTGGCTTTTCCTGCAGTATGCTATCAGCTCAGTTCACAGACCTGACAAAATGACTGTTTGCAGCATTGCTGAACTGCACCTGGGACAAGTCCTGACACACCGAACACCAACCTGAACTGCAGGGTGTTAAACAGACTCACTACAAATGATTCACCTCTCCAAAGAATGAAACAACAGCTTCAACACACAATTAATTTCTAGTACAATTTCAGGGGGGAGGTCAGTCACATAAATATGAACTATGTACACTGACATAAACACCTTTCATTTTAATATAAACACTGCAGCACACTGACTCCCAGCTTCCTCATGATAAACACAGCTGCTATAATGGCTTGTTTTCATCACATAATTAAAACTGAGCTACTTCCATCATTGAAATCTCCAAAAAATTATTGTATTTTTGCTTTAATCTATTTCACCTTTAATTCTGCCACCTCCTTTTAAAAACTTAACATTTTAGAGAGATTTTCAGGTTGGTCAATTCCACCAACATAAACCATTAAAATACTCATCTCTGTCATGTTAATTACTAAAAACTGGGCATTTCTTCAGGCATTTAACTGGGTAATAATTAGTTTGCTGGCTGACATGAACCTTTGGCTGCTGAATAACTTCACAGTTTCTGGGTGGGGTGCAGCTGCTCAGCCCATGATACGGGTATAGAGACAAACAGCAGAAAATAACAGTTCATCTTCTCATTAAGATAAACGTGTTCTTTATGTCAGCAGTGAGAAGGAACGTGATTGGCTGTTGTTGCATTTTAACTTAATGGTTTATATGACAAAGCTGAAATACCTTCAACTTCACTTCAACTGCTTTTAAGATGCGTGGACGTTCAAGAAAATTAATATTAAATATGTTAATATTACGACAAAACAACTTAGAATCAATAAAATAAAATATCTCCGACAAACAGAGTCGACAAGTTTTTCAAAATCGCAAAGCTAATTTACTTCTATTTTAGCTAACAGTTAATGTTAAACTCTCCAACACGACAGACACAAAAACACAGACTGAAGCATCTTAAAGTCAAACAGCTGGTGAGATGTTAAAACAGGAAACATGGGTAACTTACAGAGAGAAGATAAGTGGTCTCCAGAGTGTAATGTTAGCCGCTATAAGAGTGAGGAGATACTGAGGACACTCATCGCACAGCTCCGTGTTTTACAAACCGCGGAGAGGCAAACAAAACCAAGAGAGAGGGACATTACCGTAGTGACATGCGCGCGCACGTCGGGTTGTCTCTACCGTAATACACAGAGTAGGGCGTCCTACATTGGATTGTACAGGAAACTCACACACGGGATAATACTTGGCTGTGTGTGTGGGTTTCTTGTACAGACACACACACACACACACACACACACACTCCAGAAATTACAGCAGCAAAATAGAAAAATAGAATAAAATACATCAATAGAGAATCATAAAAAATAAGTTCAAGATGTGGATGAACATGAACTAACTAAGGTGTGTTTCAGTATAGATTTCCATTTCATGTTACTTCATACTTTTCCTTTCGAGGTGATCCATTTAAATAATATACCAACAAGTGCCCAAGAGAAGGTGTGAAAAAACGTGATGAATGCACAGCTTGTGGATGCCTGAACTGGACCTTTGAGAAAAACAGACATAAAATGCAGAAAGAACACCAACACTCATATAAATTGTTAAGAAAGTAAAAACAGACGCAACAGTATTGTCATTGCATATGTGTACAGAGTATCCGAGAAACTCAAGAGGATCTTTAACAAACACAGGCTAAGACAAAAACTGGTCCACCCCAAAGACCGCACATCCAAACATAAGAAAAGCAAACTAGTGTTGCAGCCCAATACAGTGAGGACTGCACAGATTTGCACACTGGTGAAACCAACCAGCCACTAAACCAACGCATCATTCAACACAGGAGAGCCAAGTCCTATATATAACACAATATTTTGGATAGGGAGGACAGGTGGTTTGAAAGAGGCTATCAATGTCAAAGTAGAGACACCATCACTCAAGAGAGGAGGAGGCCTCAGGCATCACCTGTCTCCCACCTGCAATGCTGTCCTTTCATCTCTTCCCAGGAGATTGAACAATCACTCACACTTGACCTCATGTGACAATGTTAACGGTCATTCACACTTGGCGTCAGATGAATCCAGCAACTCTCAGTGTTAAACCCCAAGGAGCATCTGACGTACTAAGTGGTATTAATGACTCTGAAGATGACCCCTGCCAGTGAGTCAGAACTCAGGAAGCCTACAGGCCTACAAGCAGTGAAAGGCCTTTTCAGCAGTGAAAAGCATCTACAATCAAGTCAATCAAGTGATATGATAGACTTATAAAATACAATGCATTGCTAAAGATTGAACATGTATGAAACAGGCTGAGTCTATTTGGGTTCCCTGGTAACATTTTCTATGAGTCATGAGCAGTTTGGTGAGCAGCTGAACTTTTAAGGTTGTCCATTTAAATAATTGCTGGAGGCCCTTAAAGGTAAAAAAAAAAAAAAAAAAAAAAAAACGTGTCCAATATTTCACTGCACAAAAATATTTTGGCATAATCATCTTCCTTCATACTGAAATATCTTCATATGCAGCATGTTGTCTCTATCCTCCCTTTGTCTCATCTTGTGTGTTCAACCCTTCCTCCCCATAACATACTGTATAGTCAACCTATCAGTTGTCGATCTACTAAACTTTGGAATATGCTTTTGCACAGAATGAGGACATTTTGTCCCTCATCACTCACTGTATGAAACAATCTCTTCAGGGCCAGTATGGACATGAGAGGTAATCAGAGCAAGCAAAACCTGTTTCAGTGTTAATATGGGCACAGACTTGAAAAACAGTGAACCTATCATTTAATGGCAGATATTTTGTTTTGGGTTGTGGTTTTAAGAGTTGAACGCAGTGGTTTGCAAATCATAGTATCTACTTGACACCAAAGCAGCTGAGGAAAAAAAAGGTTCACTGCAGGCATCAATCACTCAGAAATTTGCTTCCACACAAAGGTAATGCAGTAAAGGTGTTACTTCCTGTTAAAGACCCTGAGGTGCAAAACATCCTGTACATACCTGAGTGTGCATGTGCATAGATTCTTGTGCATATTTGGATTCATTGCACGGTTATTCTTGTTGCTAATGTAAGCTATTCCTCTACAGCATGTGCAGAATATTACCAGGCAGAATTATTGTAGATATAAAGAGTGAGAGTATAATCATTGTTCTTTCTTTCTATCTATTCAGAAAACAAATGAACAGTCGATGGAAAAAGCTGCTTCCTTAATAGCTACTCGTTATTTCAGCAAGCCTTTCTTAATATTGCGGAACACTTAGAGTTTAACAGCCTCCCTTTTCCACATTTTGTCTTCGCAGCCTGGGTGGAAAAAAAGCAGGGTTATTCGTCCATAATTGCCTTTGTAACAGCATCAAGGATGCTCATGCAGGTGCTAATAAAACAAGCTCCTCAGCTTTGAATAGAGGTGCTGAATTGGTGTTGGAGTAAGGCCTTCTGAGGATTTACTGGCAGAAGCAGAATGAAAGGTGTGGGAGGGAAAGGATGCACAGAGGTTGGCAGCAGGATGG
Source organism: Centropyge bicolor (assembly GCA_037975185.1). Taxonomy (NCBI): domain Eukaryota; kingdom Metazoa; phylum Chordata; class Actinopteri; family Pomacanthidae; genus Centropyge; species Centropyge bicolor. The sequence continues at coordinate 934,646 of JBBMOC010000027.1, forward strand.
AGTAGTGTGCATTGAATAGAGCAGTTTCATGGTAACATACTGTACACGCATTTCTCTGAAAGAAATGTCACACAGGCTACAGTACATTTGAACTGCAGGTAGAAGTGGAGCAAATTCTATTTTTTCCTCTGCTGTGATCCATCATGATTCTATGACAAGAGGAAAATAACACTGAATGAGTAATGTTTTTATTCTGATCCAGGCTACTTTTAGGTGAAACATTTTGCATTGAATGAGACAATACTTTACAAAATGAACACCATAATGAACCAGTGGAGCTGCACAGTGACACAACACACCATGGTCAACATTTTATGTCATTTGAGCTTAGTTTCTTTAGTATTGTTCTGTTGCACATGCAGGTCAGTAAAAAAAAGGAAAAAAAGTATGACATGTTCAGACTTTAATTAAGACGTTGGACTTGTTTAAAACCATAAATGTGAAAAGTTTAACCAAATAGGATCTGAGCTGGAAATCAGAACATACATACATAATCTTTGAAATGATGATAATATCTCCAGCTATTCATAATATATCCAAATCTAAGTAATACCAAAGAAGCCCATTTCCAGTGACATTTTTACTTTTAAATGCCTATTATGACAAACCAGATGGGTCATACTGTTGATTAATAATCCCAGTCATGGAAATAACCTATAAGGATTTGAAATCAGGACATGGCCATTTTCAGTGGCATTTTCTCCCACCTGTGCAATTATGACATCCACCCTTCAGGTTATTGGACATTTAAGCACTGAAGGGAAATAGTGACATTTGAGAGGGGCTGATAATAGCAGTGGGTGGGTGTTGCAGGTGAATGGGAGACAGAAGGCAATTTGATGTGAGATGAGAAGGGTGGGAGGTTGGGTAGACTGGTGTGAGCAGAGCAAGATGTGTGCACACATCGTGAGGGAAAATACATTCATTCGTTCAGCCTGTGTTTATACAGTGTGATCCAGCGAGAGCAGTTCACCCATTTTTGCACGGGTGTCCTGAGTCCGCAGGGCAATAAAAGCAACAGGGAAAAAAATCTAACAGCAAAGATAGAATTGAAAAAAGTGTAAAGGAAAAAAATGTACTCTAGGATTAAACCAGCATTAGATACAATCTGTCCTCAACAATACAGGATAAAAACCATGTTTACCTTCAAAATTTGCACCTCACTAAGATCTAAACACTGCAGATACATGAATATTGCATAGTGAAACTGAAAATCTGCCAAATAAATCATGTAATGCAACTTTAAATCTTGCTAAAGTTGATATTCACTTCCTGATGTGTATTTCAGAGTCAAGTGTAGAAGGTGGAGCGTGCATGTAAATTATATCACCATTGTCCAGTACTGACAAGATCATTATGGTTTGCGTGGAAAGACAGTAGTATTTTTACTTTCATTTTGTTTATCACAAAATTTTTCCAATACCTACCATTTTTAGCCTGCAGACACAGAGACATGCACATGTGCTGTATGTGCTTTGAGCAATGAAGGAGAAAATATGGGCTGAAAAGGGGCTAGTATGTGGGAGGCGTGTGTGCTTTGTCTGCACCCACACTCAAACCTGTCAAACAAACAATCTTCTTCCACCCCCAACTTGCAGGAACCAAATTATGTTTTCGGTGTCACAAAACCCAATTTCTTGCCTCATGTCCGGTCTTTCTCAAATAAGATTGTCTCTAGCGAGGTGTATTCTGGATAAAGAGGGAGCTGTTAAAGCCTTGTGTACTCTCATGCAAAATTATTCAATGACTTTCTGCTGTGATTTATTGTTTGTATGTTGTCTGAGATAGATCCAGATAGCAACGACCAAGTGTTGACTTTCATTGCTTTATGTTTTGCTGCAGGAATGTAAAGCTATAAAACGGTTGCAGGAAGCAGAAATCCCATTGGTCCACTGAACGTCAGAAGAAAAACATTTCCTGTAATCAAGAAAATCAGGGGTCTTAGTCAAGGCCACTCAATTTCAACACCAACAACCAAGTCTTACTGCAAGATCCAAATGGTTTTTGTTTTGTTGTTACCCTTTCTAAAGGAACACAAATTTTTCCTCCAGAGAATTCACAGATCAATCTACTAAACACCTCAGTGGACCTCGGTGTCACCAAGGTCTTGTTATCAGCTCCCTTACAGACATCCCACCTCTTCAGCTAATCATGTTATACAGCCCTCCAGGCATTCATCTTAAATTCTCCTGCTGCGCTTCATCTCACTTCATGTCCTAAGATTCCAGGATGTTTTTAAAGCATGAGATATCTCTTGCATATGGTAATCATATGGCCTTAAAAATGTATTAAAAATCGTATCCCCTTAATCCTCGCACGCATCAAGAAGGCAGGATATGCCGCTTAAGAGCAAGCATGTGATATTTCTTTCATTTTAAGGAATGGATTATTTAGGCTTACTGCCAGCAGGCTGAGAAAACTGAAACCAGTCATGACAACAGGAAGACTGTGGGAAATTGGATGGAGGATGGTGACTTCCTGGAAAAGAGCAGGAATCAGCCAGTACTGTCCACAGCCGATACTGCCAGGTGAGAGGATGCGTTGAAGCGGACAATGTACAACAGGAAGGAGAGAGATGATTTCTGGAGGAGAGGGGGGAACTTTGAAGCTGATGGAGGGGAGGTTATCTACAGTGTATTTCATATGTACCCAGGGGGATAAAGCTTTCAGTCCAGAGCCCTGTTTGTACAATGTGGCTAATTTTCAGGCTAACGTGATGTTATCAGGCTGAAAAAAATCTTTTTTACTCTCATACAGCTAATTTGGTTCTTTGACAGCAATTTGAGGACTGATTGTTCAATCTTGGATGAAATTATCTGGAATAATAGTGCACACTTATCTTGAAAAAAAAAAAAAAAGGCAAAATGAGAGTTGAAACCATTGCCAGTGTTAATATGACTGGGTAAGTGCTCATCATGGGATTGCAGTTACATGAGGTAGGTGCAAACCTCCCAGCATGCATTGGTGCATTGTTGCACAAGATTCATGGACATAAGTTTTATGTGTGTTCTTGTGTTGTGCACCCACAACGTCTCCATACTTTGATTGCTGTTAAATGGTTAGTTGTTAATAGTGAATATAGTTAGACTACAGGTGACGCTGCAGCGTATTTTGTTGAGTTTCCGAATGTATGTGCAAGAGACTTTTGGGTGATAATCATCATCCTCCCATGAAAACACAACCTTACTAAAATCTCTTAATTGAGTGAGTGATTTAGTAATTTATATGGGCATAGATAATTTTTCATTATGAAAATTAAGCTGTGATAATTATACCAACAGATCATATTCATTTCTCAATAACTTGTATGTCCTCATTTAAATTAATAATTATATCAACTCTCTTTCATTATGAATTTAAGAAAGACAGCCATTCATGTTTGAAAATGAGTTCATATATGTAGTTCAGCCTAAAATGAACTGTCAGTGTGCCGGCACTTTCGTAAGTTTTGGCTGAAGGACTTGTTGCTCTGTCAACAGTTCCAGATGGATTTTAATCCAGCTTCTAAAACTGAAATATCCAGACTCGTATCAAATCATGGATATGCTAATCTAGATAACTCAGCTATCAAAGAACAGGGCCCTGGTGGCTGCCCCTTCTGTCACATGTAAACACAGAGACAGGGATTAGAGAGGTGGAGGGCGCATGACGAGCAGCAGTCAGCTGTGGCTCGGCTGTTTATTCATCAGCGAGAATCTCCCGTGAGGCTCAGCTTTAGTCCAACAGTTGCTTGAAAGTGGAAGGAGGCAAAGGTCAAGTATTATTACACTCTGTCTGTGCGCAGGCTTATTGACCTGCGCAGTGGACAAATGCACAGCCAGTTAATCATTTCCTTGGTTTATTGTTTACTTTGAGATTAATCATTATTTTCTCTATCCAATCCTGGACATAGAGAACCCAGTAATCCAATTATAATCAGGGCACAAACTGACTGAATAACTTCCACAAAAAGTGAATGATAAGAGACAAGAAAAAAAGGAGCAGAGCAGTGTCTTAATGATGAGTTGTTATATGTTTTTTAAAAAAACACACTTTGGAAATTTGCATCCTAAACACTGCAGACAGATCATAATTTGGTATATATATATAACAGATTAAGCAAATGGAAATAGTCTTTTGATATGAAGGAGCTCTCCAAGGCTTTTGGCACATTATGCTGCCACATGGGAGCCATCTAAATATTTAACACCTAAGCTGCTTTTCTTATGGAAACAATGGCGTCCCTTCTTTCAAGTATAATTAAATTTCCTCAGCCAAGAGCTATTTTGAGAAACTGCCTCTTATTTATTCCAAGCAGGAGTAAATCATCAACCCAAACATAGACTTGATTCAGATTTGAGGGCATTTTACCTCCCAGCTCTGACACCTGAGGCCGTGCAGTTGACTCAAAAGGAGCCAAATCAGATTTTAGATGATGTATGAGACATATCAGTTTCACAAGATGAAAAACGTCCCAGTGGTGTTAAAGAAGAAATGCAAAATATAGGAAAATGTAAGCTTTAATATAAGGTGCCAACAGGTCTCAGCGAGAGGAAATGCTAATGACTTCATTAAATACAGATTAATTCTAATTAATTCTGATTTGAAATTAAAAGAGGTGTTGACTGTGGCATCAGCTGACTGGATGCACAAACAAGACTGTATGCTCGGGAAGCTGGAACAGTGTTTGAATCTTTTAAGCCAATGAATAAAAGTGCAATTGATGAAAACCGACCACAACATCCGCATCTATTTGATATATAGCACAGATGGTATAAATTCAACGCTGAACAGTTTTCCTATATGGATCAATATGAATGTATGACTTTCTGCACACGGCTGCATTTCCTTCATATTACATTCGTAAGGAACAACACTTCTCAGTGTAAGAAGTGAATAATTTCATGACTGAGGCAAGCGTGCACACACGGCAGCCTACTGGACTGAACACTGTTTAAATATTTTATAAAGACACTTTTGTTTTTCTGGTATAACACAGACTTGGAGTGTTTGATGAAATATTTATAATGTGTGGAGGCAGGAAATACCCTGATTTTTTCAGTAACTGTATGTACTCACAATATGACTACCAGCCATGTCTAGTAGCCAATAATATTATACCGCAGAATCACAGGGTAGATAAACTATGAGACGATATGATCGCAGTATTTCTCTCAGTAGAATCCATGGACTCATGACACAGGTAATTCTATGATGTGCCATATCTCACAAGACTTTTTTTTTTTTTTTTAAAAAGGCTAATTTATTAGCAAGTATATTAACCTATTCCATAAATGATACATAATGAGAAGTTCAGTTTTACAAACGCCAGAGACTAAAATAGTATGTATCAAAATGCAGATAATGTGGTGTCTTGTGTAGTTCTTGCAATGACAGTTCACAGATTTCATGGTCCCCAGAAGATGAATCCTAACTTTGGTGATTCAGTGACGTTTCCTTGAGTGCCACCGTGAGGCTAATAATTTTGGTTTTAAGTGAACCATCTTAACAGATATTGAATGGATCACCATTAAATTAGGTACGCACATTCATGCCTCCCTCCCCTGGATTAATTTTAGTATGAGACACCAACAAGACCAAATGACAAACAGAACGCTAAGATAACAGGAAACCAATGCATACTGCCTGGGGCACCACATAACCAGTCTTTTACAGCTCTCCCACATTGGCAATCATCAAAGCACACACTTCTGTCTCACTCCATTAGCCAACAACATGATAAAACCGGTTCGCCAACAAAACCCCAACGGCCAACCTCCGCTGGGAAGATCTGAGGTTTCCAACCACGCTCCTCTGCCTCTGCTGCCAACTCTGTGTGTCCAAGCTCCTTCCTCTCACAGGACATTTCCTACTGCATCCTCCCGTGATACTGTCAGCAAAATACAGGCTGTGTGTCCGACCACACAGCAAGATTTGAACTTAGATTAGGAGTAGCTGTCTCCTGAGGGACTAAGAGCTGGTTTCTTTCATCTAGGGTGCGGTCGACTGTTTTTTAACAAACAGTTTTCCTTGACCTCAATGACGTGTGATCAAAGTAAGATGTGAAGGAGTGTTAATAAGGACTCAAAAGACAGTCACAGTGCCAAGACAATCTGACTGCACATACGCTCTGCTACACATTTATATAACAGCAGATGTTATTGCAGCAGGTCTGCCATGGTCACTTTAAACGTTGCTGCAGCAAGGGATTGTGGGATGGTGTTATCTGTTTTACTTTCGTAAAGGATGGTCAAGTTTGAACTACGCTAAGCTAAGATAAGATGCCTGCCTTTAGCTGCCCTGCATCATGCCTGTTCAAGGCTGCTCGCTGCCTCATTTGCTCAAGCTCATGACCAAATAAATTCCCATCTTGTTTCCTTTTTGCCTCCACTCAGTTCAACTCCAAGCTCTTATTGGCTGCTGCTAGACGCTTCAGCTCTCGGGCAAGTCTCAGGTGTATCGACCTTGAGACAGGTTTTATTTTACACCTTGACAGAATGAGCTGAAGTGATGCTCTACATGAACACAGAGGACCGGCTGGGCCCTCACCTGTCCATGTAGTAATATTTTGGGGGGTGGAAACGCATCATAAATTGCTCCGAGCATGAATCTAATCCTGCTTGCTTCCATGCCCTTCACTTCCCTCTGGCTAAGTTTCTTCTTTTCTACACTCTCCTAACTCATCCACTGACCCTGCTTTGCCCCAGAGACGGCTCTAACACATATAGCAGCCTCTCTGAATCTCCTCTACAGCCAGTTTCATCCTGCCAAATGCTGTTGATTTTGCTCCATGTAGGTTGTGCTATTCTTAGTCCAGTATATATAACAGTGTATCATGATATTTACTATATGTACCATTCTGGGAGAATACCTTTAGGACTGTGTAAAATTATACATATGATTGACCCACTGAAAAATCATCTTCAACTGTGGCCTGCAGGGAGTTTTGGGGTTGAACCTCTGGCAAAGTCAGCTGAGGCTGTGAGTGGGTGAACAGGGTTGTCTTTGTAAAGTTCACACCTCAACAAATACACCAAAGTCCACATGTGCAGGAAAAACAGGAGGAAGAAAAAAAATAATTTGGCATCATTTTCCTATCAGGTGTTGTACAATAACAATATTGGACCTGTATCAGACATGAAAATGTACTCCTTTAATAAATAGCTTAGTTAAAGTTTTAGCTGCTTCAGGCAAAAAAAGCAAATAAACTCAAATCTCACCATTTTAAGAGCGAGTAAAGTCATTTTTAAGTCTGCATCAGCCCCATTTGATGCCTTGATATGTAACTGAGAGGCTCTGACAACCTCAGCTCATCAGAGACGTTCTCATGTAAAGGCTCACATTGATTTGTCCCGCATCCTGCTGACAGGCCGGGGCGCTGCATTGATGAGAAGAGAGAGGACTGAAAGTACCTCTCCAACAGGAGGTGTAATGAGAGCCCGGCTGACACTCTTGAAGTCTCTGCTTTGCCTGGTGAAAAGATGACAGCTCGCTGGCAAATGTGTAATTGCGAGGACAGGGGGTCACGTCCTCTTTAATATATATGAAAAATGAAAATGTGTCCGCCGCCTAATGGTCCTGATTTCCTCATATGTTTTGTTCTGTATTTACAGATGAGCAGACTTTGTTCCAGGTGTGGGTGCATTTGAATACAAACAGGAGCTGTGAGACAATTCAGCTTGTGTCTAAGGAGCCAAGTCAAATACATACTGTGTGATTTCACCCTCCCTCTCTAGGGACAGAGGGACAGCCGGCTTACCTTACACTTCCCTCCTGTGCTTTATCTGTGGATCAGGATACAGTCTTTGGAGCACACTGAAAACTAAAGACAAAGTCAATGCAATCTGCTCCTTCAAAATGTTATTTCAGGCCAGCAATGTCTTTCATGTCACTGCCTCAAACCTTATTTTGAAAGAATTGAGTCTGTTTAAACCTTCATTTAATATTTCCTTGTTTTTTCAGTGAGTTAGATTGATTTTCTTTTTTTCTTTGACTGTCTTCACTTGGAAAAACTGGCAGGGAGACACACAGGTGGAAAAATCAAAGCAGTGAAGAAATAATGTAAGATGTATTGAAAACCACACAGCATTCACATGTTTACCAGTATTTCAATTTGATCAATCCAAATTGAAATATTCTACAATTATTGCTGCAATATTGTGCAGACATTCGTGTTCCCCAGAGGATGAATCCCACTGACATTGGTATCACCTGACTTTACCTCTGGTGGTCTTAGTGCATGAGGTTAACGTCTGTGGTTTCAAGTGAAAATATTTCTATGGATGCAGTACCATGAAATTTATTACAGGCATTCATGTTCTCCTCAGGATGTACCGTTGATAATCCCTAAACATTTTATGTGGTGTCATCATCAGGTCACATCCATTACTTTGTAACTAAATTCCTGCAAGTTTATTCCCATCAGTCTCAGACATGCTCAGTTTTAAACTTTTTTTTTGCAAAATGCTAAAACACAAAAATGTGAACATAGGAAATATTTTAACCTGCAAAATACCAGCATGTTAGCATTATCAACTGTGACATTTGCATTACCATTGTGATGTTAGTCTTGTGCAGCCTTGTTGTTTTACACTGAAAATATCAAAAAGACAATATGGTGAGTCAAACTTCTTCTTGAAAATATCTGCTTGATAGTGTCTAAGACAGAGATTTCATTGGATGTGTAGATCTGGATCCATATTTGACACCAGAGTTTTACAGTATGTAGCACATTTACAGCACCTACACTTTTCTATATTACAGCCTCATTTCGTGGTTTTAGGTTGTCAAGATAAGTGCTTTGTTTGATAAGTGCTATGTGAAGTATATTATTTTTACATATGTTTACATTTATACATTTATATAATATCCTGCTTAGTGCATTGTTAAGCCACTCATGGTGCTTCAAAGGACCAGGGCAAACACCACCTCCACACTTACTAGAACAAAGTAGAAGAAGGAAAAACCTTATGATATGTCTGCAAAACTATAATGAGTAAAACCTGGGAACATCACTGCTATAACGTTTGATATCATTACATCAGACTTACCCTTTGTGGAGCCTCCAGTGAGGTAATTTTTTTCCTGCTCAAGTAAGATAAGGATGTAAATGATAGGCAGAAATGGAGGGAAGTGTATTCAGGTGTGACCAGACGGCTGCCCCAGGGACCCAGACGTTATTCACATTTCGCCACAAGACCGAATTTGAGATGAGAATAAATCACTCAAGTCAGCAAAAAGCTCAGAGGAGACAAATGACAGTGTGAGAGGGAGACAGAGAGAGAGGACTGTGGGAATTCATAATGGGCCAAAAGGTAGTTCGAGCACAAAGGAGGGACACAGCAGCAGCGTTGAACATTTCATTTTAATGAGCGCGCTTCATTTGTGGGATTTGGGGACTCATCGTGATTTGATCATATTTCAAGGTTTTTCCTACATCTGCCACAAATAACAACCTGCTCATTACAAAGACAATGAAAACACCCCGTACAACTCGTGATTTGCAGCTTTTGAGACACCTGGACCGAAGACGCTCTGACTGCAATATGTGCATTGATATTATTAGTGCTCATAAAAACAGCAATAACGTCATGATTCATATCGAATATTTCCATCCACGGACTCAAAGAGCAACGTACCAATTATCTTGAAAACCGTAAAGCCGGCGTCTGCATCAGTGATAGAAAAACATTTCAGACAGCTGAAATAGGCCCAGGAGGAGGGCCGGGGGGAAATGAAAATGTTGGATGATTACAAAAAGGATGCAATACGTTGGCAGAGAGAAGGCCTGATTGCGCCGGGCAGAACTGATGGTCTCGCGTTTGGTCGTTTCATCTCCTTTATACAAAGCTGCCACGTCTGGAAATGCCAAACGTTTTCTCATTCACAATACAGTTCAGAGCCCATGTGTCTGCTTGTGGTCAAGAGCCCTCCCGGCTAACATTTTGATGAAGGGAAAAAATGATGACACATCTCCCAAATTCACCATTAACACTGGGCGTTTAACAAATGAATGCCAATTATCTTGATTGTTTCATTCACAGTATTTAATTTATCACCAACAATAAACTGATCTGCAAGGTGAGGCAGGCTGTTGCTAAATGGATCATAACTCTACATGTTTTTCCCTGTGGTACTCTGAAATATTATTAAACCAAATGTAAAATAAGCTGTGATTGACTGCACTTGCTGTGAAAATGGATGGATCTTCTTTTCAGGAAATTATTCTCATGGGAGATGAGTCTTCTCACAGTAACCAGCAGTTTCATGTTTTATGTCATTTATGATTTTAGCGCATTTAAGACCCCACTCTCGACTCAAACTTTAAGATTGAAATTAACCTGGTTTTTAAGGAATAGCGTGAAATTTTGTGAAAATTTGAGTTGGTTTTCTTGCCTCTCTGTGTAAAAACAAACATTTGTGTGTGAAAACAAATCAACATCAACATTTTTTAACACAAATATGAAAATTTTGAAAGACTAATAATTAATTAGCAGGTTTAAAGGTGCCAGTATAATCTGTCAGAATTGCCAGATGGTTGAATAGCTTCTGAAACTCTTTTCTTTAGGAAGGACGATTTCGACAATTTCTGTAACTTTCCAAAACTGGTAACCTGACATTCAAACCGGTCTCATGTGGCCAGAAGTCAGCTGTGCGAGGCAGTGAAAGTAAGCTGGGTTTGAACTCTTTCAAGCTCTGTTTTCATCTGTCTACCAAATATTTGTGGCACTTTTCATGTGTACAACTGAGTACACTATGAATGCCTTCCAGGAGAGATTGTTCCTGTCATCCACATATTTAAATGATATCACGCCTCTCACCTCTCTATGATGACTGACTTTTCTCTCCGTCATGAGTGTAATCGCAACACAAACTAATTATTTTCCAGCAGGTATTATGCTAGATAAGCTCAACAGCTGCTGGCTATAGCTTCACATTTTGCTGACAGATATGAGAATGGTATCAATTTTCTCATCTAACTCTCAGCAAAAAAAGTGAATAAGTGCATTTCTCACTATTTCAAACTATTCCTTTGAATACCTTTCCTGCCCTTCCATGATCTGAGTGATTCGTGTGGAAGATGCAATATATGAAGAGGGTCATGGGAGTCCTCGGCTCTGACAGAAATAATGAACTGCCAGACTGTGAAAACGTGCTCCGAGCTGCATATGAGGACGACAGAGAGAGACACAACAATCAACCATCGCTGCAATGTAGTGAGGCTAAAAGATGAAAAACAAAAGAAACCTCTGTCTCTCCGGTGATCGAGCGCGTGACGAGCAACCTCCAACTTTGACCAGAACGAGACGCAACCTCGGAGGTGAAAGAGCTCCAGAGGTGTCTGTCTGGAAAATGAAGATTCAGGATGATCACGGCCGAGAACTGGTTCGGTCCATATCTGCAAATACTGTTTCTTTAAATCCTACCGAGGTCACGAGACAACTAAACGAAGCTAAAAAGGTTTAGAAATCAAGAAAATCTGGTAGTCTTTTTATTGACTGTCAGTTTTAATTAAGTGTATCTGAATAACCCTCACAGAATAAACACAACACATTTGACTCTCAATTATCTTTTGCAAATAAAGAATAGATGGAGGCACAGGAGGCTGACTGAAAACTAGATTGTTTTGCATTTCAATAGAGAGCTGTGTCTCATTACATGAGCTTGAAACCCATCGCTTTTGCTATTAAATGGAGTATACATTTAATGGTTTGTACAAGAGGCTTTACTCTCTGCTTTGTTCACCAGACCTTTGCAGCTAAATTGCCTTCCTTCACCAGGGAGCTTGCTTGAAAACAGTTAATTGATTTGACGTATAGATCCAGCTTCCTCCTGTAAAATAAATGTATTACAATTGAGAGGATATTTTTGTCAAAGAAACAGGGAGATAAAGTAGCTGCATTTTGAATTTCTGAATTTAAAATGAGGGTAAAGAGATGATAAATCCATTTTTGTTTAATCCTCTGTATGATATTTGGAACCTTTTGAGAACCATAGTTAAGTTAAAGGATGTATGACTTTACGTCAAATGTAAATTCATTTTTGTAAATAAGTTTTATACATAAATATTAAGAAATGGAGGAGATTTGAGTCTGTTTTTTTTTTAATTGTTTGAAAGTGCGATTTAATGTGAACACACATTGCTGCAAAAATGAGATTGAACCTTTTACCCATGATAGGCTAAGATGAAAAATTATCTTTGCTGAAAATGCTGGTTGTAACATTCTTTGTTTTTGTTCTTGGTGTAACGTTGACCCTCTTGTGAGAGCAAGACTCCTCTCTGCTAACATGTCCTTGACCGAGACACTGAATCCTGGTCACTTCCTGAAGCTCTGTGTGCCACTGACCTGCACTCTGACCTTCCTGGAGGAGTGAAAAGGAGCATCGGGGCAGACATATGAATAAATAAATAATGCTAAAGACACTGTAGATATTCCCAGAGATGACAGAAAGGAGGGAGGGGGATACAGTATGTGGGACAGGCGGCGACACACAGGCACCATAGCTGATCATAGAGAGTGTTTTTGGGTGATGCTACTAAATTTAAGATGTATAAAATTTGAATGTATAAAAATACACTGCACAATATAATTTATTAGAAATTGAACATGTTCACGACCAACTGAAATAACATGAGATTGAAGAGTCGTGCAGACAGCTGCGAGATTTGCTTTCCATCAAATTGGATTTTATCAATTTATCGCCGGCTGACGGGCAGATACAGAGATAGACTCGCTTCATGAAAGTCATGAGGCGCTTCCTGTGGTACAGTCCAGAGTAAATTGATTTGCTCAGGGAAAGGTGAAGGAAAAGAATAGGCATGTCATTCAACAACAGGTCCATCACTTCTTCTGTTTCAGATTTCCATGGAGCGTGCCAAGCCTGGCAGGTGACTGGGTCAGACATGTGACACTCTGAGCTCACCTGAGCTCACCAACCGTTGCCATGTGAACAGGATGTGCACAGACTGTACCAACCCCTGGTAATACTTGCATAGAGAGTATATTAATGTTATAGCATTTCTCAGAACCGGCACAGTAAAAAGACAAATCTCAACTGTACATACATATTAATACAGTGTAAAATTCTGAGAGATCACCCAGAGTTTTCCATATAGCCATTAAAAAGGCATGAATGGAGGACAAGGTTGCAGTCCAAAAAAAGGCTACTCTTTGATTGTCATAATTATAATCTTAAAGTTTAAAATGAAATGAAGTGCTTTTTATCATTGAAGTTGAAAAGGTTCTCTCATTTAACAAAGAGAAGTATTTCAGATGTTTGACACCCGTGAATGATAAAATTAAAGTGAAATTCAACCAAAAATCTGATTTTTTTTTTACTTTTTATTTCTATCTTTATCAGAGACTCTTGTAAATGTGAAAAATATACTGCTCAACCCACACTGAAGGAATGTGCCTCCCCAATACAAAACGATGGCTTTTTATGTGTGTTTGGACAACAAAGAAATTCCTTCATGCTTGTTAGTGGGATAAATGATCTGCATTACTTTTGTATGGATACAATAAAGATGGAACAGACAGAGGACATCCTGTGCTCTGCCTCTGGGGGATTAATATGTCCAGTTCTCATTTCAGTATCAACATCAGGACTTGAGCATTAATAAATGCTTTTTGAAAAGGCTGGCTGCTGTATAAGAAGATGGTTGGTGGTGTTTGTTATGCATGAGCAGTAACATCTCCGCAGCCTGCTGACAAGCTGGTAAAGTGGACCGTGAGCTGATTCGTGCCCTCTCTGGAGGAAGACGTGGTCCTGTCATACTGTTAATGAGTATATGCCTTCTAATGAGCACAAACCTGAATTAGCATGCGTCCAATTACCTCACAGCTCAAGGTCCAGGCTCTGTTCAAGTATGTTGAGGGGAGAAGAAGTTATTTAAATGGAAGTAAATGCTTAAATTCATGCTTGATGTACACTCATGGTGTCATTAGATATTAAGCTAACACTCACTTTCTGGGTAATTAGATAAGTATTTGAAGTCATCAAATGTCAGCTTTTCTCATGTCTCTCATCTTTTTCCTCATTGAAACCATCTATAGCTCATCTCATCCTTAAGGTGATTTCAACATTTAATCTCATCTTATTTCATTTCCAGCTGTTCTTGTTTGGATTGTTCTGTTTAAAATTTTAATTGATATACTTATTCCAAAATTTATTATATATATTTTACTAATTAGACTTCTTTTTTATATTTTCACTTTTTATCACTATTTCTAACGAAGCTTCTTGTTTGTATGTCTTGGCGTCTATGATCTTTCTTCTGTGTATTTTTTGTAAATTTGGCAATATTGTACAAAGGTCTCAAACTCCGTGTATTTCCAAGTTATGATTATGATGATGATGATGATCTTTTTCTATTTAAAGACAATAACCCTTCATGTTACTTCTACATACGAGTCACAGTGCTAAGCATCAGATTTTCAAACAAATCACAGACTCCCTGATCTTTAAAAACAAACAAAGATGGACGCCAGAAACAACATGTCCTTGCTCAATGTGGACATGAACCAAAAATTACAAATGTTACTTTCACTTACATTTTCAATATATTTTTTTCATACAAAATAATCAAATCAAAACTTTGCTTGTGTTCACAAAAAAGAACATTTTCCCATCTACCTGGAGCCTCAACTTGGGCAGCAGTTTGAAAATTGTTTTCATGCAACAAACCAAAAATGTTTTCATGCAGATAATTAGAAGAGTTTTTGAGGACTCTGAAATTACCTTCATAACAGCACAAAGAGCTGTTGAACGACCTTCTCTGTTTGTTAGGTGATTATTTTCCAGACTGTCGGATGCTCTGTGACTCAAACATAATACACGAGAGGCACAAATTAGGGCTATAAAGACAACTAATTATTTCTTGTTGGTTGACTATGAAAGTAACATCTTACATGCTGAATAGACTCAAATCAGGGGGGTTTGACTGATCTTGACCCAGGAGCTAAAGGTTGAGTCGGCAGATTTTCACACGGAAGAATGCAAATCGAATTGGCTGCTGTTCCCGGCCCAGGAGCGACTGCAATCTGTGCTGCACAGTCACCATTACTTCCACAGAAGATAGAAAAGAAGGCTTTTAATGTTCAGTGCCCTGCATCAAATGGTGCAATGTATCAAAAGTCTGTAAGTGAATGTGGAATTGCTCCACCTCTGAGCCGTCTAGCACAAGGTCAACCACGAATCAAAAAAGCTCGAATTGAAGAACAGTGACATTTTGTGGCATTAAGGAGACAGTCTAAGTGGGAAGCTTGCTGCCAACCATCTGCTTGAAAATCTTTGACCCCGGTAATTTCACGCCACTTTCCATCCAGACAACAATCATGGCAGATAAAAGCATGCAATCTAAAGGAGAGCGTTCACTAAGAAAGCTTTGCAAATGAGAGCCACTTTGACCTACTTACAGGTCTGTTTCTGTATGAATCGACAGAAGAAGAAAGGCCTTTCTTGCATGAACAAATTAGACTAATGTAAGACTAGTCTCAATAGTTGGATGTGTTTGGATTCCCTTTAATTAAGTATTGATTTTAAAGCAAATGGCACCCTCTATTGCCTGGCTTTTGACTCCTGATCTGTTCTTGATGCCCATTTATTTGCCTTTGAGAATACCAGCGCCAAGAAACATTCTATTACGGTAAATCAGCTGATTATTTTCCCCAGAAGCTTCCTGTCATTGTAATTCAAAGGCTTTTCAGCTGCAAGGCAAGGCCACATCCTAATTCATCACTTCACACCAAGGCCCCGATTTAATTTAGGGACTTGATTCTTTGCATTTCCCTCTGAGACACAACCAGAAATACAATAGTGTAGAAATACTTTTAAAAGTATGTATTTACATTTTTACTTCAGTTCAAAAGTATTAGCATCAAAATGCACTTACAAAAGAAAAAATATCATTATGTAGAATGAAATATTTCAGAATAATGTATAGGCTATTATATTTTTGGATTATAATTAGTGATGCATTAATGTGTTCACCACTAAAGGTAGCTAATGCATTTAATAATTAGATATTTTGTATTATTATTATTATTATTATATTACTAAATCTGCAAAGTAACTAGTAACCTTAAGTTGTTAAATGTTGTGGAGTAAAAAGTACAATATTTGCCTCTGAAATGTAGTAGGGTAGTATAAGGTAGCAGAAATGCAAATACTCAAATACAAGTAAAAAATTGCACTTAGTAACAGTACTTAGAGTAGATGTACTAGAGTAAATATACTAATATTTCTTTCCACTACTGCAAATACCTGAGTGCATTTCACCACAGCAGCCAGAAGCTGGTTGAGGGATGTTGTTATTTGAGGACATCTTGACAAGTCGATACTCGGGCTGTTAACTTCAGGACATGAGGGACTCATAGGATCACTAATGAAGACCCTGTCCCTGTATTTAGTGATGCCCCATTAATAGCCAATGTACTGGAACCATCTGGAGCTCTCAATACTCCACCACATTCATTTTATTCCTTAATAACTGTGTGACACATTGTTCCCTGCCAGCACACTATAAGCCCCTAGCTCATTTTATTTAATGGTAACAAGTTTGAAGAAGCTTATAAGAGCCTGGCTGAGCCTGAGACCAGTGGATGGACAGAGAGAGGGGAATTTAATTATCCTGACTGTTAAAGCCCCTCCTCCTCTCTCCCTCTCACACATGTATCCTGCCTTCATGCGCCAGCTGGAGAAGAGGGAAAGAAAGCAAAACCCACAGAGGATTTCTGACTACCTTTCCATCATGTGGATGCAAGTGTGAAATTGTTGCCATAGTCGACCGGTGCACCTGTGTGGGTGCAAGTTTCTCAGATGTCTGACATTATGCCAGATGAAGGTCTGACAGAAGAGGGAGCAAACATTTTCTTGAAATCAGTTACTAAACTATATATATATAAAAACTAATAGCAGGCGTTGATTAGACCTTGTCTTTACAAAGCTTTATTCCCCTGAGCTCTCTTGTACAAACCCTATTAAGACTTTGATTCAGGCCTTTTCAAAACTACTTAAAGCACATTTATTACCGTCAAACCTGAGGAGTTTAAGCTCCTCAATTATCCAACAAGTTTGGATCAACCTTGATCCACGGCCAGCTGCCCCTGAACCACTGGCACGCTGGTGCTCTACCAATCATCCAGAAGGAGTTTATGTAAAACACCACTTTGATCCCTCTCAGTGACGTCACCCCCACAGACCTCAAGCCAAAATAAATGAGCCTCAGAGTTAGCAAGGAGGAGGGCAATTTAACAAGCGTAGTGATTTGCGATGCTCTAAGGTATTTGTGCCACAGGCAGTGTTTGTTGTCAGTAAGGCTCACAGGCTGAGGGGGCAGTGAGAGTTCAGAGTTAGCACACCAACTGTCACCTGTTGAGGGGAAACACACCACCCACTCACACACCTGTGTTTCTATTTAAACACAAACAGGAAGTATAAAATCAAGACATAAGGCAGGTTTTACTTGCTTAACTTTGACATTTTAATGCTGTAAAAAGACAGTCGGGCACCACAGGATCAAAGAGATGTCAAAGATTAGATACAAAGAACATTTGGAATGTTTTTAACATATATTCAAAACGGAAAATATGATCCAACTTCTATCTCGGCACTGACTTGCAACCTATGTAAAAAGTGGCTCATTTGTTCACTGAGATTCTAAAACGAAAAACAAATAAAAGTTAAATCCTAATACCAAAAATATGCTTTCACTATTTTGTATGTTGCATGTACAGTGTATAATATTCAGCATTTCTGGTGCGGTACAATTCCAGTTCTGGCATATTATATAAAATCACATTTAAGGATTGTTGCAAAAGCACAGCATTATATACAGTGAATGACAGAATTATTGTCCCAGAGAATTTTATAAATTGGCACATTTTAATGATGGTCATAAAAAGGATTTAACATTAAAAAAAGGCACAGTGCTTTCATGTATTCAGTAAATTTTCAGCAGAGCTGGCAGCATTGCATGGTTTACGATTGGAACAGATCACAGATGGCCAGCTGTGTTTTAGACACAGACAAGGCTGGGTAAAGAGGGTCAGTAAACCTGTGCTTGTAGGAATACATTAAAGCTAGAGTGCCCCCTGCTGTCACATTAAAGAATGATAAAATACCCTCTTCAAAGTCGAGGAACACTCCTACTTTTTGCAGCCCGTCTGCGTCCACAGGAACAGACACTTTGTTGTGCAGAGCTTCCACCTTCCTTCTGTCGCAGGCCAGGCACCAGGAGAAAGAGTTGAAGCCCAGACGAGAATTGTCCTTTTGGCCTTTCCTCTCTATCTGACCTTCACACAGCCCCACCTTCCAACGGCCCTCGTCTACAGAAACGCTCACCTCCCAGTACCAGCGACCCCGATCCAGGGCACGAGAGGCCAGGACCTGTGGGAAGGAGCTGAAGCGAGCCTCGTGGTCTGTGTAGGCCTGCTGGGCTTCGCTGTAGGTCACCCTCCTGTTGTTATCAGACAGCTGCAGCTTGGGGTGAGCTGTATCGGCATCCAAGAAGGGGAGGATACCATCTACACACAGAAAAGATATTAGACGAGAACATTAAGACTAATTAAATGTCAAGCTTTAGGATGCATTTAGTCTTTTGGTGTAATTAGCTGTGACTCATCAAGTGAACAGAAAGTAAACAGGTATCGGTATAAAGAACACATGTCTCACAGAGAAGTCTGGAGAGGTCTCTGTCTTTGCCTGGCACAGGAATGAGGACTGTGTCCAGCCGTTTCTCGCTCCATCTCTGCAGACATTTCAGTCGGTCACGATCCACCTCCTCTGGAGCCTCGATCTGGTCCACACAGTTCTCCACGTTACTTTTCCTGGTGAAGAAGAGCAGAGTGAGAAGAGAGCATAAAGACTTCACACTATTAAACTCATTATTTCTTGACGACCTCTCATGGACATGGACATAAAGTAAGTGGACAACAGCTTTGTTTTAAGATATCTCTCTCTGCGATTTGTGCCTCAACCTCAATATATTGAAGTTGAATGCAATTTTGTTTGTAATCACAGCACTGTAATAGGTGCACACAGCTAGGGGCACTGAGTCTTTAAAGATACGCTCCTTGAGATTTTTTGAAAAAAATGTAATTTGTCAATGCTGTCAGCACCAAAAACAAAATCTAAATCAATTGTGACAGATGTCTCAAAATCTTGAAATACAAAACCAAAACTATCTGGATTAACTTAACACGACTGATGGCAAATAGGCCCCTTAGGACTTACTTTGACTACAATGTGTCTACTGAAGCTTTGTTGTAAGCACATTTAGCTCATCATCAACACGTTCAACAAATCACCACTTCACAACAATTAGGTACATTTGAGAGGAAATCACTTACAGGTGGGTAGTCTTGTTGTATTCCTGTCACATGAAAAAGAAAAAAAAAAGAATTTCCTTGTGTTAGTGTTCGTTAGCCCGTGTCCGTGGCCAAAAGTAGATCTAATATTTTACCAACAAACTATGCCTCCTAACATCGAACACACCATAATGAAAGCCTGGCCCTGAATGCTTCTGTCTCCCTTGGCATCAGCCAGCCCCTCCAGGGTGTAGAGGCCTTGCTGGATGGATTGCAGGGAGCTCTGGAGGTGGCCGAGTTTCTCCTCTAGTCCTCCAAGAACCCTGTTCTCCTCCTTTGTCACACACTGAAGAGCTAATTGCTCCTCCTGCTCCAGGGCCTCTCTGATGGCTCCGTACTGCTGTTGCACCCCGACTCGAGCCTCACTTAAAACAACCTGGGCAGACACAGTGTAGATCAACGTCATGCAATGTAATGATCTCGATTTCTAAAAGGTATGCTGGGTTTGAAAGGGGCATCCTGGAAAGGCTCAGTGGTTCACAGGCTTTGGATGGGGTGAGATTCACCACTATGTGAAATACATAATGATGTAAATGATATTACTACATAGGCTCTAGTTTTATTTATTTATGTTTCACATACATTTTTTAAACTGGTTTGGTACATAATTAAAATAAAAATCAACCTTAACCCTTAAGTTAAGTTCATTAGATCCAAGGACCTAAACTTACTGTTTTATTTGATGGCCTTGCTGCTGTGCCATTTGACCTTTGTAAACTCAAAAAATTAACAACAACAAGGGACAAGGCTAATTGGCCTTGTCCCTAAAATAATAAAATTCCAGGCCTGAGTCAGAGTAAGAAAAAAATCATTTTGTACTGGTTAAGTCTCTTACTCTGAAGGTCTCTTTCTTCTGTGTGAGTTCAGTCACTCTGTTCTTCACTTGCTCTTCAGTCCCCTGCAGCTGCTTGATTTCTTCTTTTAGGTTCCCCTGCAGAAAAAAAGTGTACAGAGATAGAAAAAAATCACTTATTTAGTGCTGTGGTTATGTTTACATCTGTCCTAAGTCTAACCACAATTACTGTATATCTACAGTATATGTGGTGCTGGAGAGTCACCACTTACCCTGAGCTCTCTCTCTGCCTCCTTGATGCTGATGCAAACATGGTTGTGGTGTGAGCCTATCACAGTACACACCATGCACACACACACTCCACACTGTCGGCAGTAGATGCGGTTTATCTCCTGGTGCTCCTGGCACCTCCAAGTAGAAATGTCCTCCGTGGGAGGAACCAGGGTGTGATTCTGGAAGACAGGGGACTCCAAGTGGGGACGCAGGTGCTCTGTACACATGGAAGCTCCACACACCAGACACGTCTTAATAGCCAACTGATACCTAGTTTTAGGGCAATAATGGCAGGGCACAGGGCTGGCATTCTTGGGCGCAGAGTGGACATTTCTGCTCTCATGATTGGTTGATCCCTTGCTGACATGTTGCACAGGAGACTTATCTTTACCTCGAGCTGAAACCCCAGGAAAGGAATCAGAGTTGGCAGGTGAGGCAGTTTTCTTTGGCGATGCATGAATTCCTGTCTGTGTGTCTTTCTTTGGGGTTTCAAGTAAAGGTGCATCACATATATCTACTTCACTGGAGCTGTCAGAGTCCCCTAATGAGAGGACTTCTTCCGATTTATCCTGGTTCTGCTGAATTGAGATGTCAGGTGGCACAACACTTTCAGGTACTGCCTTGTTATCAGAGTTGTCGTCGGAGGATGTGCCATCATCACGCTCAGACAGTGTAGATTCTGGTTGAGCTGCCACACTAGTCGACGGTCCAGATTTATCTGAGAAGGAAGTGGAGGGAGTCTCGGTGTCACTGGGCCGCTCTCGAGGAAGTTCCACAGTTGCTCGCTTTTTGTCAGGTTGCTCTGCGACAGGTGTGCTGGCCTTTCTCTTCCCGAGAAGCTGCCTGGTGAGTGATGACCTCCTCCATATTGAATCAAATGTGCTTTGTTCATTATTACTGGATGTGCCTTTGAAAATAGAATAAAAACAAAGCAAAACTGGTCAGAGGGAATGTCAACTTTGCACTTTTACAAGAACACTTCACACCTGCAAGCAGCCTTCTGCCCAGCACATCTGCACTCAACTTTTACTGCCCACTGAGCACTTTCACTTTAGGCAATTCAAGCAGTGACTATCCAGGTTGTTTGCAGTTCTCTGAGTTATTATGATGCCTTTTAGGCTCACTTTGGAAAGCTTGTTGAGTTGGTGGCCTGTCATGATTGAATGAATGTAACTGGCAGTGACACCTGCTAATACCTTTAATAAAACTTCAAGAAACATATTTTATTTCCTGCAATATACCTTCATAACCAGAGCAAGTAAACCTGACAATGTTTGCATTTTTACAGACCCATGTAGAACCACTGAATACTGCACTGTTTTCAGAGCCTGATTACTACTAAAAGGAAATAGTAATTAACTTTTGTCAAACGGAAAAAAAAAAAATCACAAAAGTCTTAAGAGTGAAAACCTTGATCATAACTAATTATACCAAACACAGGAAAACTGCAGGAACAGACAACCTACATCTGAAGATGAGTCATAAACTGCCCAGACCTTTACTCTCACTGATTATTTACTTTGGGAACTTTGACCTTAAAAATGAGCATCAGGTTAAAACATCAAACCACTGACACTGTCAACACACACACAAAACATCACTACTATTACACAAAAACTTTTTAAAATTCTTTTGAATACGAACATGGAAGAAATTACATGTCCATGGAAGAAATGTAGTCTATTATTATTGTTGTTATAATTTATTTATTACCAGAATAAAAAACATGTAGCTACAGAGTAACTAGCTAGCTAGCATTAGCAACCAGCTACCATAACGTTATGCAAACATTTAGCACTCAGTTAGCTCGTTCAACGGAAACCACTCGCGCTAATTAGCCAAGTTAGCTAGTATCAACCGCCAGCTACACCTTCATGTATTCGGCTTCTCCTAAACTGGTTTCAAGCTCGACGTTAACCTTATTTTCCCCGGTTTTACCTGCAGAGTTGCGCGGCTGAGCCCGTCGACCGCTCTTGTTGTGCGGCCTTATAAAGCTGCTGTCAAACGGCAGTGTCTGGTACACGGTGTCGCACCTCCACTCCGGACAACCGTACGGGCCGTCCGGGGACTCGCTCCACAAGTCTCCGATACACCGCTGGCAGAAGCGGTGGTTGCACTTCAGGGTGACCGGGTCTCCTGTCAGCTTGTCGCACAGAGAACACTTGGCCGGAGTGTCCAGCGACGCACCCATTTTGTTGTGGCTGATGTTTGGTTTCTATTTCCCCGGCTGGAAGTAGCAGAGGCGGAGCGGAAGAGTTTGAATCCCGCTGCCCCACCGGAAGTACAGGTCTTAAAGCTACAGTGCACCGGTATTAAAAAAGAAAAAAAAGTACACACACTCCTCTCATTTAAATTAAAGTGCTGAAGTATTAGCTACAAAATAGGATTAAAGTTTTAAAAAAATAATTGAATCAATTAATTGAAAATGTGTTGCAGCTGCTGGTTGTTTTGTCTGACTATCAGTCCAAAACCCAAATACATAATATTCACAACAATTGAAAACAGACACTACAACAGAGAAATTAGTGAAGCTGGGATGAGAGAATGCTAGATGAATATGATGCAACATAATCAGCCCAGATAATTTTAAACATCTGTGTGGATGCACTGAGCAATGAATCTATAATTGTACATTATATTTTGAAACTTACTATTATGTTTTGCATGAATGCATAGAATGGAAACACAAGTAAAGTTTAAGTATCTCACTTGTACTGTACTGTACTGTACTGTAATTACAGTTAAGTAGAGTAAATGAGCTTTTCAGCACATACTAAATGCAATAAATACACTTAGTACATCTGATAATATGTCTTTGGTACAGTTCTGGTACGCTCCAGTCAGTTTCAGCTCTTGTTGGTTTCCTTCTGTGACTGCTTGACTTTTCACTCTCAGTGTTGTGTGAAGACACTGATGAACTCCACTGGTGTTTTCACAATAAATAATGCAAGTGCTTCTGACATTTTCATCATCTTTCTGCAAGAACCTGCACCAGAGCTCCACTTCCTTCTACAGTTTTTCACAGGAACCCGTTTGTAGCATGACTCATTTTATTACGAGTTTGCCCTGAGGAACACTATTTCACATTTACCAATTGTGATTTAAAACAGAACTGCATAACCATTAATACCATAAAGGCTGCGATAACTCTCAATTAACCTACCAATGTAATCTCAAATCAAAATACTGCAGCCATTTTGTGAATTCGCTCATTGTTCTGAGATGAAATGCAATTGAAATTATTCCTCATCTCACCCTCCGGATACCCCAAAGGACTCCCATGAGGACCATGAACCACACACAGCTTCTAACTATTTTCTATTACAAATCCATCTGAGAGTCAGGAAATAATTCACTGCTGTTATGCTTCAAAGCGTCAGCTGCAAACAATGATGGCTAAATGTGGTATTTTCTTATTTTCTCTCATTTTTTTCTCTCCCACAACATTCTTTCCCTTATGCTGGTCCAGACATGTGACTTGGATATAAAGGTTATTGTGACATGTGAGTGAGAGGTTAATCTTTTATAATCTGGAAGACATGTTTTCTTACAAAGAAATGTCATTTTCTCACTTGTGTTGCTTAAAAAATAGGAGGCCATATTTAAATGTTGTGCTCTGGCTTTTGAATGTGATTACAGAAATGGACAGAATTACAATAAAAAGTTAACTTAAAAATAACTGTTAAAGCTTTTACAACCCAACGAGCATATTCTTCTCAAAGCCGTAATTTTAAGACTGTGTCAAAATGAACAAAAATCACAACAGCATTTTACAGTGAAAACCTTTATTAAGTGATCATATATTCTTAAAGGAATCTCTTTAATTGATCTAAGTTAATCTCCTTCTCCATATTTGCTAATTGTTTGGTATCTATAGAATATCTATTTACACAGGAACATATCCACACTTCAGGCTGGGACAAGCCTTACAAATCCATCACCACGAGAGTTCACTCCTCAGACACACCACAGTCAGTCACTATACACAATACACCCAACTCCATCATGTTACCCTGTATGTCCCAACAAAACAAAGTGAGAAAGAGAATCAGAAACAGAAAGACAGACAGAGAGAGAGAGAGAGAGAGAGACAAAGACAGAAACAGACAGACTTAGCTACACAACAGGACAATTGTGTGTGAGGCTGGCATATTGGCTCACTGGCCCAACAACACACTCACTCACACTCACATATGTGCATGCACTCACACTCACACACACAGACAGACTTCCCCACACGCACACACACACACACATAGAAGCACAGTCACACAGCAGCTACGAGTCCTGCGGCACACAGTCCTAATAGCCCCCATCACAGTGTAAATACCACAGACTATAAAATATCAGATTTCTTCTCCAACTGAAGCGCTGTGCAAAGTTAGCTAGCAGGGCATTGGATGGATTTAGGTAAAATTCCTAGAACATATTTAATATTCACTGTACATACTTTGTAATACAAGTGTTTTCTCTTTTGGATGGTAATATTCTTATAAAATAGTTTTAAATATCTTTTTTTCTAGTAAATGAAGAGGAACAAAGAGGGCGTATGAGCAAAGAAGAAGAAACTAAAACTTCCATTTCATCGTCAAACCTTACATATGAAACACAATAGATTTACATCAGCCCGAGATTATCTGAAAATGAGCAGTTTCTTCTTTTCACAAATAAAACATGACACACACATTCTGACGGTGGTACGCACGGCTAAGTGTTAACATAGTTTAATACTTGTAATTACAGAGTTTGTCGATGTTTTGTTTGAGTGTACTTGTGTGTGTGTGTGCGTGTGTGTGCAGAGGTGTGTTGGTGCATATGAGGTGTGAGGTGATGTGTGTGTGTGTGTTTGTCTGTGCTCGTACTGCAGGTGTACAATGTCAACCCTGTGCCTTCTCAGGTAGGTAGTGGGTAGTCCGTATACTTCTCAACAGGATAACAGTCTCTGCCCCTGTCATGGTCTATGCGATGTTGCGCAGGGGTCGGCTCTGTAGACACACAGGGATAAAAGTGCATTTGGCTCCATCTAAGTGCTGGGAATGATGATTAAGCGATTGCAAGCAAGATGGATGGACTTGAAGGGGAGGTTACACTGGGTTTTTGGCAGGTACAGTTGATGTGACAGGCAGGCTGGCTGGGTCCACGGTATTCCTCTCCTTCAGAGACCTGGATTGTCTCCCTCCTTTAAGATGATGTTGAGGGACTGGTACTTCATGAAAACAGACGCATGGAAATTCAGGAACCTGAAAGAAGACACAGACAGTCTGTTTCTGTGGTGGAAAGGAAGTATGCATCATGAGGTGCTTGTCCTTTACTTGAGTATTTCTATTTCATGCTACTTTAAATTTCTGCTTCACTACATTTAAAGGGAAATATTACACTTTGTACCACTACAATTATTTGACGGATGCTGTCAGTTACTTTTCAGACTTGGCTTTTACATTAAAAAACGTGATCAGTTTATGAAATGATGTGCATTGTTGTGACAATCTTACAAAAACAGTAATGAGTTGGGAGCTCCTATCATGTTTCAGATGCCTATGAGTTGTTAATAGATCATCCAAAGAGGCTCTATAGTACCTCTATAAACTTCTCAGAAGGTCTTATTAAAAAGAAGATAGATGTCCAAATATCTAATATTATAACAAAGAAGCAAAGATTAGAAAAAAGTCTGAAAAATGAACAGAAATTTGTGCTGCAGGATATTGTTTTTCTTGTTTCCAACCCTATCAATCACCTTTCACATTTATCCTGTGAATGTTTGGAGGAGGCCAGTCTCTAAACTCCAGTCTACAGCAGTAAAATCCTGCTTACACATTGTTGCATCAGTGTTAACAATTTAATAATGTCACATATAGGTCACAAGAGTAAAACATGTACTTTTGAGTATATTTTGCTGAAATACCTAAATCAAATTTTGAATGCAGTATTTTCACATTCTTACATTAGTACTTTTATCTAAGTAGTTCTTCCACCGCTGATAATGAGGTACTTGCATTTTCCATGATTTTTTCCATTTGGTGCTACTTTATGCTATTTCTCAAAGCATTGTACTTTTTCTCTACCATATTTACTTATTATATACTCATTGCTACTTTTACATCATTAAATGATCTCAGTATGACTTTCATCAGGTTACAGGAGGCAAAGAATCAGGAATAATGTAAAATGTTTATGCTTTGAAAAATGAATTCACATTGTATTTACACTTTTGTACTGTAAATGGGGACAGCAGTTTCATGGCTGTCAGATAATAAAGAACAAACACATTGAGCATGCTTACATAATGAGGGGTGGCTTTTTGTCACACATTGACAGCTCAACATGTTCTATAGATTTCAGGAAGTGTGCTTTGTCTTGACTTACCTAAAGATTTGGTTAGGCATTGCCTCCCTCTGCAAACACAGAAACACAGAGAAAGATATAAAAGGGCTACAACATGGTCTTCAAGGTCGTGCTATTAATAGACTCCAGCGTTCACACTTTGCCAAACACAGGCATCCTTCACAGTGACTGGTTGCATTGAACACAAACACCAGTAGATGGCACCAGGGATGAACTGAATGGTAAAAAACTATTGAGTTGAAATGAATTATTCATACATGGTAGATTCTCCAGAGCCCTAAACCGAAGAATGGTACGTCATCGGGCTGCACAGTGAGGCTGTTTATTGCCTGGTGCAGCTACTGATAATCCCATTCAAGCTTTCTCTACTATGACGCTATCGATTCATCTTCATCTCATGTTTGTCATTCGAAGGTCACAATCGTTTGAGCTGAGAAAAAAGAAATTGCACACATCTGTATTACTCTATAGAGGATATTACCAGCTACATCCACAGATGGCACCATGATGATGTATATTTCTCTCATAATATAAAATGCAAGTTCTGACCCTTTAAAATGTCTTTTTTTTCTCTCCTTCACTTTCTTTCTATTTTTTATTTAACGGGTTATTGCCTGTCTGGTTCCATTACAAACCACAGGGAAGAGACATACTAATCCCATTTCTCACTGGGAGACATGCATGAACCCAGGCCTTTCCACAGTAAATCACTGTGTAGTCTTGTGATAGTGATGACATATGCATGGATGGCAGCGTATAGGCCAGGCCATTTCCATGACTAAATCATTGCATCCACTCACTGTGTGGTAGAGCTTTGGTGGTAAAGTGAGGTTTGATGGTAGGAAAGAGTCTGTCAGATGTTCCTAATGTGTTTGGATCATTGTACGGTCAGGAGCAGATGAAAGACTTGCAGGATAGTTATGGTCACATAATATTGAGAATGTAATTTTAAGGATGTTAAAATCCCCTAACAAGCAAAAGACCAGGGTGGAGTCTTGTTCTATATAAACCATTTTCTTATATCCCCAAATTTCAGTGTATATATAACAGAATGATAAATTAAATGTAAACAATGACATTTTTTAAAAAACCCACTTACTTCCTTAGGGTCAAGAACAGGAAGTATTTTGTTTTACGTCATTTTCAGGCTTGTGGACAAGTGTTTATGAAAGGGTTAAAATTTGTGCACATGGTTGGTGATTTCTTTACTATATTAAACTCATTATTCAAAAGCAGGCTCATGCAGACCTTGTGGGTATGTTCAAATTCATTTATAGCTTCCTAAATTTAGTTCAGTTTTCATCGAGGCTGCATCAAAAGCTCATAACATCAAAACTTTGGCTTTAAATACGAGAGCGTATTGAACGCGATCCTTTTATGAATTCAGCTCGTGTAATCTGTTTGCCAGACTGGTGTATGTTTTATCACCGCGTTAATGAGCGCATACTTTCTATTTTCAGTCCGGTGGAAAGTCACGTGGGCCGTGATAAATGAGGAGTCTATTCTTGAAGTGAAATTTAAAGTATTCTCATTTACTTTAAGTGTAGCGTTTGCCAGCCCTCTATAGCACAAATTGCATTGAGAGTGCGCTTTTACAGTAATTTGTCTGCTACCACTCCAGCCATAAAAAGATGATTCCACATCAGTGACTGAGATTTATAACCCAACAGTCCAAAGATTTAAAATAATTTGAAATTTAGGTGAATCAGTTTCCAGTTCTTGCTGTATTTGCAGAACAACCTGATTCCAAAATAGCTGTGTAAAACATAGATAAAACAGATGCAATCATTGGCAAACAAAGTGTACTGACCTTCAGCTGTTTTACAAAGTGTTCCTGAGCCCATGTAGTAATCTCCTTTATAAAATTATGTGTTTGACAAAGCGTTGAATCTCTCTCCATCTTTGCTTGTGAACGACTGAGGATGAACCTTTCATACCCAATCATGATACTATCACATGTTACCAATGAACCTGTTTACCTGTGGAATGATCCAAACAGGTGTTTTTGGATCAGTCCACAACTTTCACAGTCGTTTGTTGCTCCTGTCCCAGATTGTTTGAAACATGTCACTGCCATCAAATTCAGAATGAGCAGATATGAAGTTGATGAGATTAAATATATTGTCTTTGTATGGTTAGCAATGATCAGTGAATGATCACATTCTGTTTCATTTATGTTTCACACAGTGCCTCAACTTTTTTAGAAGCAGAATAACTGAAGAAATATTTATTATTATATTATTATATTATAATAATATTATTATATTTTTATATTATTAATTTATTTCACTCAGCTAACTCAAAAAACTGAAATATATATTTAGCGAGAAAGGTTGCCGAATGGTTAAAGAAGCTTTTCTAAGTTCACATGCTTCCCAAGACACGAAATCCCACCATGCTCCTGAAGTGCTACTCTGAACCTGGCTCTGACTTCCAATGTGATGCACAAGTGAAAAATGAATTTCCCAAAAGAGATCAATAAAATATCACTTTTTTTTTCTTTTTTTTTTAAAATCAGATTAGATACTAGATTCTCACCCTTGCTCTCAGCCAGCAGCTCCTCTGTCATGAGTCCATCCTGCCGGTTCCCCAGCACAAAGGCCAGGAAGGAGAGGATGAGAGCGTCCAGGATGCCCATGATGGCCAAGATGTAGGCCCAGCGCACCGAGCAGGCCCCCAGGCTGTATTTATCCGTCTGCTCCCCGCACATTCGCCGGACCTCGTCGCTGTCCCAACCGTCGGGATAGATCATACAACCGAGCACCAGACAGACGCCTGGCGAGGAGAGGAGGGAGGAAGAACGGCCACATTAGCAGGGGACGAAAGAGAGGGAGGAGGAACAAAAGGTATAAGCAGAACAAGAATGAGTGCAGGGTAATAAATGAGGCCAGGGATAATAAGGTGTTGTTGGGGAAATGAGAGCCAAAGAATGATCATTTGAAGTGCTTTAAAAATCCGCACCCTCATCTCCTCTGTGGAGATTTGCGCCGTGTTTCTATTGCATTTATCACATTGATTTTCATTTGCTCCCTTAGGTGGGAAATAAGTGTCTAGACACAATGAGCGCCAGTGGAGGAGCAGTAAAAACAGCACTAAACAACCAGAGAAACACTCATAGCCAGACACAATAGCAGCAAGAGATTTCGAGTGTAGTAACAGCTTTGATAATATGAAATGTCCTCAAAAACAGCTTCCCATTCACATAGTTGACTTGTTTTGTTGCACAACTTCAACGCCTCTCTCTCTCTCGCTCAGATTCTAAATAATGGTAATATTAGATTTTGGCTGGCTGCTTCTCGTCCTCAGTCGTCGCCCAAAGGGTAAAATCTCTCTCATCTTCAATTTAGATCTCTCTCATCTTCAGTTTAAAAGAGCTTCTTCTCTGAGGTGATGCTGCGGCAGAACAGCACAAGAAAAACCAAAGCCTGTGCAGCAGGGTCTTGCAGCCTTCCCCCCCCTGCCTCCCTCCACCTCCCTCCCTCTTTGGATTTTAACTAAGCACTCCTCATTCTCAGTTTTTGTCCGGGGGGTAAAATCTCTCTCATCTTCAATTTGGATGAGCTTCTCCTCTGAGGTGGTGTTGCAGCAGAACAGCAGTAGACCTGGAAAAAGAAGCTGACTGCACAATTATCCAGAGTGCATTGCACATTAATAATAAAACACACTCCCCACTTCTTTAACCCCAAAACACTTGTTTGCAATGTTTCCTCCCTGAATGCTGCTTGTTTGTCAATTAGGGTTTAAGCTTAACATTACTACTACTTTGCTCCCCATGTTAATCTGCATAAGATATGTACACCTTTTAACTGTATGTGTATATAACTGATGGGCAAACATCCTTACTTGTGTCTCCGGTTTTCTCCTCAGTCTAATCTGCTCTCTTCTCATATGCATACACATACGCATTAAAGCGCTCACACACTGCAGTTTGTTACAGTAGTGCTGCAGTCCTCAACACTGCTGAAAGACATCAGGGGGTGTTGAGAGACTTTTCAGAGAGAGCGGGAGTGTAAGAGGAGATTACAGAGCAATATATGCTGCAGACAAACTGCATACCTAACAGAGACTCGGGTACTTATTCAGTACGTTTATGAAATATTCCATTTCAGACATGAGGTCCAAAAATATTCCTTTACCTCTCTTACTAGCCATGTGAGCAAACAACACATGATGAGAAATAAGTTATACACTGTCGCATTAACATTGTACTACTACTCTGGTTTTTGTGTGTATTTTGTTGAATCTGAATCAAGTGACCCTCCTCACTCAAGCCAGACTTAACACGGCCTTGACAGGTTGTGACGGGGAATCGCGAGGACCTCACTCAGTCCACTGGAGCGTTACATACAGCGGAGCGTCACAGTCTGTCAAACGTCCTCCAGTGTCGACGTGATTCAGCTCCTGTGTGAGCGTCACTGACGGCTTGATGTACTTTGTGACCAGTGAGAGGGCGAGGCAGTGAACAGGTCCACTTCTATCACATGAAACCAAATCTGCCCGCCTGTCCACCTCCTGCCCACAAGTCTGACAATGTCCCTGATACACTGACGAAGACAGATGCTGACTGTGGCTACAGAGGCCTCAGAGCCTCAATGAAACATTTACACAAGTGTGGCAGTTCTGTTGAGCTAAAACCCATATATCTCCAGCTCCAGTGAAAAAAAAAAAGTCTGTCCTCATGTTCCCTCAGTGTCTGACTTTCTGGTTTGTTCAGCCATACAAAGGTGTCCGTCAAACATTTAACACTACAACAATAGCTGCGCTCAACTGCAGATACCTTGGAGGATGAGTCTGATGCCATCAGTGCAGGAGAAAGGAGACAAAGCTGCCTCTGCATGTCCTTGATGTGGACACAAAATGTAGCGTGTACGTGACTCAAAATCCAAACCAAGGAACAAATAGAAGGTTTTGAGCTCAATCATGTTTTGGTGTAGTTTGCACTGATGTTTAATTTTATGCTACATTTTTCATCTGCTTTCAAACTTGCAATAACTGATGGTACTCATGATAACTAGTGCTTTTTTCACCTCCTGGGGGCAGCAGAAATAAGTTATCAACATATTATTATACCATTGCATCATTATGGTGATATGGCAAAGTTTAACACAGAGATGCTTATTTACACCTAAAGCAGTTATGGAGCAACATTAACATTAGTTTGGATTTATGTTCGTGTCCACCTGGTGAATGTAAGTCCAATATTCACACTTTAGCTCTGTTTTTGGTCTCTACCAACCTTAGTAAAGTATCTGTCTGTTAAGCTGCTTAATGTTCACCAGCGCATGTGTAACTGTGTCTGCCTGCTGTTGAACATATAGTGTACAATGAATTTTCAGATTTCAGAGATCATGTTGTCATGCCATGCGCTGATATTATAAAAAACTGTGGTTATAGCCTTTTTATATATGTTGTAGCCATGTTAAAATTAGGTGTCTCTTAAGCATGTTATCCCTTGGATTGGTGTGTATTTTTTTCAGTAGAGCCATAAATAAATCAAATCAAATCAAATTCAGGTGAGAGCTTTCTTTCACAGCGAAGTTGTTGCATGTTAAGACCTGTGAAAAAGGCGTATCGTTTTATTTATTGGTGATTTCCAGAAAATAAAACGTGAAATAGAATGCATTTGAAATGAAGTGAAAAAACCCCCCAAGTGACCTGAGGGGAAATGCTGTCCATACATTCTCTGGGTGCTCTGGTTTAATCATAAAGAGTGGCGCATTGATGTGAGAAGCTTTTCACCTGGGAACAAGAAATGAGATCCTACTGACTGTGCTTCTCCTGACTGCATGAATGCTGTGTATATCAGGGTGGTTTATGTAACACTCAACAAAGAGAGCACCATGGAAGACCAAATAACATTTGATATTCTATGAGTCAATACACTATCACTATTCTCTCTCCCTCGTGATGCATTTACTACAAAGGTAACAAAAGCTTTTCCAGATCCTTCTGGGTTCCTCCTGCACGCCTTTGGCTCGATTCGACGCCATCATGAATATTACATCGAGGCTCAGGAGGGGGAGAGAAGAGGTGCACAGAGCTGTGGAGCAGGTGAGAGAGAAAGAGACCGAGGGTGCGGGAAAAAGACGAATAACAGAGGCGTGCACCGACAAATGCTGATACCATCAGGGGAGGGAGACCAAAAGAGAACAAGAGATACAAGAGCAGTGAAATATCTGTCACAGTCGCTACTGTAACATGCAACTCTGCAGATGAACATCTCTGAGGGATGCACTGGCGAGGATTACACCAACAGAGGGTGCCACATATGCCGCTCCTGTTTCCAGAAACAGCTTGTGGTTAGAGGAGGAGCACATGTCCCCTCCATACACTGTAGCAGTAAGCCTGGAGTCGACTAATCCCTAACCACACAACACAACCCAGCAGGCCCATCACAGCATACACTTATATAATGAGGAGCTTAATCAAAATTCACAGTTTGAAAAAGGGAAACTATAGCACCTTGCAGTGTGCACCCATGTTAGGGTTCACGAGCAGCCTGGCATTCCAATGGATTTCAAACAGCAAATATGGGATTTCTGAATACATTAATAGTGTCTTTAAAATATGTTAAATGTGCTACTGTGCCATTATTATTTGATAGGTTACAGCCCAAATGTAACACTGTGAAACAATTCTTAGCAGCATTCTTGTTGCATGCTTGTTTTCCTTATTACTGCAGATAACAGGCAAAAAAAATAACAACGTGTCATCATAACAATTGTTGCACTGTGAAAATTGAGTTTAGTAACAACAACAACAAAAGCACAGTCTGAAAAAAATAAAACAGTAGACGACTTCATGTTTTGATGTTGGTTCAGTTATTTTGATCCAAAAAAAGCAATTTTCATGGCACTATCTTGTATCATAGGAACAAATATCATCTAGTGATGTAGATTCTCATATTTTCCTGACTTTGTATATGTGTGTGTGTGTGTGTGTGTGTGTGTGTGTGTGTGTGTGTGTGTGTGTGCATGTGTCTCAATTAGAAATCATTATACATTCACTATTACATCATTGTAAATTGAACATCTTTGAATTTTGGATTATTGGATGGACAAAAAACAACTAAAATAAATATGGCATTTGTCAGTGTCAATTCCTTTTCTGACATTTTATGGACTACACAATTGACTGATAAACAAAAACCAACAAATGAGTCAATAATGAATGAATGGTAATGCATTTATCAGTTGTGTGTCTCATAATGTATTTGTCAACAAGTATAACTGGTGTATAAGATAATGAATGATAATATAGTCAAAAGCACAGATGTAACAACATAAAATATGTCACAGCACAAGTTATAATTGACAAATACTCTACATTAATAAACACTTTAAATGAGTTTATATCTATTAAATGCTTATGTGCTGCTTGTGAATGATTAATGGGGGCACTTTAAGTAAAGGGCTACCAAAAAAACATTATCTCATTATCGGCTGGTATCTGCTGGCTTCACCCACTCAAACTGCACTGGAGCAGAACTGCAGTCATAAAAGCTGTGCTCCAAATCCTGGCAACAGAAATAACAGCACACCTGACAGAATGCAGCTGTCAGTCGGAGCGGAGACGAGATATTAACTGACGGCGTTATCCTTCCCCTTTCAGCTTTGCCCTTCTCTCCGTCTCTTTCCTGCTGTCTCTGGAGAGCGGGAGGAGAGCAGCAGACAGGCGCAGAGACAGAGGGAGACAGATTACGAGGCAGGGCGAGGCAGAGATAGAGAGAGAGAGAGAGAGAGAGAGAGAGAGAAAGAGGAGAGGTAGTGAGAGACAGAGCACATGTAGGGTGCCATGCCCGGCTCTGTGTGTGACCGCCAGCGAGAACCCAGCACCACACGAACGTCATGAGCACTGGCTACCATATGCTGGAGCCCCTCGGCGGAGCTATTCTCAGCTGTAGCTCGGTTCTGCCTTTTCCACACACACACACACCTCTCTGTTCGCCTCTTCCCTCTACCTGGGAACGCCGGGATCATGCGAGTGGAAAACTGGACTGTTGGCGAACAGCAGCTTATGTAAGAGACTGTAGGTAGGCCAGATTAGGTGTGAACAGCGCTGCAGGAAAGTCTGAGAGCAGACGGGCAGATGGTACAGAACGATATGATGGCAGCAGATTTGTCAGAGGCACGTTGGCTCATCTTCTCAAACATACTACAAAATCCCATCGATACTGAAAGAATCCCATTGCCTGCCATAATCTGTGTGTCACTTGCAAGTGGCACAGGTGACTGAAGGCCCAATGTGACCTCCAAAGCAGCGGCTTGATTGGATTTGTCTTTCTGGTTTGCAGACAAAGAAATAAAGCACAAATACTGTATACTGAAAGACTATAGGGTTTAATCTCCCTCCATGGCAGCTGGCTCATGTTTGCCTGTGTTTTCACTGTTTGGGCATGTCATTGATTGCACTGGGTGGCAGATGGAAATACACAGTTGTTTGTATTTCCTGCTCTTCCCATCACTCACACATCTGCAGCACATCTAAGCAGCCATGAAAAGGGATTCACATTTTATAACTCCCACGGTCCTTTGTGGATCCCATTTTCTCCTCTCCTCATTTAAATAGCTGTGACAAACTGAATTATGCATACACACATCCCAAGCTGCTCTATCTCAAACCGCATATGCACTTCTGCCACACACACACACACACGCACACACACACACACACGCACACACAGACGCATGGGCCGGTAAACGTGCCTCGTCTTTGTTTAAGATATGCACAGTGGCTTAAGAGCTGAGCATCATTTTGTCACTTCTCATATAGTGACACATCTCGGTGCTGATGAATAAGAGCCTGTTTACTGAGCTGTCAGCTTCTCTGGTGAATGAGCCCATGGCTGGCAAAGTGGCATTTAAGGTAAAAACTAAAAGTCAGCTTTAAAAAAGAAAATCGGCACAGGCGCTCTGGGAACAGCTTTGAGTGTTTATCCCAGTGGGGCTTCCCATGAATATGCAGTTTGTTTGAATCTAATCGCTAATGTTCCACTCCCACAGGTGAAATAGTGACCTGAATGTAGGCAACATCTCACAAGTTCAATTCAAAGGGTTCCTTCTACTAGTCTTTTATGCTCTTTCTTACAGAAACTCTGAGACCACAAGAAGAGATGGAACAAGACAGCAACATTATTACTCACATCCAAAAAGAACAAAATAACAGCTTGTGATTGTTCTTCATTGGAGAGTAATGTGATCTACAACCCCTAAAGACACGGCTCGTCTCTGATGCTCCTCGTCTGCGTCGCTGTCCTCGCTGTTAAGCTCCAGGCAGAGCGAGATTCCTGCCAGTGCTGTGGCACAGTGTGACAGTGTGCCCGCGTGCGTGGATGACTCACGTCGCTGAGACCGCAGACGAGCAGCACAAACGCCACATTGTGGGAGAGAGAGGTGGGAGCGGTAGCAATAGCCTAAAGTTTTCAAGGACAAAACAGTTGGTTCTGCAATGTTTTAACGGTTTGACGTCAAACTGCGTGTGTTTCACATTTATGCAGATCTTTCCTCGTACTGGATGCTGGAGTTTCCTGCAAGCACTTGAATGCAGCAACAAGTAAAACATTATAGGACAATTCAGTGACTGCGGGGAAAAAATAAAGCAGACTCAATTTTCACTGTGGCTCACCTCTCGCTGCAAGTTGACTTTCATAATGGCATAAGATGAAACCACTAGTTTAATGGGAAGTCAGTTTTAAGATGGAGGCAACCTTCTCACTGAAGGAGACCAGAGTGAATTTTAGTTCATCTGTAAACAGCTTTTGTTGAAGAGGCCTTGAACAAGTCCCTCCTGCAGAGCTCTTCACTGAAGATGTGTGTTAATATTTGGTCTTGTTCATTCTCCTGTATTGCTCCCAAAAGACACTGGATTCTGGAGAAGGACCCAGTTGGTATTGTTTGACCATGTGTAGATATATTCACTCACTGTATTAAAGTTAAAGCTCAAAGATTTTTTTTTCATGCCTCACAAAAAATCTTAACTGGAAATCGCCAGTTTCACCTCAGTGTTTGAGAACATAAATGACATAAAATCATACCTTGGATTCCATTAGAATCATCACATGACCTAAGGACCTAAGTGAGTTTTATTTTTATCACAGCACAGAAGACAAATACTTGCAGAATGATTATGACCTTATGGACAAATACTGTCAGGTTAGACATTGGGATTTAATATGATTATCTGCAACAATTTGAAAGGATTTCAGTTCCTTTGAATTCTTTCATCTTGCTCTGGAAGCCTGTCCTCGCAGTTTGGCTCGACATGCATCAGTCTCTATGGGATCCTCAGTTATTTCTGGCATACTTCTATTTGCATTTCACAGGAGAATCTATGAGTTCAGATTGCATTTGTCCAAGTCGCTATCCAGACGTCATCATCAGAAATGTAGACATCCATAATTCCGTGGAGGCTCTGGTGTGTGATTGCACTTCCTCATATAATTCTCATACCTCAGTACTAAAGAAAATACGGTTCCTGCTTCAAAGCTACTTCTGTGAGCTTTATGTAGACAAATGACGAGGGTGTAGAATGAGACTGATTAATCTAATCTGTCCAATGGCCAGACCAGACTCCAACACAGTGTGGGCAGGATCCTCTCTTCATGCTGGACAATTAAAATTTCTCTCTGGCTACCAAAGGAAGATGGCCTAAGACTGTGACAATGATATCCTGTAATTGCATCCAGATAAATGGGGCTATTGAGAGTGTATGATCTATACAGTGGGGCTAAATGGGGTGTGAAAATATGTCATCACTTAAGCCTGCTTCATGGTCCAGGTTTATGAGAGAACAAAGGGTTATTAATGTGCTATTATAGAAACGGTTTATTGTGTCTCTTTGATTGTGTTGGAATATGTGTCAGTTTTTGTGGCTATGGGGGAAAAAATAATGAGAAATATATAGTTAGAGTTTCACAAGAGACAGGAGATGAACAGTTGTTTTGACAGCTGGCTGGACACAAATTTAAAGCAGTTCTCCAAAAAAAAAAAAATATTTCCAAAGTGTCAAGGATACAGTGGAAAGTGGAGCAAGAGAAACTTTTAAAACTGACTCCAGCTATCTCCCCCTTTAAGATGAGAAACATGCTTCTTGAGATGAGCTGTCTACAGTCCAAATCTATTTCTGCTTCGGTTGCTGGCAAAACTTGGTGGTTGCTAGAGGGGAGCAAGCAGCTTCCAGGCATTCTCTGTATCTCCCGCTCCGTCAACATCTTCAGCAATTTTCTGCACAACGAGCGCATAATGCCCACAGCTTACCTACCGATTCAATCTGAAAGATTAGAAGAAGCAAGGGATGGGCTTATTTCATCAAATCATCTCTGTGCCAGCACCAAGTCTTGGAAAAAAAACTTTCTAACCATCTTGCAATGCTGTAAATAATCTTTCCACATGAACACATTGTATATTATAGTGTACCTGTACGCTGTGTAGGAAAAAGCTCTGTCTTTTACAACAGGGAATAAAACTCAACCAGAAGGAGATCTTTAGAAGTATCACTTCCACTACAGCTTCAGAACAAGCCTGATGTATGAATCCAAAGCTAACAAGAGAAGAAGAAAAGGATGAAATGTCTCTATCACCACCCACACTGTAATATACCCAAAAATCGCCCAGTCAGTCAATCAATTATACAACTGGACCGGGCTGCGCCAGCTATTCTTGAATCCATTACTAAGCTTCTGTGTGAAGTTCTTCTTAATCTCTTCATAGCTACTGACTTATTTCAAGCTAATGAACAGGTTGCACAATTATAACTTAAGAAACATCTGAGTTAGTAATGTATAAATCAGCAGCCAAGATACATCTTTAATGCCATTCAATCAAAAGTTATAGCATCAGAAGCAGCAACATAACCTCCAAACCTCCAAAGCAACCATCAATATCTGAAACTTGAAAAGAAATATGTATGTATGTATGTATGTATGTATCTATCTATCTATCTATCTATCTACCTATCTATCTAGCCATCCATCCATCCATCCATCCATCCATCCCATGTCCTTTGGCTAAATGCTGTATATTCAGATGGCGTGCATGCTCTGACTCCTAATTTGCCACACAAACCATCCAGTGAGATGGTGCCTCATTATTACCCACTGATTGAAGTTGGTGTTAGAAAGGGGACAGGCTGCCTACAGATGAAGAAGGACACGGTGTGCTTTATGATCGAGCCACTGCACTCAAGTGGAGGTGGACACAAGAGTGAGACATGTGCCTCTGAAATAAATGTAGCTCCAGGTTAGAGCAGACGGGTGGATGCGCAGGTAGAGGGCGGAGGGAGGCGGAGAGGAGTTGAGGGAGGAGCGCAGTGTAAACCACAGCGAGCAGAGCAGGAGGGAGCCAGGATGGGGTGGAGGGATTATGTAACAGGTTCACATGCGGCCTGGACCTCCACAGAGGATAAAGATTGGCAAGGGCAACAGGGATCAAAAGAGACCTTTGAATTCTCTGTGAAAATACTGACTGGACCACCAGTGCGGGGATGATGGAGGCAAACAGCCACGGCTTAAGCAGGACTGCGCTCTCTCCGCCAACAGCTGACATTAGGACGTTTCAGCCGGGGCACAGTGAGAGACTGCTGCACAGCTCAAACCAGTGAGGATGTAGTTTTGCGAAAACAGCAAAAATTAAAAATTAATTTCAATTAAAAATACAAGATTTTTTAAATGTTCCCTCCAGCCACCACTTTCTGGTGTAATACTGCTTTAGAGCAGAGTACAAACCACTTTAGCTAACAGGAATGAACGTGTTGTACTTTTTCATGTTTTGCATATGTAGTGGTGAAAGAAGTCTTCAAATGATAAGTAAAATATCCCCCTATAGAAATTACATTACATTACAGATTTTTACATAAATTTATAGAAGTATTAGAGTAAGTAATAGAAATAAAATGTACTTAAAGTATTAATGTGTAAGCAGTACTTCATTTATTGTAATGCAATAAAAAAGTACATTAATATCTGAAATGTAGTAATGTAGAAGTAAAAATTAACATAAAATGGAAATATTAAAGTGAAGTTGTTTCCACCAGTGTACAAATACACGTTCCGCTCAGAGTACCCAGAAATTCTAGTCTCCGGAACTATTTTCATGGAACTAAAAGGTTCCTTCAGCTCGTTGTTGTCTGCATTTTCACTGCAGTCTTAAGGCCTGTGAAGATGAGCCAAATTAGTCTGCTGACATTTGAAAAATTTTGTACGTGACTGTACAACATCAACCTGGACTTGGACAGTCCATCTGTACATATACTTTCTTTTGTAACTCAATGTTGATGTTCAAGCATGATAAACAACAAACATGGCCCCAGATTTTTTTTTAGAGTGATAACTGAAATAAAATGCTGTGAGTATTTGACCAATCAGAAATGTTCAACGCTGCAAGCCAAACCCCCAAAGTTCCTGAATTTTTGGAAAGTACAACCCCACACTGGGACTTTTTTGGGGGTAAACTAAAATCCCCAAAACTTAATTTAGACTCTGCTTCTTGCAGTGGAAAAGCCCTGAGTTCCTCCAAAGGTTCCTTTTTTCATGGGTCACAGTGTCCTTGCCGTCCCACTTCATCCCTCCCTCTGTGGAATAAATCAGCAGCCTCCCCTGCCTGAGCCTCGGCCCGAGCTAGGCCACTACTGAGATCAGGGATTAGCTCCGGCAAATCTATAGTGCACACCCTGCAGGGCTGCAGGGACACAGAACACAGGGGAGTCACGATGATGACTTGGCTGGCATTTAGAGTTTGCATTTCACAGCGCTGCACAGAAACTCACAAGGTGTGGGATAATTAATCAGCATTGATTTCTTTGGTTTGATGTCAAAAAAACATGAAGGATTCTTAAATTAAACCAACTCTTTTGCATTCACAAATAAGCATTAAATCAACGAATACGCATTGCGAAAATAGGAGCACATGGCCGTCCCTGTGTATCTCTCCCTGGAAAGATCTCCCCGTTTCTGAAAACATATAGTACATGTATGTAAATGACTATAC
Organism: Centropyge bicolor; assembly: GCA_037975185.1. Lineage (NCBI taxonomy): Eukaryota > Metazoa > Chordata > Actinopteri > Pomacanthidae > Centropyge > Centropyge bicolor. The sequence goes on from JBBMOC010000027.1 coordinate 975,385, forward strand.
ATGTGTGTGCAATATGCCTGATGGTGTTTATGTAGATATCCACCACCCGTCCTCTCCTCCTGCTGTCCACCGTCAGCAGGGCTGCAAGCTGCATGGATGATGGTTCCCCATTGCCGCCCGCTGGCTATAATTATGTGGTTCAACTAGCTGTATGTGTTTCTTAATTACAAAAACGCAGGAGTGGAAGGGTGTTGATTTGAAAACAGATTACTTGTGCAGACGTGAGGAAAATGGGTAAGAAAGCAAGACTGGTTGCGTACGTATATGTATATATGACAACAGGGGAAATAGGAAAGGCAGATTAAAAGACAAACACAGACAGAAACCCAGCTGAGGAGAGTCACAGCGATGAGTCTCATCATCTCACCTTTCACTGTTGAGCTACAAAGGTGTGTGGATTCGTGCAAAAGGCAACACTATGCATCAATCGGATTCAAAAAATGGTTGTGGGTCAGCACATTTGCTCTCTGCTCTGAGAAGACTCGGTGAGAAAACAGATCGGCTCAGCAATTATCCCGAACCAGCTGTCATCGCTTCTCTTCACCACCTGACTGCCACCATCGCGCACGCCAGACGACCAGTGTGGATTTCAGCCAAAAGATTTCTGAGGCCTATTTAGGATTTGAGAACACTCTGCAGAGGATTACTGTTTCTGATGCTTCAAAATCTCTCAGGTCTTGTTTGTTGCGTCAATTACATCAAAATGAGTCCAGCTTCTCATTTTTTTTTCCATTTGTGCTTCGTAGCTAAAAGCACTAATGCACCTTATATCAGCAGACAGCACTCTGCCATGTTGTTTGGTTGCGTTACACAAATGTGCCCCACTGGGTATCTGACTTGATGTGCTATGAAGAGACATGACTCCTTCCTCTGTTTGTAGCTGCAGCCGCACGACTGACTGGACACATCAGACTGTTTGTAACATGCAGATGATAAGTGGCAGCTCCCAAACCGTCACAGACTGCTGTAAAATAACAAAAAGGTCCGAGGTGAGATTAACCAGTCACAGGCTGTAGTTTGGATGCTGCAGGGTAACATTTATACAATTGCCACACATTGTGTCTACCTAGACTGTAAAGAGAGGAGGTGCACACTTATGGAGTTAATTTGAAAGGTAACAGTAAATTATTGATCTGATCAGTGGTGTAATCTGGATATTAGCAGAGTAAAATCCCTCCTTTATTTTTCCACTTACTGAAAATAGTTGCTTATTTCCACATACAGTCCAGCAGATATGGAGCAATATTAGAATTTATTTGGAGTAAACTTGATGAACGTAAGTCTAATATTCGCTCTTCTTTTAGCTCTGTTTCTGGCCTCCACCAACTCCTGAGAGAAATATCTGTCTCTCTAGCAGCTACATGGTGTCATAACTAAAAAAAAGCGTTAAGTTACTTTTTTCATTTTGTCTCGTCACTTCCTGTTTTATTTTGTTAACCGTCTCCCTTCTCGTTTCTGGTAGCTTGCCCTTCCTCCTGTGTTTTCCCGCCAGTGTGATTGTCTGCCCCGCCCTGATTGTCTCCACCTGTTCCCCTTACCTTGTGTATATAATGTCCGCGTCTTCCCCTGTCCTGTGCCAGTTTGTCGTGTCTGTATGTACGTCAACCCACACCTCACGCTTGTTGTCAGGTTTGAATGTTCTTTTGTTACTTTGCCTTGTTATTCCTCAGTGTTTTTTGAGTGATTTTGCGTTTTGTACTTTGCACCGTCAGTTTGCCTTTTTCCTCAAGAGAATGATTTTCAGTTGCACTTTGTTTTTCCTTATTCCTCCTGAGAGTGATTTTGAGTTCCTGTCTTTTTTCAATAAAGACTTTTATTGTGAAGCCTCAGTCTCAGCGTCCTGCATCTAGGTTCAAACTCTGACCAAGCCTTGTCACATGGACTCGGTTCACCAGCTATTTTCTTTGTCTAATGATCTATGGGTTCATCAGTGTGGGTGTTGGCATTTTGTAAAAACTCAAAAGACAAGAGCTTTTCTTCCCTGCATTAGCTTGGTATTTCAAAGTACTTTTCAAAGTCAAAGTCAAATTGAAGTGAACTGAACTATGGATAAATAATAATTCACTGAAATTGATAGAGCAGTACAGTATTAACTCCAATCTTTAGGGTAAACACAGCGCAGTGTGAAAGTGGTCAGGTTCACTCACTTGAACTCAATACGACATGCGCTTAAGATGCAGAAAGTCATTTAAGCATGAATGACAAAAAAAAAAAAAAAGCTGCAAAAGTCAGTCGAAGATGAAAAACTTCTAATGTGCCGAAAGTCGATGTAACTTGTTTGTTTTGTTTACTACTTTGGGATCAAGGCAATTATGGACAAAGCTTAATGGCACTTCATCAAATTAAAGTCAGCTGTTTTGTGCATTTTAATAGAAATGTTCTTAATTTATATGCTAATTTGTGCTATAGCGAAATGTTGTTTTGGAATTGGCAGTTTGAGAAAGTTGCTCTTCAAGTGAGGTGCATGTGGCCAAAAAAGTTAATTAAACCCTGGGCATGGATGGTCATGTATTAGCATGCAGACAAAGAATCAATTCTCTCTGTTATGTCTACCATAGGAGCTGAATGTTGCAGTGAAGCAATGAGAAGCACACATACACCTGTACGTGCAAACGCAGGGAGGCAACAGTAACAGAATCAGCCTATGTCAAACACTAATCTGCTTTTAAAGGCCTGATAGGTTTCCACACCAAAGTGCTCATTTGCAGCATTAACTGTGCAGAACCCGAACACGAGAGTCTGGTCCCGCTGCAGTGAAAAGTGCAGCTCTATGACAGCTGCTCTCACACCGAGCTCCACCACTTTCCACCTCTGCATTCAACTAGGCTTTAATGCTCCTTTCAGAACAAGCCACTCAATAGAGCTAATGGACCATGGGAGCGAGAGCCAGCCACAGAGAAACACAGATAATGATACACAGAGAGAAAGAAAGAGATGACCCAAAGGATCAGTGTGTCGTCTCCCAGCTCTGTTATCTGATTTGTTTTCTGGCTGCCTTCTGTCTCACCTCTCTGTCTGTCTTCAGACCTCACGTCACTCTCTCATATGTTATCTCCCAGTTCTTTTCATCTCTGTTTGCCCTTCATCTCCCCTCTGTCCTTTCTCACCACTGTCAGACAATGCAGGTTTAAAGTTTTGGTGTAATAATCCATTACCATTTAAAGCAGATTTTAACTGATTTCTTGAAGGTTCTATTTGCTGTAGGATCATACTGGTACATACACAAATGCATATTCACTCATATAAGATAAGATAAGATAAGATAAGAAGATATGAGGAGGGAAATTTGCAATAGAGTGGAACTGTACTTTTTCTTTATTTACAAAGAGACCGACAGCTCACTTCAAAAGATGAGTCAGTAGTAAGGTCATTAAGGTCAGACCATGGATTACTGGTCTAACCAAATCATATGTTGTAATTTGGCTTAGAACTAAATGAAAATGTCAATTTGTTAGTTAATTGACAGAAAATTATTCTGCAACTATTTTGATATTTGATTAATTCTCTAGTTCCAGCTTCTCAATTGTATCAATTTGCTTATTTCTGTATCTTGTGTGACTGTACACAGATTATAGTTGACTTTTGAACCACTGGTCTAACAAAAACTATTAAACTGAAGATGTCACCTTCGACTATTTTCTGACAAATCAACTGTTCATTAATTGAGAAAATGACTTGTCATATCAAGAACAGCTCATGCGTCACTAATGACACCAATGATGCCTCCTCTCTACAGTCAGTTTTGGATCAAATATCCACCAGGAACCGACTCGCCAAGAGAGACAAATGTTTACTGTGTCTAAATATACTTCAGCTTATTATCGGAGAAAGCCATGCGAGTACTGCAGAAAGCACGGGCTTGGGCCCAATCTGAAAAGTCATCCCTAAAGTATTAACTAATTAACCAGCCAACCAATTAATTAACCAAAGACTTCAAAGGAGAAGCAGAGGACGTCTCCGAATGCAATTCTGCCATTTTGCGATAAATTCTAAAGCAAATGTTTTCTTTTTTAATGATTTCAGAACAAAAACAACCAGGCCCACACGAACACAACACACCAAATAATAAAATACATAAAAATAGAAATGGGACCTGTAAGTAAATACAGCCCTTTGAAAACAGTCCAGTCTTCCCAAACAGGCCTCCCCCAGTCTGCACATTTGTTCTGCTGACTTTACAAAGCTCACGACTGTAAGCGTATGACTCATGTTTTTGAGAAGAAAGAAAGAGTCTCATCAAAATATAGAAAAGGGCTGGCAGCTGACACAGGTAGACGGGTGAAGTCAGTGACCTCACAGTCTTAGTTCTTAGTTAATTGGTGTGCAGACCCCTGAAGAACTGCAGACACCGGACGGAAAGAGGAGCACATATTCACATACTTATGAAGGGAGATGAAGGGGAAAGATGAGAGCGTGGTTAAAGAAAAGAAAAGGTATGAAAAGAGATGGAGGTCAAAATGAGCAAGTGAAGCGGGCTGAGACACACAGAAGGGTGAAATTGTGTGAAGGTAGCAGAAAGAGATAAGGTAAAGGAGCTTGTGCATCGTGTACTCGGCCATGCTCAGCTCAGCGGAAAAAAACGCACGCTTACATCTGCATGCCATGGACTCGAGCAGATGCACGGACAGAAATAGCTCTGGTGAGGAAAGTAAAAGAAGGATGGAAGTCCATCTAGGGCAGGATGGATGCGGGGTGCATTTCTGCACTCAACTTTGTTTGGCTGAGGTAGACATTTTGAGAGATCTAATGCGTCCTGGTGGTTTGCTTTCTCATCAAACATTCAGCCCCCTGCATCCATTTTTTTTTTAACCTAGACTTCACAGAAAAGTCTCTTCCTGGAGATGGCTGGAGATGTGTGCACGCTCTCACAGACTGATTCACCGGAGAGGAGCTCTGTGCAATGACGCGAATTTGTTATATGTTGTCAAGTGTTTATCCACAACCTTCTGGCCTCTGCCCAAGGGGATTTGAGAGAGCTGCTGCAAGAGTGGCTTACAGTATATCACTCAAATTACATATACGTGGCCAACACATACAGCACGACCTTGATATTGAGTTAGTGTATCTGAGCAGCCCTGTTACTCAATGAGGCATGGTGCTGGTATATGCTGTTTTTTGAATGCCAAGAAGAAAAAATCTAAAATGAGAAATGAGAAAACAAAAAAGACAGACAGGTGAAGCTAAAGTTGACCCACTGTGGAAATCTGAACTTGCTTTATTGGCTTTGCAGCCAAAATGTGTCAAGAGGGAAGAACAGTGGGCGAAGACGACGGTTTCTCGCTCCCTTCTCTCGTTCTCCAGCGCACACACACTTATGCACACACACTTTCTGGTCTGTCATTTTTCACAATTATATTGATGATTTGTTCCTCCCTATCAAAACATCAGCTGACAGTAAGGGGCCCATTACAGATGCCAGTGGGCCACCTGTCCTCCACAGGGCTAGTAAGTGAAGGCAGCGTGAGTTTAACCTTCAGCTAAGCCTAATGAAGTTTGACAGCGCTAAGCAGCCAGTCTTGCTCATTAGGCATCCCTGTGCCAGCTTGCTGTGGTCAGGGTCTCTCCTCTTGGCTCTCTCTTTCATCTCTTAGCTGCAGAAGCACAAAGCCCGACGGCTTCCTCATTAGACTGGCCTATTGCATTAATTCAGCCCAACGTAACACACAGAGCTGGAGTCGGTCCAAATAATCCCCCTCATTTGTGTTTGTTTTGCGAACGGTAAGCCGGCTGCTTCGACCACTGGTGCAGCTGAGCAGACCTGTGTTTGGCAACGTTTGGGCTCCTTTCATGATGGAGGCCTCCACTCACACTGGATGACATTAGCCCACAGTTACAGTGACAAAATGCTGCCAGCAGCTGAACCACTGACCTCTACAACATTTAAACACCCTCGACACCCCGATCTCACAAAAACATACACACACACACACACACACACACACACACACATACCTGTTGGCTCCATTGTAGCTATACCTCATAAGTGTAATGAAGAGCTCATTTTATGTGGTTGCGGTGTTACATTCATGAGCTCATCATCTGCTACTAGTCTGAATCAGTTTTTTAAAAAAATATCAAATTAAAGGTATTACTATAAACAACATTCCTGCATCATATTATTATTATGACCAATATTGAAAAGAGACATGAACTCGTCAGAAGTTTAAGCTACACACATGTCACTTATGTGGTGATATGATGAAAAACATAAAAGCATGGTGATGAATAAACATCAAGGTACCAATATCTATATACTGTAATGCAGAGAAAAAAACTCTAATTTTAAAGAAACATAACATGTTCCTAATGTAAACAAAAAGACCAGAACCCACCAAAAATCAAAACACAGGATTGGAACTAGAAACAATTGTGGGGTCACTGAAAACTGTGAATTATAGAGGAAACAATTGAAATTGAATAATGACATTTTGGTCACTTCATGGCCAATACCTAATCTATTTATTCAATATCAGTATAGGGCCAATAATGATTATATCAGCCCCCATTGGAACATTGATTGACAGATTTTCTGACAAGGAAGCAACTAAAACAAAGTTATCATTGTCCTTAGTTGGTGATGGTTTTCTTACATCTCTAATACGAATAAGTGCTTGTGTATTAGATGATTTTATACATTTGTAAATGTACAAGCTACAAGACTGCACTTGTAGCTTGCACAGGCAAAAAACGGAGTGTAAATTAAGTATTAATGTCCATCATGTCCTCAGCAGCACTTCAGCACCTTGGACAGCACTGACAGCTCAGCAGTGTTGGCTGACAGCTGCAGGACAGATCCTGCTTATCTCCACTGTGGACAATCCATCCATCTAATCAACTCATCAATCACATTCAAATCAATCCTTCAAGGGTTGAAGGGTCAGGACCCCAGAGACAAACAGCAAAACACACCTAAACTATCCTCCACTGCCATATGAGACACTGACCTGATGCTGCCTGCATCCAGCCGCAGATCTTGTACACGGTGGAGGTGCTGAGGAGGAAGAAGAGACTGAAGCATCCGATGCAGGTGACCACCAGCATCATGGACATTCCGATGAAGAAGGAGGCGGCCTTGAACGCACCGGAGGGGATCTGGCTGAACTCGGTGAAGCTGCCCTGGCAGGCCAGCTCTCTGGAGAGTCCGTCCCCGACGCAGTAGTGGAAGAGGCCGAAGTATCCGGCCTGCGGGGTGTCCACGCCATCCCCGATCCAGTAGGGCTGGGAGAAGATGGTCACGTTAACGATGCCGAAGAGGATGGTGAAGATGGCCCACAGGAGTCCGATGACACGGGAGTTGCGGACGTAATTGGTCTGGTACAGTTTCGCAGCTTCTGCAGACGGGAGCATTGATGCGGCGGATCCTGGGATCATTTTACGCAAAGCAGGAAGCTAAAAAAAAATGGATGCTGCGACGTGTCCGAGCACCGGGCGAGGACTTAGCATTGATCACACGCACCGTTTTGCACGATCATCCCCCGGAGAAGAGCGAGAACAGGCGGAGACTCTTGCGTCCGTGCAGCCGCAACACAGCAACATCTGCCGGGCGCGATCAGCTCATGACGCACCGGGGAGCCTGGAGCCTGGAGCCTGGGTGAACTCTGGAAACTCAATGACTTACAGGAGCAGGAACAGGTTCCCTCCCACTTGCTCCGTGCACATCGCGATGCCCTTGGAAAGCCTCGAAAAACCGCCAGCACCGACCTCGACTGCACAACATGTGATGCATAGGTTGCAGCTGATTATGTGTGTGAATGAGATCCCAGCCTGTAAAACATTAGAGGGCTGTCCTTACAGATTAATGCATCCTAACATGATAACCATTGAGAAAATAGCCAACCCCTCCCCTGCAGGATCGGGTTTATTCTCCGCTTTTATGGCAGCATCACCGGGGAGTCAGAGAGGGAGGGGCGCAGAAACAGCCCCTGTATGTGCGTGCAAAACACCTCCTGCATAAAGCTGCGTCAACATCCACAGACCTGAATATGAGATATGGAATATGCAAAAGAAAAAAAACCGGATGCAATCAGATTATTTTTTTGCAGGATAACATCTCCGCCTGAGTGTGCCGTGTGTCAGTGTTACCTGCTGTGTTAGGGATGCAGCCAACGTGAGGCTTCATGAGGAGCTCTGCTGTGCTGCCAGGATGTTATGTAACTCTTCATGAGACTGCACAAAACCCCACAAGCACAGGCGAAACGCACTGCACAGAATATGCAGTGAACACTTCTTTTCCCCACAAGTAAATTAACACTGGCAATAAAAAAAACCCTGCAGGTTCCAATGTCATTATTTTCCTCTCCTCAGAGAAAATGGAGAAACAAATCATCAAATGAGGCAAACAATGATTCTCCTTCCACCTTCTAGCACTTGTGGTTAGTGTGGCATTTGTGACATAAGATTGTTTTTGATGATTACATAGACATGACTGTTACCAATTATCCATTATTTCCAGCTGTGAAACATCTTCTTACATAAGACATTGCATTGTGAAATCTGTCTTCTTTTCCAAGATTTCCATTTAAATTCAGACACAAAAAAGCAACTGAAAACACAAATTTTATTGTCATGCAACCAGAAGAAGTCAGTGCAGATTAAGGATAGTTAAGTAAAACAAATATCACTGTTAACTCATCACATTAGGAAGAAGTAAAAATTGAAATCAAGTGTATCATTCATCTTTCTAATGGTTCTGTAATTGAACATAACAGATAAAGATTTTGAGATTTTGGGTTAAATTTTGGCTTGTAAAACAAACCAAATGTTCCACTTTTGGAGCATTATAAGCCTGTTTATGACTTATTCGGGTTAAAAGTGTTTAATCCTCTTTATTTCTCACCACATTACCACAATAACCTGAATTCCCAGCTAAGACCATTGCTTGGTGCTGCTGCACTTTAAATCATTTTCTGGGTTTGTTTCTGTGTCAGATGCATTGTCCCTATTTTGTTCCTGTCCCTATTCTGCTCCCTTGATGGCTACTCTGCACAATGCCAGTTGCTTGTGGATTAGCGCTCGAAGGATTTACTGTAAGAGTTAAATGCTGATTTTTGAAAGCACAGATGGAGTCTATTCATCTGAGTGAGAGGAGGCAGTAGACTCATGACATCAATGGCAACACTACAATGAAAAAGATGTTTCATAATTTGGTTTGCTTCTAAAAATATATGAATATGAAGCATTTAGTCGAAACTCAGTGATCAATAAATAATTAAAATTCATCTATCCAAATCATCAACATCATACCACACTGATGTATGAGCCTAATCCAGATCTTTGTATGTCTGCCAGAGACATTTAATAACATTTGAATCATTGTGATGGAGGAATGCTTTGGCAAAAATCTGATTTGAAAGTAAAATAAATAGAACATGAGAAAGACGCATCAATGTCTGACATAATATGCATCACAATGAGGTTTTGACATCTCAATTTCAGAATTAGTTTAATGTATTCCATTTGAGAAATAAAGAAAACTTTCACAATCCATGTTTTAATTACAACTGTGGCGTCTCAAACAATTCAATACAACTGTTCTGCATTACTCATTGTGACACTTATGTTCAGTTAATTGGCCATGATTGAGGCCATACAACATGATGGTGTTGGGCTGAATTGCATTATAATGAGAGGCATTTATAATATTCTGCCACCGTCACATACAGTATGGAGAAAACATGGAACAGGAGTAATGTTATTGCACAACATTAATGGCAGCTTGGGAAAAAGCTAATGAGATTAAGTTAATTTCTTTCATATGCAGCTCATGCACAAATCAGTTTTTGTCCTATCAATGTATAGAGGATCATTTTAGGAATCCAAAAAGACTTGGTGGTAAGTGTGCAACATCTTGAAGGTTGACTTAGAAAAAGAGATGTTTAAAGTTGTGGTAGGAAATATGTTAAATATGTAGGAAAAATTACATAATAACCTTTCAGCATATTGCAAAGTGGTCCGAGAGAAAACTAGACCTCTGCACATCCTCTTGACTGTTTTTTGGCCCCAGAGAAACTAGTCCATGATGGGAGACCTTAGCCAATCACAGGTCAGGTCAGAAAGACAGGGCGTTCCTATTGGCTGATCACAATTAAAGTTGCACGTGTGTTAGCAGCTGTAAGCTAGCTCTCTGACTCCATCAAGACTGCAACTATCTCAAAGGTAATATTTTTAATTAAAGTGGTGCTAAGTAAGGACAACTTTATAGTAGACTAATACCAGATGTTTTAATATATATTTGTCCAAAAAATATTTTCAAAACCAGCCTTTCAATAGCCACCTGTTTACGGAGAGTCCTCATTGAGGCTAACAGTTAGCTAACTTGTGATAGCAAGAAAAACACAGGTGTATTTAAGTTTTGGTAATTAACACAAATGCTGTCTCTGTTCCCAAAGTTTAGTGGCCTGTACTTTAATTCATTACTTTTGTGGTTTTCCTGTCATGTGAAGTAAACATAGTTACATGGCGTACAGTTAATGTATATTTGCATATACAGATAAAGGGTAAGCTAACAGGAGCCAATATGTTAGCTACAGTATAAGACAACATCACATTCAGGTGTGTCTCTTATTTTGTCCAACATGAGCTCCTAAAAAGAGAAAGTCAGTGACTTTTTTCACTTTCAAATGAAATAGTCTTTCATTACCACAATCTGTGTCATCCTGTTTTTTTCCCCATCTCATTTGTGTTCATCCACCACTCTTTGTCATCCAGTACTGTGCAAAAGGGAAAAAAAGTGCAAAAGTTACATATAAAACTGAGCTTATTTAAACTGACCAAATAAAAATGACAATATGAAGACATTAGCCTTCACTTGATAAATACACTGACTAAAGTGTTTGCTGGTCCAATTAAAAAATATTACCTTATTTGCTCTGCTATATCTTCCCTTCGTGTTGAGATAATATTAATATAACAATGTTCACATTAATTGAAGATAAAAAGGGAACAAATTGTACTCATTGCTGATGGCTTCTTTCTGCTAAACTGCTGTGTGAAACTGGTGGAAAAGGCAGTGTGTCATTGTAATTTCAAAATCAAGACTGCAGCTAATTTACCTTCATTGTTGATTAAACTGTCAGCTGTTTTCTCAATTAATTAAGTTGTCTGGTGCATAAAATGTCACAAAGTGTCCATCATAGCTCTCAATGTCCAATTTGTCATCTTCATATGTAGGACCAACAGTCCAAATCATCAAGATATTAAGTTTAATATAAAAACATTTTCAGCCCAAATTTCAATTCTTTTACTGTGACTTTATCTACTATCTAGTGCACAAGTTAATATGTGCTCCATTAAGATTTAACATAAATTTCATTGCTAAATGAGATGAAGAAGTAGTCTGTTTTCTTATTTGTCTAGAAATTTGTATTTGTTTTATATTAAACTTAGATCACATTTCAAAGGTGATCTGCAAGTAGTGTACAGGTAGCAACTTTACATCTTTAGAACTTCTTTAGGGGCATAAATAGAAGCTTTTATATGTTAAAAATTTTAAGCAATTGTTTCCAGGCTTCTCTTGTAAACTCTGTCAAAGATCCCTAATGTTTTGCACAAATACACCAGCTTGACTTCCAGTGATTGTAGTACTTTATCTCACCACCAAGGATCAGTATAGCCTAACATTAGACTGTGGTGTAGGGAGGCCAGGGGATAGGATCTAAGGATGACTCACTCGCTTCCATGATATTATAGTACTGCACCAGAGATATCAAATATAATTAATTTTTTGACATCTCTAGATAAATACAGCGCACCATAAATGTTCATTTATGTCATATTGTGTCATAATGTGTTTAAGTCTAACTCACTGTTATACAAAAAGGCTCTGAAAGATTATTTATGATGTCATTAATCTCTTGTAATCTATTGTCTGATCCCTGTGAGCGTCGAGGCCCTGATATAAAGGCCATGCCTCTCATGCTCTGTGCCCTCTGGACTATAACCCTCACTAAGCCTGGTGCTGTGCAGAGCGATATCAGAACAGAATAAAGAAATTATTTGGGAACCAGCTTTAGCTTTTCTATTGTAGTGCATTATGATGACCAGTCTTATAGACTAGATAACGATTGTGTAACCAGTTTAAGTTGTCCTTTTAACCACATCTGTCTAAGTTGTAACCCTGCAGACCTGTGCCACAGGATGCCTTCTGAGTTAGACTCGCCTGGTTTTGGCTAATGAGAAAAGCATAGTCACACTTGCTTGGGGCTTCCTCAGTTGAACTAGATTATTTCTGGGGGAAAAAGCCACTGGACTGTGACAAGGCCAGAGATAAAAGAAAGGATGCAGAGTGTGTTATGACTGTGAATTGGTCAGTGTTTGCCAGAAAAACTGGAAGATTTTAGAGGCAATACTGGGACAGAGGAGGGAACAGTGCCTGTGAGAGTTGCAGAGAAAGAATGGTTGGTAGAGGATGAGAGAGATTTGCCTCCATGAATTTTGGGATGAAAGATAGGCTTGTGTGTTTGTGTAGTGTGTGCGTCAGTGTGTGTCTGTATGTGTGTTTAAGAGAGAGAGAGTGAGTGAATGCCAGAGAGAGAAAGCCTGGGTGTGTTGAGATAAGCATGGGTGGTTGTGAGGTTGTTGTTTTCCGGGCACACGATGGTGTGTATGTGCCTGTGTAAATGATTGTCTTTATGTGTGCACATAACGGTTGTGACTAGTTGTTGAGTAGTGATTTGGGACTGCATGCAGTTCTTTTTGAAACATCGACCCTAAATGGCGCCACTCTTGATAAGCGTCTCCCCCTCTCTCTCTCCCTCACACTGCTGCTCTTGCTTTTTTCCCAGATGCCATTTTTTCTTTCAGAATTGAGCGATTGCGTGTTTCCAAGTTTCTCTGCTGTTGTTTACTTGTTACTTTTTTAATGTGGCCAAAAGTGTCTCTTATCTTTTTCATGCTGGGAATAGTGCCTGTTTATGATGTCTTGCTGCCATGCAATCACTACTTAGAGGCCCACATCCACCACATAAACTCAGTGCACAGACTAAATTTATGTTCTGTGATGGTGGATGGCAGAACTATGTGGGTTTGACCATCTGTTGATTTGTATTTAATTCGCTAGGAGTACATCAAATCTACTTCGCTCTTCAGTACAGGATTTTACAGTCTGGACAGTAAATTCAGTCTTTTGAATTGGCAACCTAAATTTACTAATAAGTTTTTGGAATCCCAGATAATTAAACTGGGAACAGCTAAAACAACCAGTGACATCCAATTAGTGAGACCACTTTTTAATTATCAGTTAATTTATTGATTTTTTTCTGATTTTGAGTCTCTGAAAAGTCCATGAAATGGTGAGAAATGCCTGTCACAAAGAGCCCTTTTTCAAAATAATTTCATCAAACCTTTTGTCATTGATCGTCAAAATTCATTTTCTGTTGATCAGCTCATCAATCCAACCCACAGTCTCCTGGGACTCTCGTTTCATCCAGAATATTTAACTTCTAACTATCTTTATGTATTTGTCCTGTTTATCCCCAAATATACATGAACAAAAAACAAAAAGTTTTCTCCTCATTCACTGTTAATGAAAGACAGTAATGAATATTTATCATCATGTAGAGTTTTGATCAAGTCTTCCAGCCCTAATTTGCCATCATTATTCATTCCAAGGACAAAAAAATGATGTAATCTGGCAAACGTACAAAGTGTTGATGGTCATCTTCTCTTTTATTTTAGCTTATAGTAAACAAATCAGCCTTTCTTTTATCTGCTCTATGAGTAAAACCATTCATTGATATTCTTTGGCAAATCCTTGTCGTCTGTGCTTTGTTTTCCTTTTTTTCCCCCTCAACATCAAAATTGTCTTGTGGTGTTGTTGATGCTAAATCACCACCGGCCTGCTGTGTGCCGACTCACAGCCCCAATGCCTGAAAGGGCTGCTTGGATTGCGAGGAAGTTTCCGGACTTTTTATTTCCCAGTTGAAACTCAGGCTCGTCTATTGTAGAGGTGACCCCCGCTGAGTCGCACAAACACTCCCTCGCAGACTGTTTACCATCACAATGCTGACACTGGCACTTTCCCTCGCTGTCAGGAGGACTCATATTTATGTATTTTCATTGTAATTACATGGCAGTGTTTTTATATTTCCAAAATGCCCTTGTTTTCCCCCACTGGCGCTTTTCATCCACGACCGCAGATCAAACTGAGCTACTGCCAACACTTTGCTTCCCCGAGCCACTGAGAATAAAACCCACCAGTAAACAAAAGATAAAACACCCAAATGAAAGCTGGAGAGGGAGCAAAATCAACACAATGAGAGGGGTTGTTGAATGGTGGCGGGAGTGTGTGTGTTGCCTGATGCCGGCTGGTGTTGGAATTTGTTGTATAGACGGGGAATGTGTGTGTGTGTATTTCTCAATGTCTGTGTTTAGGCCGCCTATGGTTTAGGAAAATTATCTGCAACGTTTTCATGGCCTGAACTAACAAATAGTCTAGTTAGCAACTCTTTTTAGAAAAATAGCTCCTGGCACAGTCTTGGAATTTGTTGGCAAAGTGAGAAATCCAGTGGAGTTGACTCAACTTTTAGAACAAGAGATATGGATGTGTAAGTGTGGTTGGATTCTATATTTTTGTATTGCCAAGAAATGAAAGAAGAAAAGACCAAAACCAACAAAGAATCCTAATATTAAATATTGTCTGTGTATTAAAATACCTGATGGAGGTTATTCTTCTGTGCCATAAAGCATTATTGTCTAAAACACATCATCCCATCAGATGGCCCTTCATTGTGACGAACACTGGCTCTCTAGTTTATTTTGAATCAATTCCACGTACTGTCCTGCTGCCACAAATACACATGACTATAGTCTCCAACAAATACACTATTTACTCCTGCTTGAGTAAATTAATCGGACTGGAGCAGGAATCACTTATCAACATTTACAACAGAAGGGTTAAATCAAAAGGTACACACATAGCCTCATACTTCACTCACTCACTGCACAGCCACTACAGTCTGCTACCTTCAGGTCTGAGATACAGATCACTGGCATTCAGGACTAAGAGAGCCATGTCAAGCTTTGTGCCAACATCCATCCGGCTCATGAACGCCTGACACACTTTTAACTAACAGGGACTGCTTTTAATTTATTTATTTATTAGCTATATTTTTAACAAATGTCGGTTGATTGATTGTCTGGTTTAACTGTTGTTGATTGCTTGTGGTTGTGTTGTGTTGCTTGTTATGTAAATTGTACACGCACTGATGCTCTGCACAAATGAAGTTCCTAACGGATAAATAAAGTTCTTTTGAATTGAATTGAAATTACTTAAAAATTCCTTTAAAAAGTTTGTTACCCATTTTTTAAAAGATTCATGGTTTGTGTTGAGAAGTTGGAAAATATTGAGAGATATTGTTGCTTTTGGTCTTTACATGGGATTTGATGTCAATAAGAAAAATAAACAACATTGCCCTTTAATAGACTAACTCTGTTCATATCATGACATGTACCAGAGTACAATGTGTTGATGGGCCTGCAATCTTCTCCACTGTCTTCTGAGACAATTTTGGCAGGATGGGAAGTCTGTTCTGTCTCTGCCTTCCCAGTTCTGACGCTCTGCTGTCTCCCTCTGATCGACATGTTTACACTGTTCTCATTAGACTGATAACACCCTGCGCCATACAAATGAGTTTTGAAACGTGTGTGTGTGTGTGTGTGTGTGTGTGTGTGTGTGTGTGAGTGAGTGTGATTTAACGCATGCACTTCTATTCCTCAGAAAAGGATGAGGGTACATTAATATTGAGCTGAAATCATGGTTCTTTACAGGATCTGGCTCATCATCATGAATCCACTCCTGTAAAGGGACATGTCCTTGTATAGGACATACAGTCAAATATGCACTGACCTGGTTTTTAATTGCTCTACCCTCAGGAGTTTGATGTGGTTTATTACAGGGTGAGAGCTTTCAAGTGGCACAGAGAATCAGCTAATGTGGCAGCTTTTGTCCTCTATTAGAATACATTGTTGGCAGAATTTAAATTTTGTCCTGTTTTAACCTATATTTCATTTCAGAGAACCTTGTTTAATATCTTGGAAGGGGCAAGTCTCGAGATTTCTTTATAAATCACAAAGTACAAGGTGTGTATGTCTTATAACGTACCACTAGATGGCATCCTGGGAGAAGCCTTGTCACCCCAGCGGCGCTGTTTTGCTGGCTGAATACAAGAGGGACATTATAAAATAATGCTTATCTCCATTGGCATACATTTATATTTGCCCCAAACTAAAACTGTCCAGATATATCAGATGCACTTTGGGTCTTTTTTGTGGCTGTTTACTTATGAGTCTAATGTTGTCTCTCTGTTCATTTGCCTCTTTTGTGGCGGTATTATCTTGTTTGTCAATGCACAGAGCAACTGAGGATTATTCTTTTGCTGTAGATAAAACCATAATAGTTATTGCCCAGGGGTGTCTTTTGCACATACTCTGGCGGTTCAAATGCCAATGAAGCCAACATGTTCCTTTCCTTTTTGAGACGTAAGAGAACTGGTTATGACATTTGAAAAATCTGCAGTAGTTTTTTTGTCAAAGTTCTGAAACTAATTATTATTTTATTTTGAAATGTTATTGCCCATGAAATTGAATCCTATGAAAAAACTTAAATGGTCGATCAGTCATCTACATGGCATGTAGTTAAGTGTCTCCATCCTTGACTTGTCCACTGTCCAACAAGACTCTCACAATAGCAGCGTTGAGCCTTCAGGAATTTTAAAAATTGGTAATGTTCGACTAATTTACCATTTTTCTGTAACAAACAAGGCTCTTGAGTCGTGAACGTTCTTTTATAGTGACAAATATACGCCCTGTGGCTATGAGGTGACAAGAGCTCTGTGTGTTTGTGTGTGTGTTTGTACATGTGTGTGTATTGAATGTTTGGCATTGTGAGACAGAACTGGCAGCGTTTGCTGTGCGTGACTGACTGAGAGCGGAGCACCAGGAGCAGCCAGCTGTGTGTACACATGGACAAAGCCTGCACATGGAAGAAAAATGTCTCACCACAACAGGTCAGATCACCTTCAGCATACACAGACACTCCTGCTTCCACTCCCTGTCTGTCAGAAGCAGTGGTCAGCAACTCCTGTTTTATTCTCAATCTTTCTGGCTATGTCCATCCATACATCATCACCTCCATCCCCCTTCTCGCTCCCTCTCTATCTCTCTCACTCCCCTCAGCTCAATCGCACCACACCGGCTCTCTTTTCTTAGCAAACCTTTCTCTCATCCATTATTGAGACTTGTTTTTTTTCCTTGAGTCTCAGAATGTAAAGGGGGAACGGATCTTTTGAATTTTTAATGCCCCACATGAAAAATGTAGCATCAGTCATTTCTCGACAATACGAACTGGTAAACTTTTAGCAGGACACAACACTTCGAGTCACGAGATGATGCGAGACGAGGAGCGAAAAGGGGAGAAAAAGCACTGTGGCCTCTGATATGGGGAGGTGGGCAGGGGTGGAGGACAATAGGACACGCAGAAATATGAGAGTGAAATGCGACAGGAGGGTGACAAGGTGAGACGTTCTTTGAATGCATCATCGAGCAACAGTCTCAAAAATACGTGCATCCATACCTTGGACAAAAACAAAATAAGAAGGAGTGCAAATAAGAATAGAATGAATGAGAAAGGTTGATACAAATGTTTCGTAGAGAGGACGAGGTTTAATGTCAAGCACTAGGAGATAATCATATTCAGTGAATACCTGAAATGATTTGAATCCCAAAGGTTTTAGTGGATGGTACTTTATATTCTCCGTCCTTCTGGGAGTTTGTCATGCATCAGGAACAGAATCCCCTCCAGACATCTAACCCACCACTCACTCTCCCCTGAACCACCAAGCATGCTCCACAGCTCTTCAAACAGCAGCCGGGTCAAGGTCACTGTTGTGAAATGGTAAAGACCTTTGTCTAGAGAGACAAATCTGGACCACATATTCCTACATATGCTGGGATTTATCATGGCTTCAGCTACCAGCAAGACATGTACTGTGACAGGAGACAGGCTGAAGCAGGTGGAGAGCAGGGAAAAGGGGAAAGTAGAGGCTTTGTGTGTTAGCATGTGATACGCTTATGTATCTTCGTCTGTCTCTTAGCACCTTTTCTTTGATGTTTCATACCAGCAGCTATGGAAGGTGATTTATACCCTAGCAAGATGCGTAAAATTATGGAACATATTTTCATGATGACTACATGCCATGCATCAGCTGACACCATTGTATGTCAGACAAGAGACGAGCTACATGAGGCAAGGAAAGTAGAATTCAGGTAATGCGTTCCATGGCTAGAGCGCGGTAAGCTTTCTGAAAAATATACCGTACCACCGTGGATGCGACAAGCTGATCTGCCCTCATCTAGTTATCCAGATCATAAATCAGACTCTCTGGAAACCAGCTTCACTGCCTTCCCCCTCCTTCTCTGCTCCACATCTCTGAGCTCAAGGTGGGGGGAGAAGCAGAAACGGACCTATAGCCTGAGGGGGTCGTATATTCCTGCCATAAGCCCCGAGCATGTCATCTATATTTATGCACTCATTTAGTTGTTTGTGTCTGCAGATTGGCCACAGCTTGTTGAAGCCCATAAATACTCCTTGGGCAAATTGATGTAATGTATAGTACCCTGTTGCCCCTCCTTCAGCTTGCATAATCTCAAATGGGAGGTTAATGCCTGCATGCACATATACAAATGTACGAATAGATGGATCAATGTAGGAATGAATGAATGTATGATCAGTCACCATTTACATAGTGATATGTTGCATATTAATGTAGTGGGAGGCCTTATAGGGAACTGTCTTGTGTAAAGTCCTCTACATCAAAAAGTTGTGCAACTTTTCAGAATTTTTCTATTTTTAGTGAAAAATATTAAGCTGTGTATTGGTTGCAATAGAGGGTATTACACTGTTGTTATTCGGCTCTCCAATGTTGGTTGCTTTTATTGCGTGGTTGCGGCCTCTAGTAGCCTTGGCCAGCTTATCGCTGACTGCCAGTCATCCGTCAGGGGGGGCGAGGTAGTCTAGAGGACAGGGACAGGGAGGGGCCCACTGCTCTAGTTTCAGTCAGAGTCAAATTGACAGCAGGAGGATGTTTCTGCCACAGGCCTTGGCTGGTTATGACAGCCAGGAGGATCCATTAAGGGACCTGCCCTCATCTATAACACTGTCTCTCTGTGAACCCCATTTAGCCAGAAGTACTGTTCTCACAAACAGCGGCAGCTCTGAAGGACATCAGGAGTGTGGTTTACACCGTGGTTTACAAGGCATCTGGGTGGACAAACAATGATCAATTAGGACAGGAAAGCAGTCACTGATTTCTCTGAGCTACACCAGCAGGTTACTTTACCCTCTCAATTATTCACCAGGCTTTACAAGGGATTTCTTCTCTGAAATGCCATAAAAACACGTAGTAAATTGCTGTGGAAAGAAACGCTTATGCTGAATGTTATATATTACACTGCATGTTATGAGCAGGTGTTTCATATGTGGGTTTCATCTGTACATGCACAATATGCAGAATGTATAGCCTGCGGCAGTGAACAGAAATAGAACCAACAGGCTGGCAATGAACTGTCAAGAGACAAGGAGCAAGAGGTTGAAATGAGGAGGAGGAACAGTAAAGGCCCAGCTAATGAAAGAGGGACTGAACCAGTGAAATTCCTCTATAACAACAGGAGGGAAACCAGAGAAAATCTATAATCATATCTGACAAAGGTGAATGTCTTCTGTCTTCATTTCAACGCTGTGCTATTCCTTCTCTGATGGCGATGAAGTTCTAATAAGGAATTGATTTTTTTTTTAGGGAGAGGGAAAGGCAGCTAAAGGGGTGACCTTTTGACCCCATTGCTCATAGTAGGTGTGGCAGGAGATGGTCCTCATCCTTGAGAATCGATGCAGCAGGCCTCATAACCACCCTCGGCCGATTTCAGAGGCCCAAATGTGTCATCAATGTGTCATCGAGCATACGTCTTCGCCAGAGGCGACAGGACCTTCCCCACCCGCCCCCCTCCCCGTCGGATGAGAGGGCGGAGAGTAGCATTTCCCCCAATTCTGTGAAATGGTGCAGAAAACAGGAGAAAGAGGGACACGCCCCACAGTGTCTATCAATCCTGAGTCTGCAGCACTGACCTCCTGTGAAACTTCATCTAGATGCCCTCATCTATCTGTCAGTGAATAGGAAAGGAGGTAAAGGAGGAGGGGGTGCTATTGGAGCCAGCAGCCAATCTCCCCTCCCTTCTCAGATGCATAATTCAGTGTTTCTCTCACAACAGCCTGCGCTTCGAAGGGCTCAGCTTTCCCCAGCCATGCGGCCGGCAGTCTGCTAATATGAAAGAAGCTCAGAATCCACTCTGTTGTTCCTTCAGGCTTTCTGGCTCTTCACTCTCAGTCATACTTGTATGATTTATTCAGCTTGTTCATCCATGGCGTGAGACTCAGACCCCAATGGACGAGTTGGGAAACATTTTTGTCCTTGTCGGGATCCAGCCGCAGAACTTGGCAGAGGAAGTGTGTCGGCATCACTGCGGGTTGTCAGAGTGACACTGGAGTAGCTTAACCTCCCACTGGTGGTTAGTTTTGCTGCTCCTTCTGAGAGGCTGAGCCAGTGTACAGCAACCCTGCCTTGGCCTCAATAAGCAACCAAGGAAGGAAGCATAGAGGACAAGAGCACAGGGTGACTCTTCCTGTTCCTCCAAATGAAGTCCATTTTTGCTTCAGTCATTGAAAGTTCACTAAAAAAAAGCTGCACCTATGTTAGGCTTTATTTTCAGTATCTAACAGCTTAAACAGGATTTGAATGTCTTGTACAGTTACAATAAGTTGGAATTGTGGTCCTGATCCACATTCCCACTAAACGTTTCCCCATGTAAGTGACTTTTGAGACCGTGGTGGTTTGTCTGTTGAGGAAAGAGGAGGCAAGCTGTTTGTAGAGTTAGATCTTCAGTAGTGGTACAGTGTTGGCTGAGACCCAAAGGTCCACATAGGAGAGAGCCTCCTCAGAGCCACTGGACTCGTTCTTATCTCCCTGAAGAGGTGTATTATTGAAACCTGGCACCACCACAGTCTTGAAACCTAAACTATGTGGATAAATTTGTCTGCTACCACAGTGCACATCCTGGACAAGGGTCATCAGGTACTGAAGATTTGGCAAAGAGCCTGTTTTTTTAGCACTGTTCATTGGAGGCCGACACAGGTATAGTCAAGTAGTAAGCCTGTATGTCTTACTTTTTCATTTCTATTAATGCTTTTAAAATTGGTTTGGAAACAAAATAGCTGGGTTTATAAGCTGTTAACAGCTTAGATCTACAGTTCAATTTATTGAGCCTTCAGGTTTTTATTGGGATTCGAATTTACTTAATGTTTATTTTGTATTAACCAAAGTAGATTTCTAAAACATGCCTAAAAATTTTAATGTGGCCAAACAAGGGAAAACATTAGATTTCATTTGGGGGCCAAATAAATCCTGGCAGAGGAGCAGATTTGGGAAGCATTTGTTCTCCTCTGTTCAAGGGCCTGGTTTGACCTTTAGCTTCTCATTATATGATTGCTTCCCTTGTGAATGTGAGGTTTTATTTCTGGTTGTGCAGGGCCTGGCTGATTAATATGTGAACATAATATTTCACTTTCTTATCTCTCCTAAAACAAAATACTCTCTCCACTTGAGTGCTTTTATAATCTGTTTGTGTTTTGCTTCTGAGGCCTAAGACGATAGTGATTCTTTAATTGCCGCTGGGCTCCCCCTGACCTCACTGCCCATGTGCTGCTCCGGGTCAAACATCCTACTGTGACGTCAAATGTAATGAGATGGCATAATGGCTTGTTAAATAGCTTGGCGTAAATGATGGCGGGCAGAGGGGTGGTGGGGGTGAATGAGCCTAGTCTGGTCCTGCGACAGCACAGCTCGGGCTCATGACCATAATTCATCAGTTTCTGCTGATGATGAGATCCCCTCTCCCAATTCATGATTGGAATTGCCATTTAATTGCATGGAAAGTTTCCACCATGGTCCAAGCAAATGGGTTTGATCTCACTTGCTGTTGTGTGAACATTTCATATCCCACCCTTATCTCTCTGTCTCTGGTGCTCTCTTGATCTTCTCTCTAATAGAGAAGAGCGTAGCTTGGGGAGCAGGTTAATTATGGAGGAGCTCATTACTCATGTTTAATTATTGCAACTAGATTTTTAGCTGATCAAAATGTGTCCTCTTCTTTTCATTGTGTGGAGTGGAATTACTCCTTTGTGTGCTTCACCACTTCAGTGATTGATTTCACTTTAGCTGAATATTATTTTCTCTTTCCAAATCTCTTCACATCAATCCCCGAGGACTAGTTGAGCACTGCAAAGCACGCCAAGCAAATGAGTTGTTTGAATTACTTTGATCGATAAAATCTTGAAGCAGATACACATTTATAATTTATTTTTGGCAGCTCTAACAATCCATAGATGTACCTGTAGATGGTCTGATTGTCAAACAGAGTAGGTTAAACAAAAGCTTTGCTCTGTATAAGCTGTCACTGAGCTGCCAGTTTAGGACTTGGCCATTAGCTGGCAGTCATTAGCAACTTGTTTAATTGAACTCATTTACAGGCTGTGCTAATCTGCCGAGGTGACCTTGATTCTGCGTCTGGGTAATGTTTATGCAGTGCAGCAGAGTGTGTCTCTCTCTGTATGCCGTTATGAGCACAAAATGCAGTTAGGCCCATGTTTGGCCATAAAAGTCTGCACTTCATTAGTCATAATTACCTTTGCTGTTGCCCAGAGAGGTGATGAGTTTCCGCGCTCTTAGACTAGATGCCAGACTGATGCCAGGAGAGCAAAACTCATCAGCAGAGGTGCTGAGGGCACAGAGTGCTAAATTCTCAGCTCTCATCCCGTCCTCTTTTTCTTTCCTCTCTCTCTTTTTTCTCTTTCACTGCTCACTGTATATCAACCTAACCTCTGCCGGAGAGCAGAGAGGTAGTAAATCTGGAAGCACTCGTGCAGGACAAGTAGCAAATGCACAGTGGAGGAGAGGAGTGGGGATGTGGGGGGGTTGCTTGTTGGAGTGATAGATTAATGAGGCATGGCCTTGTCTGTGCAGGGTGTGTGGTTGTCTGTATGGGGGGTATATATGTTTCTTTCCTTTGGCACCCATGGCTCCCTTCCTCACTGTTTCTATGGCCTCACTACCAGTTATTTGGATTTTGTTGTAAACATTTTAACTTTCCCTATTATTTGGTCAGGCCATGTTTATGTATACAGTAAAGCACATTTTTTGTGAGCTCAAATATACAAAATACTTCACCAAATACCATTATAAACAGCGCTAGTGAATGACTAACAAATACTTGAGTGAAGATCAGCAACGCAACCGTGCCTTGCATTACAAAGCCAGCCATATGTTGACACAGTGACACAGTAACACAGTGACTGCCACGCACAGGATCGACTTCCCGGGCTCGTTACCAGAAACAAACACAGTGCAGCGACACAGAGGGAGAGGAATAGATTTCTCTTCTCTCCAGGTCCAGCGAGTTGAAAGGGAGAGCTTCCCTCAGGGCAAGAGCTGGAGACTTAGCATGTGAAGGGGAGAGGGAATGAGGAAAGAAAGAATAAAGGAGAGAGTAGGAGAGAGACTGAGTGAGTAACAGTGGATGAGCGTAGGAGAGAAAGCTCAGAGAGAGGGCAATGATTGAGAAAAGGGCAACCACAGAGAAAACAGATTAGTCGAGAATCTACAGCAACAACGCTTGGAACGGTATGGAGCGCCGAAAGAGTAGAGCAAATTAATGGGAAGAGGTTTTAGACTTTAAGAAATGATATTTGAAAAAAATCAGTACAACTTGGCTTTTTCTCTTAGATATATCGTTGGTCAGAGCAGGGAGGCGAATATGCAAAGAACATAAGCCTGTGATTGGCAGACACGTTTGTGATAGAGACAGACAAAGAACGAAAGCTCTGTGAGCACAGTCAATAGCCATTTAGAGGAGACGAAGTGAGAGATGACAGCTGAGCAGAAAGGGTGTGAAGAGAGCAGGATAAATGAATGAGGGAAATGCTGGGAGGATGGGGACAAGCGAGTGGGGGAGGTTCTATTGTATATTGTGGCAGGATGGGACTGTCTTGTGACCTCTGACCTGTAATTGGATCAGTGAGTGCGTGGAGGACTGGGCTGAAGGACCTACAGTGGAGGATTCGGCGGGCCATTTTATTTTGTGTAAAGGTGTGGCTGCATGCACGTGTTCAGGGTGATGTGTATCTGCACCTCACTGTTAATTACAGTCTCTAGCCATCATGATGATGGTGGAGCAGGTGTGCATGAGGCTCTGTTCTCTTTGTCATTACACTGTAGTGGAACAGCTATTGTCCTTGGGTTTTATGATTGAACATGCAAGTGCACAGCGTCCTTTTTACTGATGACTGAATATAAAGTCGGGAAACACATTCAAATGGAGATGTTCTCTTTTACTCTGTCACCATCGATCTCTTTCTCATGGTCAGTTTTTTTTCCCTCTTAAGTGATAACATGCCCAAAAATATATCACTGAATATGACTGCATGTGTTTGCTGGGTTTCACTTTATTAAGCAGGGCCTCATCATTGATTGACTCCCTTTACATCAACTAGCTGTCTGTGTGTGTCTGTGCATTTGTTTGACTTGTTGATCCCCTCCATGTGGGACCACCAGCTCCTGGTCCACTGACCCATATAATTAAGGGCAAAGGCCTCCCTCCTTCTATTCGTAGCCACATAGATGAAGGGCACATTATCATCTGTATCATCTGTCTCACTTGGTCCCCACTAAGGCCTCCCCCCTCCCCTCCTTGTCCGTACCTTTTCCTCCTCTGTTGTTGCTGCTGTTTGAGAGTCTGACTGTTTGCTCTGTTTAGGAGATATCGTGTTATGTCTGACCAAATCCGTTCAGTCAGGGCAGGATGTTCATCCATCTGTGTGGAGTTTAAATGCCAAAACAGCCGTTGTGTCTCACCAGCATCCACAGAATCCACATGCCCACAGCCACTACTTATCTCTGCTTGTTTACACGATGCAGCACAATATGGATTCAGCTGCAGCTCAGCTTAAATGAGGCGGTGGGTTGTAGCGTTTAGCCTGTGGAGCTAAACCGAGATGGTAGATAAGGCGGTGGTGTGCCGACTGTGGACTTGGTCTGGAATTGATAAGCTCCCGTGACATCCATGCCTTTCTCTAATTGGTATCGTCCTACCAGTCTCAAAATTCAACATTATAAAACAGGGATTATGAAATGGAGCCAATTGAATTTGTTACACCAGATTCAGCCACATACTACGTGGACCCTGCCCCCTCTGCAGGATGACTGTCAGGTGTCACATTCTGCTGTGGTCTGATGCTTCCAGAATTCATTGTGGGAATAAAGGTAAGCAGAAAACAGAATGAGTACACAGCTCCTTGTCTGTGTCTCTGGATGTCCAAGATAGGTGGGATGGATGGAGCTGAAGAGATGGATGCTGGGTAGCACATCTTTGTGCTTCTCCAGAATGAAACCTTGATCAGGGATATGGGGAGGAGGAGGGGGCTCCAAGAGGGGGGTATGAAGCTACTGGTTTAAAATGAGATTTTCTCTTATTTATTTATTTAGCTGAGCTCATAGCTCAAGGCTGTCTGCTTGCTTTTTGTTGTATGTTCTGTGGCCTCAGTGCCCCTTCCCCCTCCTCCCTCCCCCCTCTGTGTTTTTAATGTGAGTGTATCTGCAAGTGCAAATACGTGCGTGTGTGTGTGTGTGCACATTTACACCTCTGCCTGCGTTTCCTCAAGTGTGTCTATGTGTGAGCAAGAGTTTGTGTGCACCTTAGCAGTGTTTATGAGTGTGCATGAGCGTTTCATCGCCACTATCGCTGCATGTGTGTTTATGCAGCCTCTATCTTGTATGAAGTGAGAGCCTGAGCTGGTGTCTTGGGATGAATGGTATCTTTTGGGATAGATCTGTTTTATTATGTGTGTGCCAGACATGCTGTGCATCTATTGCACACACAAGAAAAGCAACCTCTCCCAGGCTGTTGCTGAGCACAATGCCTGAAAACAGCTCAGATTATGCAGGACACAGCAGAGTGAGAACAAGAGCTGTTTTGTCTTACTTTTTTTTTCCACAAGTTTATGGACATTTGCACCGACCACACTAAAATCAATATTGTATCTATTAGGCTATAAGAGTTTTCTGTGAACGCAGAAGGTTTTTTTTTTTGGTGAGTGTGCGTGTAGGATTTCAACATCGAACATTTCTCTATCATTTATCTCATTGATTTTCAGCCACACTCATAGCTCCTCATAGTTCTCTTGAATTCAGAAAGGGTAAGAGGAGGGATTTGGTGCTAGAATGCTGAAAAGTTCATGTCAGTAGGTCAGCTCATTGATCTCTTTTGTACAGGAAACTGCTGCCATATCAGCTGCGAAAATGATGCATCAGGACCGAAAACACACGGATGCTCCTCAAAACGATAAAACGTGTTTTCAGCGGTCACCTCCACGCGCTTGCACTCGAATGCCACTTCAACACTAGCGTTCCTGTTCTTCTTGACTCTGCTGTGTCCCACATAACTTCTGCCTCCTGTCCTTTCTAATTGCTTGCATGCTGGATGTTAGGATGGGGAAATGGCTGTCTGCGGTGTCAAACCACTCAGCACTCGCTCCGTCTGTCTCTGTCACAATGTGGCCATGTGTCTGTCATCTCCCATGGCTCATATTCCTCAGCTTGTTCTTTCACAGCTCTGTTACCATGACTGCAGGATGAGAGGGGGGGTTTGCTGTGATGACACTGAACTGAAAACATGGAGTTTGGAGAACAGATTTCACGTCTCGCAAATGCAAAAGAAGTACGAGGCCAGCAGTCTGTGGATGCGGGCAGCCCTGAGCGACGCACTTTGCCGTGCTGAGAACTCAGAAAGAACTATGACTCACAGCTATTGAAAAATGCATCACACTTAAATTGTGCCAGGCCATGTGCCTCCACCATTTGAACTCGCAGACATATACAGACGCACATCTGCTGTAGCCACCGCTGACAATAATGTCTGTTATAACCCCTGCTTAGTATTTTTCTAAAGTAAATTCATGGCTTCGCTATTGTGGAATAAAGTGAGAGCTAGGACCAGTCCATCAGGACAACAAATGTGCACCTGCACTCGTTTAACCTCTACTTATTTCTGTGTGCGCTCGGTGGAACAGAGCCCCTGCAGTGAATGTTGAAAAATGCACTTACCTCTGTCTGGCCAGGAAGACAGCAGGGGAGGGATATGTGGACATTAATTATTCTTAAGTGTGTATTGTACAACCCTGATTCCCAAAAAGTTAGGACTGTAAAACATAAATAAAAACTGAATGAAATCATTTGCAAACAAACTCTGTTTCCTGACAATGGTTTTAATGTTCCTGAGTCCATGTAGTAATCTCCTTTATACAATCATGTGTTTGACAAAGTGTTGAACCTCGCTCCATCCTTGCTTGTGAACGACTGAGTCTTTCCAAGATGAACCTTTCATACCCAGTCAAGATAATATCACCTGTTACCATTGTGGACTGATCCAAACAGGTGATTTTTGGATCAGTCCACAACTTTCACAGTCTTTTGTTGCTTCTGTCCCAACTCGATTGAAACATGTTGCTGCCATCAAATTCGGAACAAGTATAAATTCAATGAAGATCAATGAAGTTGATGAGGTCAAACATTAAATATATTGTCTTTGTACTATTTCAATTGAGTATCTGTCAAAAAGCATATGATCACATTCTGTTTTACACAGCATCCCAACTGTTCTGGAATCACTGTTGTACATACATAACATATTGAAAATGTGTTCAGAAAAGAAATTGATGTATCTTAATTTTTTTAACATCAGGAAATTATATACAAGTCAACGGATTGTCCTTAGTCAACTTAGAGTACAGTACACCAGTAGTAATGTTATAGTACTATTTTTTGAAAGAGAAAAAATATTATACTACAGTAATTTAGGTAGGAGATGGAGTAATATTTTATTCGTCATGATGGAGTCTTGCTCGTTTTTGTTTTTCTCAGTCAGAGAAAAAACTGTCTCACAAATCTTGGAAATGTTAATGATGAAACTGTAGTGTAACAACAACTGTCTTTTCAAAGTCAAGCTCTACTCTGAGATATTGGCTCATGTGTGCTATGATCTAGGCCATGGACTGAGTGCTAAAAATTTGTGCTGTCTGTTGTGTACCATCATCATGGTCTTATGTTTCTTTCTATAAGGAATTAAAAGCTGAAACCGAGAATCGAGCCAGCGGTTACAGAGGCCAGTGTTGAATTCTGACTGGCCGTGACAGGTGCTCAAACTGTTGACTTGTAAAAACCTAAAAGCCATGTTAGAGAAAGGATCATAAGCCAGCACATATGTCTTTACTCCAAAATATCAACATGTTTTTAGTCATGCAAAGCAAAAAGAAATGCTCTGTGCCAAACAGCTGGCTCGAGGGCGTATCCCACCTTTGTAACAAGTGGTCTTGGGCTGGCACATTCAGACAGAGTCTTTCTGGCTAAACAATAGTCAGCTTCAATTTGATCAGGAATGTTCATATGAAGTAATAGTTAATTTTCATTCTTGAAACAACACATATATTAATGTATTGTCATGGTCCTGGTTTAGGCTTCAGTTTTATTTCCTTTTCCATATTTCTCCTGTTTTCCCTTTTCTAGTGTTTGTGCCTCTCTCTCTCTCTTTCTCTCTCTCTCTCTCTCTCTCTCTCTCTCTCTCTCTCTCTCTCTGTTTGACTTTGTGACTCTGGATCTTCTCTGCACCACACCTGCTTCCAATCAACTCCTCCTCCTTAGTGCAGCAACCTGCTCACCTGCTTCTCATCCTTTCATCAACATGCAATATCTAAACTCCTGTTCGTCAGTCTACTACTGTGGTACAGACCGCATATCCTGAAATATCTTGGTTAATTTTAACATGCATGTTTTCACAGTCTATTAATAGAAGACATTGTTTCTATATTAAGAAATGAAATAACGTCTAAACTATTTGTTATGAATGAACAGGGCTCTTAGTTTACATTTAGATGTGGTCTGCAGCTTTTCAAAGGTGGTCAGTAGCTTAATGCAGCCTGAAACTGGAAAGCAAAAACAACTGACGTCTCAAGATTAATTTTGTCCTGCTAAATTCTCAGACACGCAGTCACGTATAATATACTGTTTAATCGTTATCTAATTGTGTCTGCCAAGTTTTCCAGAAGCCATGGTTTCACTTAGACAAGTTACAACCCATCAACTTAGCACTCAGACAGTTTATATAGCTTTGTCCAAACAACAGATTTGGCTCTGGTGGTCAGTCGTTTATGTGAGAGAGGAGGAATGTTGATCCTACTGTTTCTCAGGGGATGATACTTCACTTGGTCTTCAGGACAGCTTCATTTGTCAAGGTGCCAGCGCAGCCACTTCCAGAGGCTCTCAGTCTAATCCTGGAGGTATGAGAGGCAGGACAGGGGGCCTCTTATCACCCAGGGGGCCTCACATTTAGCACCACTGTATTTCGAGAGGCAAGAAGTTGAAACTAGAACAACTGACCGACTGCTGCTTACTCAGAGTACAACAATGTTCTGTGATCATTTTGGAATGTAAACATTTCAGCATTTTTGGGAACGGTTCAGTATAATTAGACCACTTCTTCCAACTGCAATCATAAATCAGTCACTCAATTACTGAACAATTATGACACATCGCGTGATTAACTGTTACAATTATTTCAGCAGTTGCACCACAGACAAACGTGTCTGAATACAAAATGAAGTGAAACATGTTAAAAACATCAGGTGGTTTGGGATGGAAGTTATTACAAGTCCACAACTTCAACCTGCCAGAAAAAGGACGAAATGAAGATGGATCCATCTGTAGAAGAAATAACAAAATGAACCCTATTCAGTCCCATGAACATGATTAAGTGGATATAGTTTTTTCAAGTACAGTCAGAGCAGAAGTGGATTAACACTTTGTGCAAGTCACTGTGGAAACTGTGTTTATGTTGTTTATCTTCTCTGTATCTGACTTTGAACCATTGCTGTGACAACTTCTGGTTACAAATAGATAACTGGTGTCATTCGTCACATTAAATGCCTACTTTGTTTCTGTGCTTCAGGAGTCAAAATACAGTGTTTGTCCTCAGGAATCCTGGCATTAATTTTTTCAGTGGCAGCAGTGCACATGGAAAAAGAGCTCTCCTATGTGTTGTGACTTAAACTGGGGCTAGGTTACAACGGAAAAAGACAGACGTGGACTTGTGTGTCAGCAAAATCACTCCTAATAATATCTTACTTTCCTTTGGTCCTGTTGTGTGCAGTCATCTCATTTTTGTAATTAGAAAGTTGAAAAAAACTGTTGGGTTTTTAGCATCTGTTCAACCTTCCAGACTTTTCTAACTCACACAGTAAAAACCATGTCAGTGTCATTTATGGTCTCAGGACACTCAAGTGTCTTTGTGGGATTGTTTTCATTGTATGTGCCCACTGCTGAGACCTAACTGCCAGCGGAGTCCTTGTCTGCTGGCCCAGCGAGAGCCTCAATGTTTGTGACTGCAGCCCTCCCTCTGCGACAGCGCATTGAGTTTTTGGGGTGATCCTGACTGGTTTTATTTACACATCGACCAAGGCACCCCTCCTTTTACTCCTTTCAGGGGGGACAACCTTTCATGGGACTAATTGGAGTGTGCAAGCCATCATAGCCGAAGTGCTCCCGCAGGGCCTCTCTTTCTCTTTTTCTCTTTTCTTGCCCCCCTCCCCTTCCAACACCCAGGCTTTTATTATCATTTGCCATATCGAGTAAACAACCTGTTAGTGTAAATTAGGGTCCAGTGAGTGATGAAGCGACACATGCAACCCCTCCTGCCTCCCCTGCCTCTGCTTTCCCTTCTCTCCCTTGCCGACACACTCTTTCCATCCCTTTGAGCTCTCTCCTCTTTTGTGCCCCCACCCTCTGTTCTGCCTTGTTTGGCACGCAGCCTTTTCAAAGACAGTGGTAGAGATGGTGGTGGTGGTGTGTATGTCTATGTGTGTGTGCGTGTGTGTGGATGCAGGGGGTCTGAAATGAAGATTGAAGCGGACAAAAAAGCCCTGGCGCAACCTTGAGGTGGAAATTAATAATGATAAAAATAATTACTGCCCCACTCCCCTCGCCCACGCCTCCCCGACCTAGTTTTCATAATGGAGAACGATAGC
Organism: Centropyge bicolor; assembly: GCA_037975185.1. Lineage (NCBI taxonomy): Eukaryota > Metazoa > Chordata > Actinopteri > Pomacanthidae > Centropyge > Centropyge bicolor. The sequence goes on from JBBMOC010000027.1 coordinate 1,006,556, forward strand.
CCCCAGTCGCACACCATGTGTGTGTTTAAGTGTGTAATAGTGTCTGTGTGTGTGCACATAGGGGAAGGGGCTGCAGAATGGTCGTGGTGTAGTAGGGACGGATGTAGGACAGGACCTACATGAAGAAAACACAGAGGCCATCAGGTACAGAGATGTGTGTTGCTGTTCGTAAAGACTGCTACAGGTAAAACAGATGGCTCTCCTGGCGCAAACTGCTTCTCTCTCCCTGTCTGCCTCTTGTGCATCAGAAACACTGGTTCACACTCAACACATTCTGTCTTAGAGAGAGCTGGGGTCTTGCTCACTGTGTAAAGGTTCCTCATTTTGGGCAAGTGTGTGCAGGTGTGTGTGTGTGTGTGTGTGTGTGTGTGTGTGTGTGTGTGTGTGTGTGTGTGTGTGTGTGTGTGTGTGTGTGTTTGAGAACCGTGAGCACGTGCATTCAGCAGGGGTGTGTGGAACAGACGGTGAACACTGTGCTGTGACCGATCTCTGCTAGCAGCTCCGGTCAGAGAAGACTGCAGAAGGTCACACACAAACACACATATGTGCATGCACATATGCACACAGACACACACAAATATACACACTATACATAGGACACTTCTTTTGCCATCATCAAGACCAGGGACATGTTTGGGACTCACGTGTTCAAACAAAAAATTCCTCAGTAGAAAAACTATACGTATGGCTGAAATATGTGCTTGAACATACTCAGTTGGTGAGTACAACTTTTCGCCAGACTACCCTGAGTTCCTTGCTTGAGCCTGATTTATCTGCAAACCTGTAAAGACTATTTAGTGGTCTCAGTGAAATAAATGAAGAGGCTTAACACAGTACTTTTGTCTATATAAGTGGGGCTAATTAAAATAATGAGCTGCGTGGGTTGTCAGTGTACCAGCCATGTAAACTGTCCTGTAGAGATTGTGGCTGTTCCACTTGTTTATTTGTGTTACATTGGATGTAAACATGTTTCTATATAAGCTAAATACACTTGGTGAACTTTGACGTTTACTGGTTCAGTTGGTGTAACAGGGGCAAACATTACACTGGATAAATGTTAGTGAAATGTATTGTCAGACATTTTCCAGTGAACCATTTTCCTTAGTTCCTTGGGTGTGGCCTACTACCAATTCTGATCCGCCTTTGCTTTACCAAGCCTTCTTTGAGGCCAACCAAAAGTTCCTTTTCTTAGCATCTCAAACTCCTCCATATTGTCATGATTTTGGATTTTGGTTAGTTGGTGGTTTTGTGGCCTTGAGTGTGTTCAGTTGCTTTATTTTCTGTCTTTCTGCCTTCTCTGCCTTAGGATTATTATAATTTTACCTGTCTTCCTCCCATCCATGTGTATTTAGTTTTTGTGTTCCCTTCTCTTTGCCACCTCGTCACTGTACCTCAAGTGTTCCAGCTTGTCCTCATGTGATTCTCCCAGTGTTTTGGATTTTGCCTTGTGTTTCCTCAGACCTTGCTTGTTTTTTTGGATGGATGGAGTCTTTGGATTTTGTTCAGTAAATAAATATTGAACTACGCTTGGTGTCTGCATTTTTGGTCCTATCCCCTGTTTACCCAGCTTGTACACAGCAACACCTAGAGTCAAGTTTTTGCTTTTGCAACCTCAGATGATCCTTCACCTCCTAGCCCCCTGCTTCCTTTCTGTTGATAAAGAAGGTCCCTGGGATATCCAGGCTTGAAAAACCTTTTTCTTTGTCCACTGATGATGTCCCTCATGAGATTCTTCAGTTGCCACTGTGACAGGAACCAAGGACCACCTCTCCGAGTAGCCTTTGTAGTATTGGAAACTTTGAACGTGGTCATTTCAGAATTCATGTTCCCAACCTCCCTGCAAGAAAAATTCCTAAGGACTCCCACGCAGGCGCATAAAGACGGGCCTCTTGCTCTCAGGGCCAAACTCCAACAGAGTGGTGCTCAGCAGGGAGCTGAGGCTGAACTGTTAACTGTTATCAGTGGAGAACTGCTGACCTCAAGTTGGGATATTGTAAGACAGCAGAAAGAACATTAACAATCTCCTGACTCACACACCGTTGTTGGACTTAGGTAAAATCTTCCCCACATCTTTGGCAAAAGCCGCTGAGATTGTTGAAGAGCTCCACGGTGGCAAAGTGCCAAAGTGCCTCTTCAATGTTGCATTGAGGGCAGTGGCAAGTGATGGTGCTTTCCATAATGGTGGCTCTGATTATTGGGATATCACACTGCTCAGCCCCACCTTCTCCTCTTAATCATATCACAGAGCAGCAAAAATGTCTTAGCAATACCTGCATTTCCATCCACCTGTTTTCCTGTGCATTTTCAAATTGAGCATAAAAAAATGTGGAGTGGAAACGAAAAAATGTGGATATTCAGAAAATATTGATCAATTGACAAAGGCAAAGTGAAGTGCAAAGAGCTTTTTGAAGACATCATGATATCTGTGACTGTTTGCTGTCCTGGCTCCACAGTGGACAGCACATCTACTTATTTGCTCAGACTGCACATTAGTCCGTAAAAAACTTGTTCTCTGTCTCTGTTTCTAAATGTAGCTCTCAAAGCAGTTCAGCATATTTGATGAAGTTGATGTACTTGCATGATTCTTGCAATTTTTGGGTTGTGTCGTCATGGCTGAATGCACTTATTGTCGCTTTGGATAAAACCGTCAGCTAAATAAATGTGAACGTCTCTTGAGGCAGTGTAGCTTTTATTGGACTTTAAAAGAACTTCGTGCTCACTTGTTACTAAAAAACATGAGTTTAATGCTGAATCCAGGTCAAAACCTGAAGGATAAGGAAGGAGGACATATATTTTTTCATTGAGGGCTCAAGGCTGTAACTCCAGTTTGGCAACATTTGCCGTGAGGAAGGCTATCGAAGCTGCACATACTGTGAGGACTTAAGCTCTTTAAGAAGTCTCACTGGTGAGTTAATGCAGTTAGATTAATTAAAAGTACTTAATTAAGGCAATGAGGAGCTGGAGGGCGGCTGTGGACTGGTTGAGAGGAACAGCAGAGGAGGACTGCGATAACCTCTGACCTCACTCTCCGGTCTCAGCAGAGTGGTCCACCTAGCCGACCTCGAGGAGCAACTGGGGAGGACACACGCCGTCTCTGAAAAGTTACTGCCTTCACCTTGGACCATGTACTCTTTCTTACTGTACTTTCTTTTCCATTGCTGCTCTCACAGTGCACACAGTTGACATTGTCTTTAAACAAACATTACACACACCTGGTCCTTGTGAAGCAGCTGTCACTCTTTCCACGTCACTTTATTTAGCCCTGTGATGCTGTGTTGTCCTGTGGGCAAAAGCAGCAGCAGGGGTTGGGTCACAGTATTAGTGTGGACTCTATATGAAGAAAATAATGACTTACTCCTTCGAGTCACTGTGACGACTTTGTTCTTTTAAGCTTTCGCTAGAGAGTTGTTGCTCTATGTAACATCCATGGATGAAAAGAGCAAAAAAATGAAGAACTAAAACTCAAACACATGATCTCATCAGGCTCAAAGTCTGCTCCGTGGAGAATGAATTGGGAAAGACTGTGACGAGGAGAGCACTGAGCAGGCATTTATGGGAGAAAAGAGGTGCATTTTTTTTCTCCAGACCTGACAGGATAGAGGGTGTTGCGTGTTATTTCTTCAAAATCACACAACTATTGAAGCATTTCAAGGCCTTGTAGTTTTATCTCACTTTTATGGCTTTTCTGACAGTTACTTTTAAGTCAGTATAAATCAGACTGGCCACCGTAATAGAAATCCACTAAGTGAGTGAAGCTCCCCTTTAAAGTTGCATAATATTTTGTCCGGCCTTCTTGGATGTCTGGACTGCCATGTGGATAAACATGCTGACTGGAGCTGGTCTGGGTGGAGCAGCTGGACTGGCAGGTGAATTACTTCACTCGAGCAAAATAGAAATCTTTCTGAAAACAGAGACCAAGACAGATATACAGTATATGGTGCACATGCATTTGGCCTCTGCATGTGTGTTTTTTCTCCACGAATGTGCATATGGACATGTGTGTAGGGATAACTGTGTTTGTGTGTGTGCGTGCGTGCAAAATCCAGGGTTTAGACTGTGAAAGCATCTGGCCATTCCGGCCTGGCTGCGTGCTCCTGCTGTGGGTCAGTCAGGCTGTTTGGACATGAAGCGGCTGTGAGTGTGTGTGCAGCTTGCTGGCTTGGGAGTGTTTATGTCTGTAATAGGCACTTAACCACACAAACCCAGCAGGCAGCTAAAGAGAAACACCAGAGGAGACGCTCAGCGGTGTTAACGGCAAGTTGTTTAAGTTCCCTCCTTTGTGATAATTTGTGGGAGAGAATATTAGAGGGAGGTGGCAGAGTGTATCACTTACCCACTGAGCAGAAGATGGATGAGACATGAAGCGAGTGTGTGGCTGAAAAGTGTGAAGGGTGCTGATTCATGTTGTTTGTATTTATTATTAGAGAGATACTTATCCATCATTATGGCTTGTGTGTGCACCGTAGTGGTGGGTTAATCTAGAGCAGAGAGGCGGCACACGCTGCTCTGACAGGGAGAAAAAAGTTGGAGAATCCTGTGGAAAAGGAGATTCTGATGGAAAACCCATGAAAAAAAAAGCAACGGCAGAGAAGAAGAAAAACAAATTTGAGTGCCGCTCAGGACGAGAGGAGAGACATAGAGGGATGGGGTTGGAAAAAGAGGGAGAGGGAGATCGAAAGAGGGGAGGGGGACTAAGTGGGAGAGCAGCAGAGAGACACAGGGAAGGAGAGGGAGGTGAAGAGAGCGGAAGAGGGAGGGAGAAAGGAGGTGTGATAGTGGGTGGGAGAGGAGGAGACAGTCTGGTGGATGGGCAAAAAGACAAAGGAAGGAGAGGAGAGTGAAAGGGATATGTCAGTGGGCTGGTTAGGGGATGAAGAAACTAACAGATGCATCGAGATAAGACAGCCAAGGTCTCAGGAGGGGGATACAAGAGTGCAATGTGGAGTAGCACAGAGGTTTAGTGAGAGGTAAAGAGAAGGAGAGAAGAGAGGGGGGAGGAAGAGATTAAGGGAAAAAGGCAGAGTGATAGACTGGCAGAGAAGAGGGAGGAGAGAAGAGCTGGATGAGAGAGAGAGGAGGGAGGCCGTCTCGTAGAGCGCATACAGCACGCGTGGAGCTGGTGTTAGAGCGAAAGAGAGACAGAGAGAGGGAGGGAGGGAGGGAGGGTGGGAGGAGAGAGGGAAACAGAGGGAGGGGGTGAGGTATTTAAACGCTGGAGCAGGACAGCACAGGCGAAGCTCTGAACTCCCCGAGAGTGAAGGTAGGACAGGGAGAGGAAGCAGAGGAACAGAGCTCTACAGTTTTCCTGACGGCCAAGCCCACACACACTCACACACATCAATACTGCACATACAAACACACACACAAACGCACACTTTCACGCACGCACTTTTGGACTTTCGGCTCATCTGTGGACTCCAAAAGCGGTCCTCTGGAACTCTACCTGTGCCTTCCTCGCTCCCACTCATCACTCTCCTCACCTCTTCACCCACCTCCACTCCCACAGTCCCTCGTTTGGTGAGGGCAGATGGCCATGGCGCGGGCCTCTCTCGGGGGTGCCTTAGGCTGTGCCCTGCTGGTCCTAGTCCTGGGGAGCAGCAGCATGGATTTCGGGGCTCCCCCTGCCAGCTTCTACCCTCGTTTCAACCCCTTCTTCTTCCTGTGCACCCACCATGGGGAGCTGGAGGGAGCCGGGGTGGCAGAAGGTGGGGGAGAGGTGCTACTCACCCTCCAAATTATGGGCAACCCCACCGCCTACACCCCTGGACAGGAGTACCAAGGTGAGCACACGCCCTACGGTGTCCACTTTCTTTTTTTGCTGCATGTTGAAGAAAACAAGATTCATCATTGAATCACATAAAAGAAATGTATCGAGTCGATCTGATTGTAAATTTAGATGTTTGTCGACTCATTTTGTATTATTTTGAAATGGTTTTCGTTTTGGAAAAGAATTTCACTTTGAAATTCTGGAGCTTTCATTGCTGAATTGTGCTAAAATTGTTATCATGCACAAGATACATATTACATTAAAGATATGAACAACAACTTCATGATCAAGAATTCTGCACGCACACGTGTCTACAGTGAATTTTCTTGCAGGTGTTTTGCTTCACACATGAGGTTCTGCTCTGATGTGTGCATATGGGAGTGTGCAGTTTGTGTGGGGTGGCTGTTGTTGGAGACCGGCATTTATGTAACTGTAATAAGTAGTGATGCTGAGTGGGACTCCTGTTCAGTGCCGTGAGCAGCTTTGGTGTTTTACTGAGCTGTGATCCTGATGCTCCATGTGTAGGTGGCTTCTCAACAGGACTAACAGCGAGATCCCTCCAACTGAATGAGAGAGAGAGAGTGTGAAAACTGCGAGCGAGAATGGACAAACAGAGCACCATAAAAAGACACGCTCCGACTGATAGAAATAAAGACTTGGAAATCAGAAAACCATGTGTAGAGTGTAAGAGGAGACGGAGATTAACGTCCCCTTTCCCACACTGATGTGCTGGCACCTGGTCCTGGAAAAAAGATCCCCTCTGACCTCCCAAACTGTGTCATCATTACTCAGTCACTCACTCTCGCCACTCACTTAACACTGGGGACAGTGACCCGCACAGGCCACCACAGACCGACTGAGGTCACATTCCCATGCAGTTATCTTCTTCCCAAAGAGTTGGATGTACACATGCTTAATGTATATACTGATTCTATCACTTCCTAAATACACACACATTTTGTGTACATTGCCCATATCTATTCCTAACTCTGTTACATTACACATAATTTGATACAGCAGACACTGGATTTATTACACCGTTCTTGCGCTGTTAACAACTGCATTCCATTATCATGGCAAATAAACCTCTTGATTTCAAAAAGGATATGTGCAGCATAGTTTGTGTAATTGTATACAGAAAGAAAAGGATATGAGAGGGCCGGGAAAACAGGACAGGAAAGGAGATGAGTCTGGAAGAAGCAGTATTATCCTCTGTCTGAAAATAACAGCCCGGATCAACCCTTTAGTCAAGCACCTTTTAACTGGGGCCGGGCTTGTAGGGAGAGCGGGTGGGGAGAGATTTGAATAACTAGCTGGTGGATGGGAGGGATAGAGCGCACGGAGAGGTTTAAATAATTAGCATTAGAAATGTGGTGGACTGGGAGGAGGGAGAGATTTAAATAGGGCCACGGCTGGTATCGGATGGAGTAGGGGGAGATTTAAATGACGATGAGAGGATTGAGCAGATAAGATACCAACAGCGGGGCTTGCACAGACAAATGACAGGGTTCCAAGCTGCTCACTTTTTTTCCCTCCGTCCCATGTTTTGGCACATGATGGCAGCTCATTGTTAAATTTCCTGGGTTTTGATTGAGTTTGAATGGGGACGGAAGGATAAATGGCAAGTGAGCAAGTGCAACGTGGCTGACTGTGTGCTTAGTTGTGCAATCAGGAGCAATCCCAGTCTCGGTCTCTCTCTCTCTCCCATCCCTCTCTCATCTCCACAAACCTTGATCCGCACACATTCTTACCACAGTCTCTGCCAGGCTCATTGGGGCAGGAATCGGGTGGTGTGAGGGCTTTATACAGTTGTTGGATCAAGGGTGGACATGTATCAGCCCGCTCTGCTGAAAACAGGGTGAGAGAAAGTGACAGGGAAAAACAGTAAAATCACATCTTCTGATGATGTGGAGGAAAGGGCAAGGGAAGCGTTCATGCCACTGTTTGTATATTTCTGTGTATGAGCGTTTGTGATTCTACTTGGTTTCAATTATTTTTATGTGCTCTTTGGACTTTAGTTTTGGATTACATTTGGTTTAATCTTCTAAAAGCAACGTGTGATCTAACCACTGAAAGAGCTGCATGTGGAAATGGTGGGCGGAAGGCATTAGAAATGCTGGCCGTGTGGTTGTTGAAGGGCTGTAGAAAAGAAAACTGAAGAAAGAGCGCAAAGGAGAGAGGTTGTTAGTGGAGTGAGGGAAAGTTAGAAAAGGAAAAGAGACGAGAGGTGAGTGTCTCAAAGACTCACCTCAGTGCTCGGTGTCGAGCAAGAGGACGATTCTGTGTGGCCGATTTGTCGTACAGTAATTGGGTTTCTGACCTTCTGCCTCTCTGTTGCTTTAGAGCGATAAGACCATGTGTGGGCAGTGCGCTCTGTGTGTGTGCGTGTTGTAGACAAGATTACTGTATTTAGCCGTCAGAATGAAATGACCAAGAGAGGTTGCGTTACTCTGTGTGTGAAATGTTTGAGAGGGTGGGTGTATTGGCAGGGTCAGAGTGGACAAAATGGAAACAGAAATACTGTAGAGACACTCTGAACCGCTGGAAGGAGAAGGAGGAGAAATGAAAAAGATTTGTGGAGATTTGTGTGCTTGCATTCAGACTCTAGGGTCAACCCTTGTACCAGACAAATGGAGACCAAGTGTCACTCACACACACACTCACATACTGCCCACATACAGCCTTATCTTACAGAAGAGAGAGTGAGAGAAGAGAGGAAAAAAGAAGTAAGGTCACGCTGGGATTTGAGCCTGTCCTAAATAATCAAATGACCCTTTTGAACCACTTTTACAGGAACACTCAGGAAGCAGTTCTTTTATTTCTGTCAAGCATTTTTTTTTTAATTTTGTCTCTGACCTCTTTTAACACTGCTGTGGGAATGCGAGATGTTCTCCGTACAGCAACCGCATGTTTATGGGAAGCAACATCAGAATACAAAGCCCAGAGCCCTGTTTCTAAACACAGTCAATCAGAGAGTGCTGTTTTTCATTCTTGTTGGTTCACGTCCCCCCTGCTTTGGAAACATTACATGTTCATTTTCACAGATGAAGAACGAGAAGGGACGGTGACAGAGCAGAGAGAGAACAGGAAGAGGCAAAATTCCTCTAAACAGACTGTTTTAGTATCAGAAAACATGGCCTTTCCAGTAAAGCACATTGGATTCAAATCATAAGTAGAGGGGGACATCATTCTACTGTGTTCTGCTGTATGATTAGAAAGCACAATGGAAAAGATTGGTGAGGGAATTAAATGGCAGTGCGGTGTCCTCTGTAAGTCAGTAGAGAATAGCGGGGAAAATGGAGGTGCATGAGCAGAAATGGGGCCAGTGAGATTGATTGAGTGCCTTTGTGTGTCGAGGAATTTGAACCATTTTTTCTGGCTAGTTGGAAATGATGCATGTGTGCGTGTTATTAAAGCTACAGTTGTGGTTAGCCACTGCATGTTTGTTTGTATAGATCACAATCTGGTCACTATCTGTCAATGTTCTCTTTTCAATAAGCTTGTATTCACCATACATGTATTTGCAGATAGTGTAGAGTTTTTGTATGTGTTTCCATATGCAGGGTTGTTGATGTCAACCCTGTAGAGCACTGAATGAGCCTCTTACGCAAGCCCCTGCTGAGGCATGCATGTTCAGGTAGGCAGCATGTCTCTCCCTCTCACTATGTTCATTGTTCCTACACACTAATGAAAACCAAACAATATTCAATGGGATTCAGCAGTGTGTGCCACAGTGCCACAATAGAAATAGGAGGAGAAACAGCAACGCGAAGGAAAGTGACAGAGGGTAAAACAAGAGAGGCTGCTTAGAGAACTAGTTGACAGTAAAGGCTGAAATGGCCATTACTAATCTGTCATTGGTCTCTACAGAAGTCCCTCTTCCACGGCCCTTTTCATGTGCAAATGATTGAGGAGGCCTGAGAAACAATCAACATTTCAAGGAGATTTGGACGGTGCCACTAAATGACATTCTTAATGGGAACTTGGAGATAAATTCATACCCACAAAATGCCATCAGCTCTTTCCATGATAACCTATCAGATTAGACATTGTGAATTACTTCAGCAGCCCTCCTGCCAACCACCATGCAGAAACAACTGTGTGTTTCGCAATGGGAAAAGAGGCCATTATCTATCTGCAAAGTTGATTACTTGTCGTAGTTGGGGGATTTTTTTTTTTCCGTAAGTGTGCTGTTGACTGATGTCTGTTGAACAACAAGTCAGTCGTGTTGAAGTGAAGGTCACAGACACGAGGCCCCCGGCAAGGCTCTGGAAAAGCAGATGTTATCCTACAATGTACCTGGTCATATCAGTAAAGCCACAGCAAGACATCATGGAAACACAGGGCCTGTAACATTCACTCACAGTCGTCTCGGCAAAATGGCATCAATCTGCTGTGACTTCAGCGGCCCGTCGGATGTCATCATCGCCTTCTGCGGCACTTAACCTCTGAGACGACTGTTAAGGGTCTGTTTTCTGACCTCTGACCACTTCTTGTCAGTGCTGCGTTGCTTGGAGCTGTTCCTACGGAGTGATTAGATTTGGCTGGTGTTCCCACTCTTCTTGTCCACCAGTTTAGTGCTCCTTAGGTCTATGTTCAGCTTAACTGTAGCATTTTATATTCATCTATTTTGAAGACAAGGGAAACTCTTAAATATTTCCTATGGTGCAGCGAGCATTGGTCAGTGAACCATCAAAAGACTGGCCTAGTTTTCAGGCAGACATCCAGTTTGGAGGAACAGAGACACTGGAAAAGAAGGTAAGAGTGAGGAAAGAGTAGAGGGGATAGGGGCTAATGGTTTGATACGGCTCTCTTGTGAGCAAAGAAAAAACAACATGCAGCTTGCACTCGTGATGTCAAGTGGTCCAAACCTGTGTATTCATTAGCTTCCCGGCTCTTCAGCCTCTCTGCCTCCTGCTTTGTCTGAACAGGTCACTTCACTGAGTTGAGAGAAGTGTGTCAAGAGTATTACTGTTTGTATGGGGTTGCTGGGTGGGTTTGGGTGTTCTGTCTTTGTGGACGTTGAATGATGAACCATTTAAAGGGCATTGTATTCACTCAGATATGTCAGTTTCCTTTATTTGAAGGAGCAGATGGGCGAGAAATGGGAATGGATATTCATTGGGAATCTTCCCTTTGTCACACATGCACGCTTGGCCATGCACGCTGCACTCAGCTCTTAGTGGGTGATCAATCATGACATGGAGACAGGTCAGATGTTCCACTGGCTAAACACAAATGTCCTGATCAGCGGCTTATTACAATTCTTTGTGGATATGACATAATAATATGAACAGGAGGTTACTATTTTCCTCCTGTCGGGTGCTAAATGGCTGTGTCAAGTTGTTCTCACAGGAACATGCTCTAGCTATTATAACATACTGTACAAACCTATTGCAATGTAATGATGCCACAGCAAACGTACAGTGTCTCTGCTTTTGTATTTTCTCATAAAGATGCAGCAGCAGCTCTGGAGAATTTGAAGCCCTGATAGTTGAGACGGCCCAGATGCCACCTATATGCTACATTTCTGGAAAATTGATTTGCTGCATCAGAGCGCGGAGAATCGCCTCAGATAACAGTGACATTGTTAGCCTTTGCCAGGCTGGTGCCAGAATGATGCCAGCATGGTGCCAGGTGTGGTAGAAAGAGCTAAAAATGAAGGCAGTGAGTGGATCCCTGCCAGGCAGAGGTGTGTGCCTGCGCCAGTCTTATCTGGGCAAGCGGCAAGAAGCTGTTACATTTTTTATTTTCAATTTCCTCAACGGATTCATTTTCCAGCCAAAACAAGAAAGCTCTTAACAAGCAAATGTGAGTTGTGTTTTCAGTAACTTTCATGAGTGGGCAGACGAGTGGGCGTAAGTATTTTCAGGATGTTAGAGTGTGTGCCTGCCTTTTGGGGGTTTGTCTGATTTGGAGTGCCTCTCTGTTGATAATGCGAGCCGCGGTGTGCAGATGCTCGGCTCCCGCTGTCCTAGTATGCGCCTGCTTGCTGTGTTTCCCTTGTGTCCCTTTCTGGTGTCTGGAGGTTTACGTTTTAGACAGCGGAAGCAACAACAGACTTTCCACTCCTGGCACAACTGAAGCAGCATGTAAACGGCCTGAGATATCGTGACATTTTGAGGTTCTCCACGCCTGAAGGACGAAGCATTTTGTAGCATTCTTGTTGGTTGCTTCCTCACATTCCTGTTGTTGTTGACGAGGAATGTTGTGTTTCAGTCATTGTATATATATCAGTCCCTACAGTAAGCCCATAGTGAGAAGCAGAACACCCGCTCAAAGGGCCCACACAACATACTCTAGACCCTGAGGGTGTGAGGGTGATTCTCAACCACACTGTATTTACCGTCTAGGGGACGCACCCTCCTACAGTCTATTTAAATCATTTTTTATTGGCACATTACAGTTTCCCCTCGTGCCTCTGCCCCTTTGATGTTTGCTTTAAACTTACAGACAGGTTGTAAACATAATTACAGTTTTTCTTCATCTCAGAAAGCCCAAACACCAGGTCTTCATATGACATTAGAAGCTCCGTGTGTCTATGCAAACTCATGCTAATGTCCCCATCCCAATCTACCTCATAACAATGGACCAGTGTTCATTCTCCTTAAGGAGTACCAAGTGGCTCTAAGCCGGATTTTGAAAAGTGATGGATCCTTTTAAAACCTTTCTTCCCTCCTCCCCGTCCGTTGTGCTGGACGTGTTGTTCTCATGGGGTGGTTTCCCAGCCGCTGTTGATTAGCGTGTCAGCTTTGCCGATGGCCTCTTCCTTTTAGAGAATGGAGCTCCTGTTGGAGGATTGTGTACCTCCTCCTCCTCCTTCTCCTCCTCTTGCTCTGGATCCTCCTCCTGGCGGCTTCATTGAGAGAGCTGTAATCCCTGCTTGGGGGGCAGTGTGTCGTCTGTGCTGATAGCATTCAGAGGGCCTTGTAGCGCTCCAATGGACCCACTACAGAGGAGGCGGCGTGGTGAAACTGGCTGGGTGCTGGGCACATGGCGCGTGGCACAGGCGGATTAGCCCCAGCTCTACCCCCCATTCAGCGCCAGCCTCCTTCAAACAGCCAGGCCCACTCTGCCCACAGAGGCACGGCAGGCTGGCCGAGGCAGATTACACATCTGCGCACATGCACAAGCTCACACACACTCCAGCCGAAAGTGACAGCATGGGTGAGCGGGTTAGTGTTTACAGGGCCCCTGAAAATACTTCATTCCCCTAATGCTCTGTTGTGAAATCCCACATATCAAACCTCATACCTCCAGCCCCCACAGGTCTATGTGTCATCAGTGAGCTCTGACTCAGGATTAGAACATGCACACAGATTCTCTCAGTGCACCGCAATAAAGATGAGTACATTTATCGTGCTTTAAGCGTTTATCAGGCAGATCAGAGATGAACGGGAAGCTTGTCTGTGCCTTCTCTACGTCATCAAAAGCGTTAGTGTATAGTTTGGTCAGTGATCATTGAAAAACCTCTTAAAAATCAGTCCTTATAAACCATTTAGAAATTGGCTATCAAGGAACTATCTCTTTCTATCAAGCATCACTCGAGGAGCAGCGTGGCTTACGCCTCAGTGGATCAGGTGTTTGATCTAGTGTCTTGCTTGTCAAGGAGTCTGTGTTTGGCAACTGAACTTCAGAATGAAGATACAGAGGAAGAGGAAGAAGAAGAGACTTTCCTGCCCTCTGTACCGTAGGGAGACTGGCGTAAAGGACAGTGTTCCTCTCTCTTTGGATGATTCCACTGTGCTTTTTCTTGAAAAACTAGCGTGCTGCTAGGAGTGTGTGTCTGTCACTTGGTGCTCAATGGTAAAAAAAACCAAATTGAGTTTTTGCATGATTTTGATACTCTCAAAGATACAACGAGGGAGAGTAAATATCAGGAAAATACCTGTTTCTCAACATTTAATTGAGATGAACATGTTTGGGAGTTACAATGGGACATACATGTTACATGACTCAGAAACACCAAAATGTAATTAAGAAACCCCAAAACTAATGGACTGCTGCAAGCAACTGAATACTTGCCTGTGAGTGAAGTCTGGCCATACTTTAAACAAATGGATGACTAAATAGATGTACTTATAGATAGATGTACTTTATTTGTCCCAAACTGGAAAATTCTTTAAACCACACCACAGATGTGCAAACAATAAAATTTAAACGCAGCAACTTTGGTGACAAACACAACAAACGCAAATACCAATACAGCAAGCTCAGTGTAGAACCTAAGCATCACAATGTCTTTGTTAATGACTCAATACATTTGTTTATGTGCACATGCCACTGTGTCCTGACAGCAGAGGATACAGAGTGACAGAGTCACTGCTACCGATGAAAGCAGAGGTCTGAGGTAGAGGTTAAGACAGAAAAGAGGTGGGGATGAGAGAGTCGAGATGGAGGGAGTGTGACAGCATTAATTACAGCAATGAGTGCATTCTTACCAAGCTGAGCTGGTGTGATTAAGACTGGATGTCAAGGGAAATGCTCCCCATTGATCCACTGCCAGTAGAGACCATCTAGTCTTTCATTACTGCAACCAGCTTGTTAATTAGAAATCAATCTTTCCCGTCTGCTCTATGAAGCAGCCCCTCCACACCACTGTGCCACTCTCCTTCCACCCAAACATTCATACCCAAAAGCTATGGCGACACGTCAGGCTTTGACTAATGTCAGTGCTTTTTCACTTAGTTGGCCATAATCTGTAATTTTCATGCCAAGAAAGAGCAGGGAGCGGAGAGCAAAATAGTGAGGCACAATATCCTAGCTTCCTTTCCAGCTCGCAGGACGCCTTTGAGTTCTTAAAAGATTTTGCCAAACTTCAGGATTGCTTTAAGATTGAGGACTGAATTCAAATTTGCAAGCTGAATAACAGTTATCATGTTGTCCTTCAACTACATCTGAGTGCAATTGTGTATTTTTAGGTTCAGACCTGCAGATATTTTTTAGGACATCTAAATGAAACCAAATGGCATTTTCTGTCGCTCATCAATCTTTAAAGCAAACCCATTTTACATGGTCTGAATTGTTTCAAATCCTTAACAAATAATTTGAGTAAATCCATGTATTGACACCTTATACTGTGTGATTATGGAATGCATTACTCTTCTGAATGAAAGAAGCAACAAAAACAACACAAATTTTTATGTTCATTGTACCTGATTTTTTTTCTTATAATGGGTCACAATAAAGTAAATAAGATAAAAAAAACAACTGCTGAAATGATAAAAAAGATTGTGTAACATGAAGGAGAGGGGGTGGAAGAGATGCTGAAAAGGACTGACAGAGCGGAGATGTAAAGTGATTCTCTGTGTAAAGTGACAGTTCCATTATTCATATTAGAGCTATTATATCTGTAATAGTGGGAACGTGTTTGAGACTGCTGTCAGCCTGGGATACTGCAGGCAGCTGGAGTCTAAGCACGTGTTAAGTGCTCTGTGTACGTATGTGGTCATGTGTGCACATATGTATGAAGGAGTTGGTGCTAAAAACCAGAGCAGGTGTCTGGTTTGCAAAAGTTTGATATGTCCAGATGTTTCTGGGCAGTAGGCATTTGAAACATTGTACAGATGTGACTCTATTACAGGGACAGATAGATAGACTAGTTTGGACACTAATTTTTTGAGTCAGCTGAAAAGCAAAACAAAGACAAATCTATGAATGCTAATTTCCCTTCTTTTAGTGATAACTGAATCCAATGAAGCCACACCATTGCTACACTGCAACTCACAGATTAGTTGTAAATCCATACACACTATATGTAAGAGAAGCTGACTGTGTTTGGAACACTAATCACAATTGCTGTTCAACATACAGTGAGCGGCATGTCTTTTACTTTTCATGAAGCTCAAACAGTTCAAAAGTCCAGGTTGATAAAAACTGCAGCTTGATGTGTCAGCCCATGAGGATGGCTAAGAGCAGGGCAGGTTCACCTGGTGCTAACTTACTTATTCTCTTTCATCTCGTAAGCTTTCCTGAGCCTGGCATATGCAATGTTGGAAATAGGGGGATGGAGATTCAGCAGAAACACAAAAACAAACAGCAGGACTGCTTATTTGTTTTTGTTATTTTACATACAATATGAAAATCAAGTATTTTCTTTTTAAGGCTATTTCATCTCTGCTGGAAATAATTCAATACAAGCGCCATGAGTCATTTTAATAAAACATGACTGAGTAGCTCCAAGACACTGACATTTCATCTTCTTGTGTGTGAGAAGTGTAGGTTGTGTGTCACCAAAAAGAAGTCCATCTCTCAACTAAAACAATGATGGACTAGACTCTTTAGGTCTCTGTAGTTTGACTCCAGGTGGACAGAGTTTCAGACTGTGGGTTACACATTTTTCTTTGGGTTGACCAATTGATTCCCAGCATATAGTACATAAAGTTACTAAATAGCCCATTAGCATTATGTTAACAACTCTAATTTTGGGTGGTTAGGTCATTCCAATGGCATTTTTCTTTCTGGAGAATGGTAGAAAAGACAATTTAAAGACAGATTTGCTTGCACTTCTGATTGGTGGTCTTTATTACATTATCAAGAACAGCCCATTCTTATTAGTATTACCAAAAGTCCTATCTTCCTGTATTAGATCTAACATATCTTTTATGGACACATTAGCATGCAGACTGAACAGAGCAGAGGTCTAATGACAGAGGTGATTTGGTGCTCACTCTCATATCAGATATTGGATATGACGGCCTGTGGGACAAATTTCCGAAACATCAGTGCAGAAGAGTTTAGAGTTAAGAGGTTTGATCCCAGATAATAGCCATAATAGTTATTGTGGAGAAGCAGACTGATCCCCCCTCTGCTTGCCATGTTAAAGAGCTGCTTCCTTTAGTTCAGAATGATGTGGCTATTGAGTGGTTGTTCAAATATGCTTGTGACTAGGTTGGTCAAACTGCACAGAAAGGATTTCACTTTTGTTGACATGAGCTTCTGTCCCTTGTCAGCGCAAATCCCTGCTCCTCTTTGTCCAAAGTCTCAAGGCCTTGCTTTGGCAGATGTCTTCCGCTCATATCTCCCTGTGAAGCCGTTTGGGGTGGTGGGGGTTCTGGGAGGTCGGGGACAGACCAGCTGTGGGAAGGGGATGGAGGTCACTTAGGCTAAGTAGCCTGGTGTCTCTCAGAGGGACAGAGCAGGCAGTGAGGTTATATAGGCTGTGGTTGACAGCTTGGCCCTCATTACCTCCTTCCTGTTTCCTATCAGGGCAGCTCCCAACGGAGCAGGTGAGATGGAAAGGGAGTTATGCAACAGTGCTGGTGTATGTCCAATGTCTGCATTTTGTCTGTGTGTACTTTCACAGCTGACTTGCTGTCCGTCTCTATGTTCCTGTCTACGTCTCAGTGTGTGTTTGTAGGTGTCTTTGAAGGAGATTAGCATGTGATGATGAGGTGTCTCTTTACACATTTAGATGCATGTGTTCAGTGGCTTCATTGAGCTTGCCATCAATTCTTTATATATATATTGAGTGTTACAGTGTGTGTTTGGGTAAGGAGTTGTGGTTTGGGTTTTACCCCAGTTCTTGAGGCTGACTGGGCTTTTAGTGTTTTTCTACATTCCTTGGATGTTCTCTGAGAAAGACTAAGCTGTACGCAGTGGCGACTTTTTCCTCTGTAACCTGCGTAGTTTACATTAATATTGTTTTTATATTTTCTGGTACATGGTTCTCATTTGAAACACCTTGGCTTTAAATTGTGAGTTAGCATGTTCAGCATGTCTCTGATAAGTGAAGGAGGATGCTTTGCTTGTCATTGCTGGATGGCTGAAGCCTTTCTCTGTCTGCAGAACACATGGTGTTGATCATAAGGACAGCTCACTCTCCAGTCCTGGCAAGCACCAAGCGACAGAGGGAAAGAATCATGGTGTTCCTGAACCCTATTACAATATAACCCTTTACAGCAACCACCAATTATGCATCTCATGCTGAATGATGCCTTTATGCTGAATGTTTGGTAAATTTAATGCTTTAGAGGATGCCTTAAATGGGTAATTATGCAGCATTCTGTCGCTTGCCGCTTCAGTTTTCTGATGTTTTCTTACTCAGTTGTCTTTTGGTTTTACACCTACAGTTCTTCTTTATCCTTTCTCCTCTCATTCTATCAAGATTTCATCAAGATTGATGAAGACGAGGTCCACATAACAGAACTGTAGCTTATCAAAACCCATTTAGAGTCTCAGAGCAGAGATCTGTACTTAGACAGGATCTGTGTGCTCTGCACAATGAACCAATGAATAATGTTAAAAGCCCAGAGAGATGATTTGATATCAAAGCCAATCTCAGGTAAAGAGAATAGCCTTTGAGATGTCACAACGTGATGTGCTTCCTTCTGAACATGTAATGTTCAGTTAGAAACTGTGAAGAAAAGTTCTGTCATAACTGATTTGGCCTTGTTGATCAGTGGATATGTCTTCCCAGTGGGATTGTATCTTTCTTGTAAGTCAAAAGTCAAACTTTTGGCACATCGCTACAGAATGAAAAGCATATATAGCACATTGTGTGCAGAATAATATGACTTGCAGATTGCTTGCAGATTATATGTAAATAGTGCTACCCCAGAAATCATAACCAAAGGAAAGGAGAATATAAACTCAATTCTTATACTCTGGAGACTTCTTAGAAAGAGAATTTTTAGGCAGATAGAAACTGAGGCTTCTTTTTGTGTAGAATAAGTTCCACCTGTGCACCTGTGCTTGCTCGTGTTCCAGCATGTGACATGCAGGCTCATATAAATGTAAACAGACACACACATACATTGCATGGCATGGAGAGCAGCACAATGAAGTGTGATTCTGGAGCAGATTATGTGTGAGGAACAGGATGCGTGTGACAGAACTGCCTCTTCACTCCTGTTTTTCTCCACGGCTGTTGCAGGGGTGACGCCAAGTTAGGCAGGCAGGAAGGCTTCAACTCCCCTCCTTGGTAAACAGAGTAGAACCTCAACAGAGCAAATTGGACCAAGAACAAAAATAGTCTGCGCGTTATAATCTCTGGCAGTGATCATGAAAGGTCCTTAACTGGTCCCTAGAGATTAATTGCTTTCATTCAGTCCAATGCAAAAATATGTTGGAGATGGTGTTGTGGTTAAGCAGACCTGTAGAAGCTCAGTGATCTAGTGTTTCACAGCCGCAGATGGCAGTGCCGGCAGGCCGGGATGGTGCCAGAAGGTTACGCAATGGAATGATGCCTCTAAGACCTGACTAGAACACCGCATGACACATATATGTGCAGAAACACACTTCCCACACAATCTTCTGAAACTGTAAAGAACCATTCATACTTACAAGATTCAGTTTGTCTGCATTCTTGAGCTTGTGCTTGGTTTAGAGGACCAGTCTTTCCCTAACATATCATAGAGGAAATAGCGGCCTATCCATCATGGTGTCATGCTCAGGTGACTGACAGTTTGAACCATTTCAGGAAGCTCAGAGTGAAGCGGCTCCCCGACATTGGCACGGCCTCGGAAACAGATGGAACTATAGCTTCCCCATGGTCTGGCCTCCATTTCCTGGTCCTCTCTGGGGCACGTGTGTGTCTGCCAGTGGGATATGGGTCAGATGGTCGGCTATCTTTATCCAGATTGTTGCCAGGAAAACCTCCATCCATTTGGAAACCAAAAGGGCGTCCTCCTGGTTGACTTGGAAAAAAAATGGGGGATTTCATTGATAATACTTTCTGCTACAATATCTCTTTTGTTAGTGTCTTGCGTTTCAAGTACGACCTCATCCTATAATCATGCAACAGTCCAGGCTATATTTTTTGCCTAGAAATGGGTGCAGCCAAATCAGATCTTGTCAGAACCTCATTGTGTAGCCGTGTCTCTCCAGTCTTGGGGACTTTCTAAATGTTTTTCCAAGGCTTGTTTAAGTAAAGGTTATGAATGAGGGTGTGGTGAAGACTGGTGGGTGTGTTTGTACACCAAGTCAGAAAGGAGCTGTTCAGGCCATGCCAACCACACAGGGAACTCAGTGCAAGTGGACTAGGCGGCGACATAAATCAGGTCTTCTCTCAGAGCTCCCAGACTTCCCGTCCAGCTCCAGCCTAATCCCTCGCCATGCTGTTTTCTAAGAATGAGCTCATGCCACCAAGCGTTGCCAACCACATTGCCAACCGTGCTTTGCTGCACCTTAAGGAGACATTAGTGTTGCTTTTAGGATGCTTCTGGGCCCTATTTTTCATGTCCCTAATATAATTGCTGACCAAGCTTACAGAGTAGCACACTGGTCTGTTTTTACTATTTAACAGACCTGCGTCTTGTTCAAGGAATCAACCAAAACAATATATCAGTCATGGCTGCTCCCTCACTGTGTGTACTATGAATAAAGAAAAAAACAACCAGAAAAAATTGATTCTCTGTCTACCTCAGGTGCATTCATTTCTAGCGGCAACCACACACTGCTTTCAGACTACGGTGTAAAGCTGTAGTCTAGTATCTTATCAAATTTTAAACATGTCTTCGCTGTCTTCTTCCAGTACCTTGTTTGTCCCATGTTAAGGATGCTTTTATGACATTCATGTTAAGGTGATGCACCCAGGTCATGGCAGGAGCTAATCCTGATGCTCTTGATTGCCAAGTGGTCAGAAAAAGCTGGGAAAATCTAGCTGGAAAATCGATCAAACAAGTTCAAACCAAGAACTAGTGAGAAAAAACAAGTAGTGTAATGGTCTGCACTTGGGTAATCTTAGATGGAAAATGGGCTTTCAGATTTACTGGCAATCTTTTGTGATCTTATTTTTGCCGAATGGATTGTCACGACGGATTAATTTTCCATTACTGACTAGTCGACGTTGTTTTTGTTCTGCGTGTGAGCTCTGAGAGACTTGTCAGCAAAGCCAGCATTGTATTTGTGAATGTGTGTTTTGTTGCGTTGTGCGATGTGGTGTGCTGGTACTTTGTGCCTTAACATTACTCCTGGTGGATCCAGAGAGGTGAAGAAAGCCCCAGGCCCATCAATAGTTGAGTAGGAGCACGGTTGTGTGTGTCTGTAATGAGGCATACCACATCGCATCATCAATATTACATGCTGGCTTAGGGCCAAGGGATGTGCTCTGTGGTGTGTTCAAGTATAAAGTATGAGCGCGTGCATGTGCGTGTGAGTGCTGTGCATACAGTGTAATGAGTGGTTTTGCGAGACCTAAGTCAGGTGCACTTGCAACCGCAGACACCAGACTTGTCCAGGAGCGTGTAAAGGTCCCGATGTGGAGTTAAAGTGGGAGGGAGGGATCGAGAGCAAAGGCTGCCTGCAGGTCAGAAGCCGAGGTGCACCTGGCTCCTAGAGAGAGCTCTGGCTCTTCAGCATGCCATGAACAGCTGTAACATCCACATGTTACTCTGCAACCACCCAAGCCATCCTTCAATGCTAACCCTGCATCAAAGTTGACACAGTAAAGAGACTATAGTATTTTTTTTAACAGAATTAAAGTATGTATCTGTGTGCATTTGTTTCATGTTAGCACGTTTGTTTTAACCAGATCTTTTGCATCATATTCAAAATACCTCATTTCAAAGACACACGTTTTATAGTAAAACTATTAGTCTCTTTTAAGTCTTATTTTAGGGAGAGCCTAAAATTCAGTCCAGATGTTGGGATGAACTGTGCCAGCCTAACACCTGGTGTGTTTACACGCGAACAAAACGCACACAAGGGCACACATGCGTGCACACACGTCCTCACACACACAGAACCTGCTTATGTGTTGAATGAGAAGTTCACCCCCATTCCCTCCTCTTGGCTTCTCATCCCCCTCGGCCAAGTGAACAGTACTCAGAAATGAAGTATGGACAAGAATTTTAAAGGCTATCATCAAAGGCCGCCAGCCTCCTCCTTTAGATCTATGTGTGTGTGTGTGTGTGAGAGAGAGAGAGAGAGTGAGATAGTTTGTGTGTGTGAAGTACCCCCACAGGTGATTGGATCTCATCTCATCTCATCTCATCTGATTGGCTCATCCGTCTGTTGCGTTCCACAGGCGAGTGAGAGAGGGGTGTTAGAGGCCTGTCTAAATAATTTAGATCTTGCATTTGTATTGATCAGGTAGCGCTGCTCTCCGTGGGCCACTCCACTACTACCTATCCTCTCCATCCCTCTTCGCCCCCTGTTTTCGATTGTAACCTTGTGCCCCCAGCTTTGCCTCCCCTCCACTCTTTCTCCCCCCCAACCTCCACATCAAACAGAGTGCTGGCGCTCTGCTGCGAGGGAGCAGAAAATGCATAAGAAGGGAGTAGATGGGGAAAGTGCAGGAGAGAGCTTTTTTTTTAACCATGATTTCTCATATGGGAGTGAGGCTGAGGGAGAGAGGCTGTAAGAAAGGTGTAAGCGGTGGATAAAGAGAGAAATAGCATGGTGGAGGTAGAAAAAAATCTTTTGTGTGTGTGTGTGCTTATAGCCCATATGCAAGTGTCTGTGGAGAGTAATGGAGTATGTGTAACCTTGGTGAGGCAGGTCATTGGAAATGCAGAAATGAGCGTATTGTGTGTACGGAGGCTAGTGAAGCCTGGTCCAACTTAGTGCTTTAAACCCAGTCCATTACTCCATTAAATACTGCATCATGCCACGGCCTTGGATCACTTATAACCTGTCTCACCACACTCTGGAATGGGTTTGTTGAATAGGTAATGTATTCTGGGTAGCAAAAATAGCGTAAAAGAGGAGCACATGTATGCTCAGTATGAACATGATAATTGCTTGCTTGAATGAGAAGGCCTTTTCCCTGTGTTCTGTTGGTATTGCAGTGTTAGAGGTGCGCTGAGCAACATGGATTGAATATGATAATGCTTCTGTTGCCAAGCAAAATATCTGCCTTTCTCACAATACGGCTTCTTGTACACGCTGTACATGCTGACAGAATTTGGCAGCGCTTGCAGCCGATGAGAAAAAGGAATACGGAGAAATTACTTGTTGCTCACACAGTGTTATTGGAGCCATTCATGCAAAAGAGAATATTTGCAGCAAGTATCAATGATATGCTTGGATCCTTTTGTTTAAGTGCCATAGTTAGATTTATTTTTTCAGATGTAGGCTGACCTGCCTTAACAAGTGTGTCATTTACTGTATACTGTGTGGAGAAGAGAGCATGTTAAATACAGCATTAGTGTTGGAGTTGAATTTCTGTTTTAAAACCGCAACAGAGAGGAGGAAATGTCTGGATATAATAAAGAGAGTTGTGGGATGAATTATTGAGGCTTTGATATGGAAGAGAGAGATAGGCTGAACTGTGCTCTTAACACAGGGTGAAGCACATCCAGTATACACATGCAGAACACACACATTCAGACACGCACACAATTGCTGGGCGCCAAGTGTGAAGAAGTGTTAATGGAGTCACCCAGACAGACAGGCAGGGAGACTGGGCCACACAGGAGTTTGCTCAGCCCAAACACACCAAGGCAAGAAGTATGAACGCCTCGAGACCGCACCGACATGTTGCTATTCTTACCAAAAACATACCGATGCCGCGGGTGTCTTTACTTTTCCCCCCAAAAAGCAGGGGGATTCCAGGGTCAGGAAATAACAATGCCTCCATCTTTCCCCTCTGCAAAGGATTTTATTCCTCTGTGTGTAAAAGTGTATTTTTTGGGAGTGTGCTCTCCTTTGAGCCGCAGACTGTTCCCCTGTGCTCTGATCTGTCTGGCTGGAAGCAGTCCAGTGGCTGAGCTCTTTTCCTCCAGTGATGTAGCCGACTCTGTGGTCCCGTCACTCAGGGCTCTTTGTTTACCCGGTAGATCGATAGTTAACTTGCTACTGGATACACTAAGCTGTAGATCTGTACAGCTGGATAATAGACCTCTGGCAGTGTTCTGCTCCGCTGCTGTTTGTTGTGACCTGTGATGAATAGAGGCTTAGCAAGGCTATCACAGTTACAGCCAATTAGCTCATCACTCTCTTCTAGTATGGTTGTCAATAGGGACAGGATTTGATTAAAGCACTGTGATTTGTTCAGGATGAGTTAGATTACACTCTTGAGCTGTATGGGTTTTTTTGTACAACTACTTTAAAAGTGACTGGACCCTCCATCTAACAAGCTCCTTTGTATATTGGGTGTGTGTTTGTGTGTGTGTGTGTGTGAGAGAGAGAGCGAGAGAGAGAGAGAGATTATTATTATTGCTTTTGTTTTAACACTTGCTTGCATCCACTTCCACATACTTCAGCTGTAGAAGAAAAAGCTCTCACACCCTAATTATATTGTTGAAAAATTGAAAATTGTAGAAAAGAAAAAGAGAAAGAAATGATATAAATAAATAAATATAACACCTGCTTGCACATCTGTGTGCTCTCCTCTCCTCCTGCAGGCCATTAAGTCTCATTGGCCTCCCAGCTAATGGTCACTTTACATTTCCATTTGTTAACACCTGAGCTCTGTGCTCATTAGCAGCAGGATGCTAGGGAGTCAGAGTGTGTACATGCTTCCACACTTCCTGTCCACACACATGTACATCACACCGACTAATTATCGGTGAGTCTTGCAAACGATGTGTGAACATAACTTAGTACTTGTGATCTCTGGCACCTTATAAGCGGTAAATTACAGTTAATCTTCCGGATAGTTAATGGGACACAAAAACATGAGAGGATAATGTTTTGTGTTTCATTCTTTGCTTTGCGTTGGTGCTGTGTGACATCTGGATGTGGAATTTCAGAAACATTCAGCTCGAGAGTAACACCAGTGTTAACCTCTCCCTTTTTTCTCTTTCTTCAGTAACCATCTCTACGAGTGTTTCCTTTGATGGTCTGCTGGTGACTGGCCTCTACACCTCTACACCAGTCCAGTCGGCTCCCATCCCTGCTCCAGCTGCCTTTGGCTTTGGTAAGTCTTCATAAAATACCACTGTAGGCTGTTTAGAGTGGCTTCCTCAGCCATGCTTCTCCTGCCAATACAAGCCCCTTATTAAATCCTCAACTCAGCTTTGCCCTTTAATGCAAACAAACTCTCAGACACTCCAGATAGTTTCTTAGTGCTGGAACTACAGAGTATCGCAGTGAGCACGACCCAGCTCGCTGATCCACATCCGTTCCCAGAATGAGCCTAAGACCACTTCCCCACTGCTGTTGTGACAGGCCCGTGATGGATGAGGAGTGGGGATGATGTGACTATGGGTTCGGCCAGATGCGTTTTCATTGATGCTCGAGAGAAGAAAAACAGAAAACTGAAAATGAGATGAGGAAAGGAAATTGGTTGAACAAAGCAGAAGACGTATGTGAGAACTCTAAGAGACAAAACCAAACTTCCAATAACAAAGAACTGATTATTGATCAGCCGTCACATCTTAAGTTGCAGAAAATGTGCAGTGGTCCAGTTGAATTATATTTGGCAAGTACATATTGTGACATTACAATAGTAAGAAGTGGATAATGGTTTTGGAAAACAGTTTAGGAAGTGGGCACTATTTCATTTTATTGTCAGTTTGTTGGTCTGTAAAACCTCTTTAGGCTTTACTTGTCAAATCACAGCTTTATTAAGATTATCAGAATTTTTTTCTTTTCATCATCGGCGTGTGTGTTATATCTGCCTGTGTCTCTTACAGTGTGCCTCACCTTTATTGCATATACTGCAAAATATAAAGTAAACTGAGTCTTTAAATTATTCTGACAAGGGCAGTGTAATTATACAGCAAAGAGGCAACTGCATTAAAGTTTAATTTGACCCGATTTGTGGACACAGTGATGATTTTTTTAGACTCAGATGAAGTGTGTGCGGATGGAGCCCCTGTGTGCAGGGGCGGGGGCTCTCTCGGGGTGATGGACTAGCCATAAAGAAGTCCTCAGAGAACAGGGCTACTGGCCCAGAACTGCTGCCCAGCGGGCTCACTTATCCTGACTAACTCCACTGTTCTTCAGTCGCTGACTTCACCCCGGCCAGGGCAGCTCTTCACTCTTGGCAGCTCTGTTTACTGGGGAGGTATCCAAGCAAGGATTGCGTCACCTTTGCTTCACTCTCATTAATTTGAAAAGTTTTAAGAGAAGGGCTGCACAGACTGATAGGCAGCAGCTTGTGGGACTGCAAGTTTCTGCATGGTGTGTGTTTAAATAAGTCTGCAAAGCCTTCCGTTACAGTGTGTGTAATCTGCTAAGCAGTGATGCCATCCAGGTTTCACAGCGCCAGTCACTGAATCTGTCCTCAGCTCTGTGCACTGTGTCTCTGCTCTGATTCTCTCAGTGGAGGCTTCAGGACTCCATGGAGCTACACAAAATCAGTGTTTCATAAAGGCGAAACAGAAGAGTGATTTTTTTACTGTCACCATAGTCCTCTTCTTAGTGCCCATAGTGAGACTGCTGTCTACAGTTTTATTTTTCCTTTACTTCATTTGTCTGCACAATTATTTTGTAGATGAGATTTTTATGACACACCCTCCATGTAGTTGCAGCAGTCCGACTGGTCTGCACACCAGTGTCCATGGCAGGGTGTCACATCTGTGGAGAGAAGGCTCCTCAGCTTTGGGAGGGCTGAAGAAAGATGCTCCAAGACACAGAACTTCACCAATGAGCTCATGGAAAGCCGGTGACATCGCCATGCTTAAGACAGCCAGTCTTTGAGCAAAATACTTTGAAGATAACAGAGTGGAACAATAACAGAATGAGACATTGCTTGATGTCCATTGTGGCTGTGACGATCATTAATGGATCTGTGAGGACAACAGGGTCACGCAATTCCACAAGGGAGTTTTACAAGCTCGGTATTTAGCATAGAGCATCTAAGACAGGGTGCGGCTTTAATCCCCCTCATTGGAGGCATGTAGGGGACACGGATACACATGAAATACAACATGCATACTCACACATACATGGAATTGAATAGACAACTACCCACCCACTCTCACTCAAAAGCACATACACACACAGCAGCTGTTAGCGTGGCGGCTGGCTGGGGGAACATGTGGCTGACAGATGTATCAGTGCGGGAACCAACATGAACCCCAGCATGGGAAGAATGAAACCTCACTGCACCGCCACCACAGGATGGCACATACAGTGAGAACAGCGGTAAATGAAGATTTTCTGAATGTTTTTGAAATTTTAAATCAAAAGATAATGCTCAGAAAGAAGAGACTTTTAAGTTAGTAGATCTCTTCCTTCTGCTGGGGTGAAGTCAGTGGAGAGAAAGAGGGTGAATAAAAGAAAGACTAAGAGGACAGAGAGTCAGCATAAATGGTGAGAAATGAAGGTGGAATGAAGAGATGGGATCTGCAGAGACATAGTGGTTAGTGTTTGTACACCCTGTGTGGGGATGTCTCGTGGTTGTGTGGTCAGGACTGTTGCAGAGAGTAGACAGGATGACTGCTCGCCGGCCTCTGAAAGGAGAATTCCCCTCGGCCTTCCGCGTCACCCTTCACTGCTTTTTATGGGGAGCTCATAAAACCAGTGCATGTACATGTGCATGACCACTCTGCATGCAAATATAAAATCACTGGTCTTCTTCTTTTACTCTGTCTTTTGTGCTTTTTTTTGGTCTGTCACATGCACTAATATAGATGGCCTCATGCGTACACAAACAAACACACAACGTGGAGACAGAGAAGTGAGCATTTTATTGGCTTCCCCTCCCTCTGAATAACAATGCACTTCACAATACATTTGTAATAAAAATGTGAAGCTTTGAGGGCCTTTTTACTGCGTCGCCAGAACTTAACACCCACTCATTGTCGAATTAGCTGAAGTGTGATGGGGCTATTGGGGTGGCAATCAGGGCAGTCTGAGGAACGACATATTTTTGGCTTGTTCTGGGCTGAGTCGCCGCTCCGGTTGCCCAAGGCTCGTTCCTCTGCTGCCTCGAGGCAGGAGATCCTCCACCAGCCGCCGGGTGGCTTACCACAAACCTTTATGGTGCTGTTGCTTTGCCATGACTCGTGCAGAATCAGACAAACTGGAGCGAAAAACAATTTTGATAGAGGCAGAACACAGGAGTGTAAACTGACTGTGGTTTTTATAAAAGTGCCCATAAGAGACCTGATAAAACAGTTTGGCTGAGGCACCGCCGCAGCAGTGATTCTTTTTCATGGGTGCGGGTGCCTGGCAGGAAAGACTCAAGGTGCCATTGTGGGATGTGGTCACAATATACAGAAAATGGATGAAGTAGAGTGTGTAAAGTGAATCATTTCATTATATTGCGTAGTGAAGTTTGACAACTTAATTACTCATTAGAGACCTTTGCAGCATGTTTTACAGTGAAACTTTTAGACGGTACGTTTGTGTATATGTGTGTAACATGCGTGGAGGGGATGTCTATTTACACTGCCAGAAAAGCAACATGAGTCTGGACTGACTCAGCTGCTGGAGAATTCCAACTGCTCTGTGTTTTTCCCTCTTTGACTTTTATTCCATTAAGACCTCTTTCTTTCCATTCCAGCCGTTTGGCTTTCTGAGAGGAACTCACACAGCTTTCAAATTGGCGCCTACAAAGATTATACGATGAAAACAATGACTTATGTACATTGTCATAATATTGATTTATTTCACTCCGTTTTACAAAAGAACAGTTTGCTGTTTTGTGTCACACAGCAGTGATGAGGTGACGTATAGGACCCCACACGCCAGGGCCTGCATGGAAAGAAATGTCACATGTGTCTGATTTGTATTGCTCCCCCAGTTGCAAAATGTTTCCCATCACATCATTATCCATTCAAACACAGAGACAGAACAAGTATTCATTCTAAATGTCTCCAGATTTATGATTACGATGATGAACAAAGGGCACTTGAAATGGAGGAGGGAGCTTAGAAAATAGACAGGGGAGGGAAATGGATAGGCGAAAATGCCAACATGGGACTGACAAAGTGCTTGAGATTAAGGGAATGAGTGTGAGAGGAGAAAATTGGAGAAAGTGTGTATGAAAAATGGCAAGGAGGGACCAATGAAATGGAGACAGTATGTGAATGATATAAGGAGGGGGAAGGAGAGAAAGAAGATGAGAGGATGGCGTTCCATCACTCCCTCTGACGGAGTGGCTGATTGGTGTTGCTGTGCCAATGCTGAGCTGCTGAGAAAGTGGTCATTGATGGATGGCTCGTTTGCAGGGTGATGTTTATTTTGTCGTTAATTTGCATATTTGTATGTATTTGCGGGGCGGTTGGCTTCTGCTAGCGAGGATCAGTCCCCATCTCAATATGATGGATCTGGCTGTCTGACAAAATGGACAGCTTAGTGACAGGGACATCCAGCCGACACTCTGTCCCCATGACGGATGGGCTCATGCTAACACACAGCGCGATCAGAGATGAAATCCTGCTGCACCTTGACCTGTGGAGGAGGGGCCAGAGAGGGTGTACAGCCAAAAGTGTAATCATGGCGGCGCAAATACTTAACAGGACTTGAAATAGAAACATATAGAATCACGAACAGACTTTCCTTCTTATTATGCACAATTATGCATTCAAATCTCGATATCCACACGCTCATCCATCTCAGTGCTGAAGGTCGGCTGTCTGTGCCCTCTTGCCACCAAGCCAGATTGAATGTCAGCCAGAATGTCAGACTATGAGAGATGGCAGCTCATCATGTCAGTATTTACAGAGACACCCTCACAGGTGTGTTTCCTACTGAACAAAGCCTTGTTTTGGAAGTGCTAAGAGTCCCAGGAGGGCACGAGTGTGCTTCCGCATATCCCCCCCTCCATCAATGGGATGAGGAGAAAAAGTGAGGACGAGATACTGTGTAGGGAGAGATGGAGGATAAAGAGGAATGATATAGAGAAAGGGTGGTGCAGGGAGGAGAGAAGGGGTGAGGGATGGGGTTCCCATGGGGAGAGAAGCTGTCAGTCCCTGGGAGACTTCAAACGCACTGCAGCCCTGTGATCAGCCTGCTCCCTGGCTCTCTGCTGACAGCTCCCTGACTGCGCTGCTTAGACTCCTTCGTACACGCACACACATACACACGCATATACACTTGCTTGCTACCATAAGCGCTCTCACACTCAGTGATTTATCCACTCATACCACAACACATTCAAATTCCATTGACATAGGCACACTCACACGGATTTTCACACTCAGGATGCGCCTCTGTGACATCCATTCTCACAATAACCTTGAACGCTGCTGAAGTTCCCCTGTTGCAACTCTGTCAAGGACATCGCACAGTCTCAAACTGTTGCTCCTGAACTATAGGCCAAACAGAGGCAAGGTGGTGCTGGCGGTGGTGGCGCTGATGATAATGATGATGATGACTTATCTGAGCCATTACTCCTTCCCTTCTCAGGGCTGAGGCACCCAAAGGCAGATCCCTCCTGATGATGAATTCATTAGTGCGGAAGATGAAATGAGTTGTCAGGGGCAGGGTTATGTATGGGAGTTGATTTGTGTTCTCTGCGGCACAGTGTTAGATCAGACTCGAGATCGTCTGGGTCGGCTTGCTGTAAATCTCCCCGCTTTGCTGGCACAGGACTTTCCCACCCCTCATGCCCAGACTGAGCCTCTGTTCTGTCCCTTGCTGCCCGGCACGTCCTCCCCCACCAATCTCACAATGCATGGAAGCTGCTAACAGGTGGCTCAACATTTGGGTGCTCTCAGAGTCCAGAGAACGCTCGGGTGATTATGCATCACAAGTCATGTAGCTACTTTCTGTCTCCTTAGAAGCGAAAAGCAACCCCACCTTCAAAGAATTCAAAGAGAATACAACGTAATCCATTATTAATTTCAGGTTCAGCCACAGCTGACTCTGCACTAGTCCATTAGTGTTGTCCATACATCCCGACAGCCAAGGTCTTGCCTCTCAGGTGTGATGGTACAGTAAACCTGCTGGAGCACTGCTGCTGGGAATTGACTGGTTCACTCGGTGTACACTAGCTCTCTTGGAAAGCGTAGTCCCGTCTTTGAACTCCCACGGCTTCACTAGGTGTGCTTACATCTGTATGTGCTGCTCAGTATGTGTGTCTTATGTTCATGCATATGTGCATCTATTTGTGTCTGTGAGTGAAGCTTTGCCTGTGTTTATATTTGCTATTTTCTGAGAGCACACATGTATTTGTGTGCACATGCTGAGCATTTGAGTGCTTTTTCCTTTCTTCACTGTATTTTTCTGCATCCAAATGCATGGTAAAAAAGGTCCAGGGTGACTGAGAAAGCAGAAATAGGGGAAAGCAGGAGCTGGACCGACTGTGATAGAGATTTCAAAGCGGTGTGTGAGATGTTGGCCAGTTTTTTATTTTATTTTATTTTTTTTATCCTGCAGGAGAGAGCAGCAGGCGTAGGCTGTTTCTCCCATGTGTGGTCTCTCTTGAGCAGAGCAATGTTATTTTCTGCCATGCAGAGAGGTTGGTTGCATGCCAGAGAGAATGAGAGAGAAATAAAGATAGAATAAAGACAGAGAG
Organism: Centropyge bicolor; assembly: GCA_037975185.1. Lineage (NCBI taxonomy): Eukaryota > Metazoa > Chordata > Actinopteri > Pomacanthidae > Centropyge > Centropyge bicolor. The sequence continues at coordinate 1,037,620 of JBBMOC010000027.1, forward strand.
AGCTTTGACTCAAAGACTGCTCAGTTTGACACATTTCTGTGAACACTAGTGGGTTTGCATCATTTCAGCAAAGAGGCAAGCTGACTTTGAAATTCATCTTTGTTGTGTTGTGATATAAAACTCCTTATGCTCCATACCTCCATATGCACCTTGCAAGTGTGTGGGCATCTGTGGGTTTGGTGTGCAAACTGAGAGAAAGTGATTTTACAAAGTCTTCTCCACAAAGTGCATGCTATCCGGGCTGCACTCTGAGGTCTATTCATTTTTAAAGTTCCCTTGCAGAGAGTATTAGAAAAAGTGGAAGTGCTCTCTCTGACTCTGTGAGATGAGGAAGCTTAGGGGTTCTGCTGGTTTCTCCCTGTAGGGCCCTGACTGGATCTGCCTCTCCACCCTCTAAAAGCCTCAGAGAAGAACGGGAATGCTCTTCTGCCTGGCCCTTTTTTTTCTTTTCATGTTACATACAAGTTATCTGTGAACAACTCACCCAGATCCAATCTGACCCATATTTTGGCAGCAAAAATAGTTGGTGACCTTCTCTGTGTTTCGCCCTCCTTACAAGAGCCAGGCTGTTGCCGTGATTAGTTCACTGCCTCCCAGCACTCCTCTGTCAGACCAGGCTCAGCTCCAGCCTCCTCCATAAACACATTTAGGTACACACACATACTGTATGTACACACTCATGCAAACGCAGCACGGGCACCATGCCTTGCTTTCCCCGGGCTTTCCACTGGCTCCTCACCTGTCGCCCCAGGTCTCTATCTCTCATACTCAACATGTGTGTCAGGACAGAGCCTGCGAGACCGCGGCCTCACCACTTTGTTTGTTTGCTGCATTGACGGGTGGCGAGCGGGGACGTGGGTGCAAGAAATTAGCACAAGTCAAATCAGATTAATTAATCCCCAGCTCAAACTATTAGCCGAGGAGTCGTGTTGAATTAAAAATCAAATTAGCCCTGGCGCCTGCCGCTGAAGCTGTGGTGTGTGCCTGCCAAGCTAGAATGACACACACCCACAGAAGGCAGACGCTCATGGGCTTCACTGATGGATGGACGTATGGATGGACGGATGGATGGAAGGGTGGAGGAAGAAATGGATGCTCAAGGACTAGAGGGGTGGGGGAAGGGGAGCTTAGTGACTTTGCCACCCGGTGTGGTAAGCTTCTCCCGGGGCGTGGAGCTGGCTGTCCTCCACTGGGTGCTGCTCCACAGGCCTCACACCACCAGTCCTCAGCAGGCTCAGCTATGTCACTCCAGTTAGGCCTTTCAGCAGCATTTCCCTCATGGTTTACATAACACACACTCACATCTTGAGCCTGGGACTGAACCCAGTTTGAAACAGGCCCCTGTTTCTCAGCTTGACTCTATCAAAAACAGGAAAACAGGGAAAGGGAAATTCCATTTTGATACAAAACTCATTTTCATAGTTTTGGCCATCTCTATTATGAAAACATTGCAAAATCGCTTAAAAGAAGTCAAATCTGGCAAAAACATGAAAAGCCTGATGACCAAACAGGTTTTAAACAAACCCCAAGGTTGTCGAACTTATTTGGAAGAGAAAATTAAGGTCAAAGGTAGAATTATTACCCAAATTGTTGTAAACATCCATCACAGTTAGCAGACTGTCTCTGGGTCAACTTTGACCTGCGATCCTTATCGTAATTAGTTTTTGTATGCAGTGAGGGAATTCTACCAACATTTCAGGTCTGTTTATTTTTGGTTTAACCTCCAAGTAAATTGGTTTAAATACTACTGCAAAACTGTTGATTGACTGATCTATTTCTTTCTTTGTTCTTATGATGCTGTGAGTAAACTGTTCCCATTACTGATAGACATGATGGACAAAATGATGAAAATGAGACCCAATTTGTCATGAAACAAACTGGAATTTTCATTTATCTGCTACAGTTTATTTAGCGCTATAACTCACAGGTGGGCATGTACATGGGCAGATATGCTCTATGTGTGTTTGCAAGTATGTGACGGTGGTTTTGAGATCGATCACAGGGCTGTGTAGTCTCATCTATCATCAGGGTGGGGCTCCGAAACACACAACACTTGTTTGATTCAGAACAACATTCATTTCAATTATGACACATTAGTTCATGGGGGTATAATATGCTCCAGTGGTGTTCCTGCTTTCCATTTATCATTCATGCTGTATGCCTTGTAGCTCTTGATCATTGAAAGGAAGCAGCACCAAGCAATAAAGTAAATGTTTATTTTCTTCGTTCTTTGGTATGTATAGGTCATATAACAGGAGAGTAAGCAGTTATTAAAGGACTAGTATATTGTTCATGTATGACCATATGTCTTTGTGTCTTTGGTTAGAGCTACACTGGCAGCTCTTACAATACAACCTAGCTTTGTATGTTTGTGTGTGTGTTGTGTGGGTGTGTGTGGCCTTGCCTTCAGGAGTTTATGGATGATGGATGCTGTGAGATACAATGGGCGTCTAAATGAAAGAGCAATTGTTCTGTGAATGTATGCACATGGGCAAAAATCGGTTTGGTGCTCAAAGCAAGGGCATGAATACATACATTTTATCTACACACAAATGGCTTCTTTTACAGAACATTCAGCTGAGCGTACTGTGCACACATGGAAAAACACAATAATGTAAACATGTACATATGCACAGTAAGTCTCTCATATGTTCACCTCCACACTCAGCAGACCTCCAGGTGTCCTTTGCTGCCAGTTAAACTCTCTTTCATTCATGTGGCAAACGTCTGCCCCCCCACATTTTCCCACAGAGTCTCTTACCCGTTTTCCCCCTGGACGCTGGCATCTTTCGCCACCCATATTAACACACAGCTTCCTCCTGGCAACGATGTGGCGGACCCCTGCCACTACCACAACGCTGCCAACCCGTCTCCATGGTAGTGTGATTGGCAGATGCTGAGATGGATGCCCACTTCAGCCAATAGTAGATCAGAGCCGGGTTGTCATGCGCCGACCCTGCAGTGGTCCGGCCGACCAGCTGAGGATGGTGTTGGAAATAAGGGGTGAATGCGACGCAACAGGCGCACACAAACACACACACATACATAGCAATGGATCATTCAGCAGCACAAAGCGTATGGGGTCCCTACTCAGGCTGTCAGTACTGTTGTGATGTATCATTTATGTCGCCATTGTGTGGCCTTCTCTTTAAACATGTTGACAGAGGCATTATTCTGTCTTTTGACAGATTCCCATACATTCACAGGCTTTTAATAACACATGTTAATGCTCCAATAGGTTTATGACAGGTTTTAAGAATTACCACATGAAATATGAGCCATTAATGGGGCTGCTTTCCAAATTATCTAGGGTAGTATACAATGAATTTCTAAGTCTGAGCAAGTGGGAGAATGATCACTGCTTATAAGACTTTTATCTTTCTGAGTGTGCACACACACACACACACACACACACACACACACACACACACACACACACACACACACACACACACCACTAACACAAACCACAGGCCTGGGGGACAAAAAGATGTGCAGCATAAACATTAATCTGTGTTTTTCAAATGAGGCCCACTTTTCTGTGTTTAATCAAAAAGTGTAAACTGTGTGGTGACAAATTTAAATTCCTAAGACAAAAATCAAATAACCTAATCTCCTCACAGCACTTTAAACTACTTCATAGCTTCATAGGGCTTTCATTAATGCCCTGGGCAAACTGCTGTGCATACATATGCATTTTAATATTCTGTTTGTGGTTGCTTTTGTATGCGTATGTGCAGACGTCCAGGGTTATGAAAGTGCATGCGTGCCTATAGATGTGCAGTGTGTGTGCTCTAGAGTTAAAGGTGTCCATAAATTCATTAATAAGAATTACCATAGTGAAGGGAAAGTTGGACCAGACTACTAGAAGGAAACAAGCACCCAGGTGTGTAGGATGGATTTTCCCATCGTCTTCTTGTTAATCAGAAATCTACAAGGAACAGCATGTTGTCTTGAAAGCATCTCAGGAATCATTTAACAGGAGAGGATACAGTCAAATGAAACACAGACAGATTACTCAAGCCAATAGTTTTCTTCCTCATTGCTGAAGGACAGCTGTGAAATGAGTGCAAAATCCAGTAGCCATTTGGTACAGACCAGATATCAAATGGTGTGCATAAACTCTGAATGATTCTGGTAAATGTGCACATCAATTTGAATGGTGCCTCTCGAATCGCCGCCGCTCTGCCACAAAGCCTAACTATCAGTTCTAATGCCAGTTAGACCGGCTCCTGCTGGTCCTACAGTGTGAAGTCGCTGCCAGGCTGAGCCACCGATTGCCCATCTGCTCCATCGGGGAGAATTCTCACTCCATCTATTTGACTTGTTTTGAGCTTGGCTGTGGCAAGCTCATTAGCTTTGCAAAGTGAGATATAAAGACAGATAAAAAATGCTGTCTCCAAACAGAGAGATGTTAAAGAGGACACAGACAGATGTGAATTAAAGTGTTTACATATTTAAAAGAAGCAAGGCCAGACGGAAGGGAAAAATGTGGAGAAGTCTTTGTTGCTGCAGACATGGGCGGACTGAATATGAATACATAAGAGGCGCTCAACTTCCCACTTCCTTTTTGTGGGGCGTTAAAAAATTCACCACAATTACCAGCAGAGATTGATGTCGGGGTGACACTCCTACAACCAACATATGACCCCTAAAATCTTGACACACCCATTTCCTGTGTTTCTGTGCATCTAAGTGCGTTTGTGTGTGGGCATGCCCGAGGGTGCGTGTATAGGCATTTGTGTGTGCGTGTATATATGTGTGTGTGGGTTTGTATTTATGAAACGTGCTCTGCCCAGTCATACCGTGGGAGTTAGCAGGTCATCTTCCCTCGCCATTAATCACTGCCGACAGCTCATATGTGACCGATCTGCATGTGAAAGAACTGCGTGTGTTTGCGTGAGCATGCGTGTATTTGAATGTGTGCATTTGACGGTGGATGTGTGGTTGCAAGAGTCCTCCAAGATCCCCCCTGTGGCTGCTTATTGAATTAAAAATGGCCTCTGCTGATATTTATCTAACATGTAGCATGAATGCATCACCGGTGGCATTTTGTAGTGGATCTTCAATGTGTGTCATTGTGTCAGTTCTGCATGCTCCGATGGTGTGATAGTGAGTCCATGCATGAAGAACAAACAGTCACAGTTGAAAAAGCATAAAATGTTTTAAATGTTTCTTTCATTTTCTGGAAAGAGTTTGAAATCAATCAATCACTCAATAACTGTGGGATTTGATAACCACAGCTGCATCCAGAACTGTAATTAGAGGAAGAGAATTTGGGACGATCAAGAGTAAGATTGACAGAAATGAAAACAAGCACATAAATCAAAATTATCATCTATCACATCTGTAGGTACCAAATATTTGGTGAAACAACCTCAGAAGTCAACTGAGAGAAGAGTAAATTAATTAACAGTTTTTGCAGTTGGTGTGACCCCAGCGTATGAGGACACAGGAAGGACTTTATTATGTATTTTCATATCACAATGACGAAAGAGCTCGTCTTTCTCTTTCATTGCTCATCTCCTCGGACAGAACCAGGAATGTCAGAGCTTTCTTTTTTTTTTTTTTTTTTACTGTCCAGGTTCACTACAGCTTGTTGCTTGACTGGAACAGTTGGGATTTGGATCTCATTGAATAATAGTGATTTTTTTTCCTCCTCTCTCTCTCCACACCCGGACATGAAAGGGACTAGTTTCTTTATTTGCATTTTTACGCCTGAGTGTATTTTTCAAGTGGGAATAGAAATTCTGTGAGCGATGTTGAGTCCCAGTGCTGCTGTGTCCTGGAGTGCATCAGTCTGCCTTTTCATCTTCACCCTACTTTAACTGCTCTCTGCTTTTCTTTAGCCATACCCACAGTTCCTCCCTCTCTCTCTGTCTACTGCTGTTTTCTTTATTTCATCACAATGCTTTGCCCATTTTTTTGTTTCAAACACGAAATATTGGGTTTGTTTTCACTTCATCCAATATTTGTTCATTTTCTTGTTTAAGCAAGAGCCACAGTAGCCTGTGGTAAATGAATTAGGGTTGTATAACAACAGTTTGTCATCGCTGTAAATGAAAAGCCACTCTGTATAACACTAAAGTTGTTGTTGGTGCTCTGCCCACCTCTTTCTTTTACTCACCGATGAGTGACAGCACTGTAAATGAGAATATTCCTTTGAATGAGTGATTCATTGTTTCTGTCCTCCTGTCCACACCGACCGCAGCCCATTTACTTTCTCCTTCTGCTATCTCCCCTGCTCAGTCTGCTGCTCAACTCCATCACCACACTTCTCTCTTTCTGTTTGTCTTTGCAGCTTTCCAGCTAGTGTTTCCATTGCCACCAGAGCTAAGCTTGTATTATGCACATCTGCAGGGATTCTCAAATTGCACCATGGCAATGTGGCGAGACAGATCTGCAGCGCTTCTCCTTCTCTTCTTCTGCCACAAAATTGGACAATTAGTGCCAAAACTGTTGTCTTGACTGCCTTAGTTTCTGCTGTAAATGCGTAGCACATAACTGCAAAGAAATTGTTGTGGAAATGGCACTCTGTCAGTGTATGCTTCCCTGAGTACTACCTAAGAACAGCACAGAAACAATTTCTACAGACTGCACTTCCCTATGTCGGCGATAAAGATAGGGTGCTGAGGAGGTCTCGCCCAGGCAAACAACATTGCAATAACCCTCGACAGTAATATGTGTTTATGTGCGTTTCCCTGTGTGAGTGTGTATGTGTTTGCTTAAGAGTGAATCGTAGCCATTACGCAGAGAGGTTGTAGCTGAGGTGATTAGAGAACAGCAGTACTATTAGTGGGTGATTACATCTCACTCTGCTATTACACGCCAGCATCTCCTTCGCAATGTAAAAGGCTGCGCCGCTCGACACCTCGTAAATCTGGCGCACTAGGCCCACACGCTGCTTGCACTCACACATAATGGCACACTATGTTATTGTCATGTGAGGCCTCTTAAATCACGCAGCTTTGATGATTATTCAGTTTGAATTCCAGTTCAGGAGTTTGATGTTTCTCTACATTATGAGAAAACACACAACTGTTGGGTTGAAGGAAACCTTTGCGGAGCCCATAGGGTAAACAAATAAATGCATGGTGCTCGATTTAAAGCTTGTTTTTCTTAGTTTTTCATCCGACAGCAATGATAACTAGATTTGTTTGTAGCGTGGCACACACACATACACATCAACATAAATTTCAATGCAATGTTACAAACTAACAGAACCAAACAGAACAGAAACATTTATGGAGCTGTCGACATTGAGTATATTTATGGATGCAATCTGCGAGGTCAAATTTATTACTGTCAGAAATGGGCGGAATTATTTCTCTTTAAATAATTAGTTTTGAGCCACACACACACCGGCGCACACACACACAATCTTTGCATATTGATTTGCACATTGATTCAGGGGATATTAAAGCTCTGATGTTATTAATCATTGCTGATTATGTTTTCAGTGACTTGAGTAATGATGGAGGAGAGGACAGGGTTTGCAGGTTGTACAGAGCAGAGGCCAGCCACCAGAGCACTGCAGCTTGTGCACATCCTCATACACAGATGGGACACCGCATACATTTTTAAACTGGCTGAATGTGTTTGCTCTGTGTGCACTGGACCGAACTCTGTTGACTTAGTGTTGTAGAATTATGACAAACTCCCAGATTATCTGCCTGCACACTCCATATTGTAGCTGTGTTTGCATTCATGATAGTTACTGCACAGTTCAGACGCCTCCTCACTGACACGACAAAGCCGTTTGGATACAGTAAATTATTAAACTGTTCTGTATGTCTGAGCAGTGATTGATGAGTCCGGCGGCGTCCTGCCCTTGCCCTCTGCGATATGAAGGAAAGATTGTGTGACATGATGTCATCCCACCGGTGCAATCATAGCCGGACGCAGACCCTCATTAATAAGAGCACCGTTATGTAGTGTCAGCTCACAGGGACGGAGGAAAGAAGGAGAGGGTCGAGAGAGAAAAAAATAATGATGAAAGGAGAGAAGTAGAGAGGCAAAAAAAAGAGCAAAGGAGAGAAGGTGGTTGAGAAGTGGGTGTGAGGCAGGAAGCAATGAAGAAGAAAAAGGAAACTGCGGGATGCCAGTGGAGTGGAAAAAATAACAGTAGAATGACATAAGATCAAACAAGTGAGGGAAGAAATGAAAAGCAAATGGGAAGAAGAGAGATGGGGTAAGGTGTATATATTTGTGCAAAACTTTAGACATTAGTAGACATCAAAACAATAGTTCCTCATATCACACAGGTCCTTGTCAGGCATTTGTTTCTTTCTTTTATTTTTGGGAAAGTCACTCTATGAGCGTACAGTACTGTAACTGAATGTGGATTAATGAAGTCTGCTGTTTGGAAACTGGTGAGAGTTGGTCGCCAAAAAGCAGCGTCCATAAATGAAATATGATGTTGTACACTACATTTATGTTTTAGTAGTTTGTCTTTGGGTGGAGTTTCCTGGCTGGTTATGAAGGCAATATTATTTGGGAGGCCCATGAATACACCACTGGTAGACTATAAAAAAAAATCACTATCTTATAAATGAGCTTGCCACACAATGATAATGTAGCTTTTACAAACAATATACAATATAACAGAAGTTTTATGTGCAAGTTCACTTTAATGTTGTAGTAAAATAAATGGAAACCAGCTGCTACCTGGAAGTCGTAGTAAACATCTAAAAGACTAATGTCGGCTTTGGAAAATGTTTGAGAGTAATTAAATTACAGGATGACACAAAGCATAAAAAATTGTCCTTTTTGTTCTCTCGCTCACTCTCTTCTGTCTCCTCCAGGTGTGATGCCGGAGCGTCAGTTCGGTGGAACCCAGTTTGTTTGCAGTGTGGTCGCTTCCCATGTCAGCCACCAGCCCTCCTCCAGCTTCAGCTTTGTGTGGATCGCCCCACCGCCTGGCACTGGCTGCGTCAACTTCCTGTAAGTAACACGTGATTGTGTGTGATGTAAAAGCAGAGCAGCTAAGAGATAACAGGACAGAGACGCTGCAGACGAGTAGATGTGATGCAGACTGGGCTCTTTACAGCTGCCACATGTCCAGCTCTGACATGGAAGTCATAAAGTGGAACAATAATATCCGCTAATGTTGCGTGGCTGCATATTGACCCAGCAGGCCAGAGTGAGGTTTATCAGCTGACATCATGGGCGGCGTTGTCTCTGTCAGACACACAGAAAGGATGTTAAAAGTTCATCCTGCCAGAGAAAACATGCATAATGCCTGGAAAGAGGTTAAACTGGGGACAAAAATAACATGTGTGATTATGTCCTCAATACCTTGCTTGACAAGGTGTGTGTGTGTGTGTGTGTGTGTGTGTGTGTGTCTGTGTCTGTGTTTACCCTGCTGAGAATTAAAGAAAATATCCCCATCCTCTCATTCAATGTGCTCGCTGACTCTTCCCATTGGAAAATGTGTGAGTGATTGAACAGTTCCGCCCATCCCCCGAGGATGGGTGTGATACAGTCACATACACACAAACTTTTTGTGATTGAAAAAGTCTGGTTCACACAAAGCTCTTTGACATTTCATTAATAAGGAGCAGTTATCCAGACTCACTTGTACAACTGACTTCTATTAAAGGCTCAATTTGGATTTTTACAAATTGTGGGGCTGTGGCTCATAGATGATGCACAGGGCTGTTTATGTACATGTTACTTACTGTGTTTCCCCCAAGCTTACATGTTGTTTGGTTGGCCCAAGTTGGGAGAGGATGTAGCTTAATACATTCGAGAACAGCCGTGGTCTTTTTCCTTTTTCTCATTTTCATTCCCCTCCCCTCCTCATCTGTCTAGTCTTCCTCTTCATCATTTTCTCCATCTCTATCTGTTGGAAACATCCTCTAACTCTCTTTCCCTGTAGTTCTCTTGGCTGGTGATTTACAGCCTCATGCTGATAATCAGTCAAAATGCAATTAGCAGCTGTTGCTGGAGAAGCGTAGAGGAAACTCCAGTAACTCTGCCCCATGCAAAGTCACAGCAGCACAGCACCACATTACAAAGATCTTTTAGAAACTTAGCCACAAATTTTGGAAAATTTATAACTCTGAGTAGGGTAATTCTTACATTTCTACATCATGAACAGCATGTTTTTAAAACGCAATCTAAAATAGAAAACATAATTATTATCATATGATTTCAATCCTCAGATAGTCAAATCTAAATGCAAACTAATCCCTTCTTTTTTCTTTTTTTATTGCCAGTCATCCTCTTTCCAGACTTGAAAGACATTGCAAAGTGCACATCAGTGTTTCATAAAAACCACAACTAAATTAAACATCTTGGCAGTACTGACAAAAATCCCTCAATGAATTCCTGGAGGGACACGATAGACTATCAGACAGAGACTTTTATGGACAGACTGACAGAGGAGGATTCAGTTGGGGAATTTGCTGAAGTGGAGCTGCCATTTAGACAATATCCACGGAGCCAAACAGATTTACTGGCTTTTTCGTCTGCCAGCAAACACATTTACTGTTGAGCGTGTGTCAGCTTACGAGGATTGTGTGTTTCCTCTAGTGTTTGTGTGTGTGTCCATGCGTGCGCTTGTCTGTTTGCGTGTGAGTGTAAACCGTGGAGCAGCAGTGTGCCAGTGCTGATGACAGTGGGGCTGGCAGGGGGCCACGACTGTATGACAATAGGGGCCCCTGCGGCTGACCTTATCAAAGTCAGCCAGTCACACTCCAGCTGGCTGGAGACTGCTCCTTACACACACTCACACACACACACACACACACACACACACACACACACACACACACACACACACACACNGGTTGCCGTCATTTTACAGTGATGCTGTAGCTGTAATGTGCAATAGTTGTACTGTTGCTTTTAGGCATGCTGCTTAAAATTCAGAGCCCACCGACTAGAGATCATTCAGGGCCGTGAAAACAACAAATATTTATACTCTCACAAAAGCTTCAGGTGCATCTGCCCTTTTTGGAAATTTCAATTTGCAAAATTCAATTGTAGAAATTTAGCTTGACCTTTGCATTTTATGACAGTAATGTGTCCTTAAGCTCATCCAGTCTGGTGACTCTGACAGAATGACAGACAGCTTGATTTATTAATCAGAGGTCAAAGGTCAGAGTTCAGACATCAGGCCGACAGATGACCTATCTCACCCTGCGCCTAGTTTCTCCTGTTATTAGTCTTTCCCATTGATTTCCTATTATTCAAGTCCATCTTCCACTCTCTTTTAACATAAAATCACTGGTTAATGAGCTCCCCTCATCACTAAAGCTCCATACTAGCCTGTGGCAGTGTGACAGATTCACTGTGGACATCGGGCCAGAGAAAATGAAAGATTGGCTCAAGGTAATCGCATTTTGGCATTGTAGATACAGAAATACGGGGTAGAAATGTGAGGCACGACAGAGCACATAAATCTGATCCACTTTTTTTCTCCGCAAGTCGACCAGAGCTGCAAATCTGATGTGGTCCACCCATATAATTCCAATTTTCATATATCACACATTCACATATAAGACAGCAACTCTTATATCTCTCATATTCATCTGTTTAACCTTTCATAAACTTTAAAGTGTGCCAGTTTTTCAGAATATAATAGTAAATCGTCATCTTTTAGAGTCAAACCCTTCTCAACAGATCAAAGCCCAGACTCATGGTACTGTTTACCCTAAAGGTCTCTGCATCCATGATACGGTCTTATTTCCCAAGGGACAGCCCATGACCCCTGTAATTATATACTGTACATACAACTGTGTACACAGAGACACACATGCATGCACACGCAGACACATGCATATAACACATCAGTGCTCAGATCAATACTGCCACAAATTGTCCTCATCACATTTGCGCTGCACCAACATCGCGCACTCTCATCAGGAGGTCACCATCACACCTGCCGGGACGTTGACCTCCTTATCAATTCTAGATGAAATAGAGCGTGGAGATGGGGGGGGGGAAATGGTAAAACACAATTTTAAATGCAGCAGAGTGAACTATGCTCAGAGGAGAAGGGGGGTCTGCTCCGAATGTATTTTGTAGAAATGATTGCCTCACATTCTGCGCTGTCTGTTCCAGCAAATGTGCTCCGTTGTGACTGACATGATAAATAACAGACATGACTTGTTGTGGGGATTCATCTCTCTGTTGTTGACTCTGGGTCAATACAGTGGATTCTTCTCGTTCTACCCATATTGTCCTAGTGTGACCCTCACAGAGGAAGTGAGGAAGGGAGACAAAGGTTGTTAGAAGGCAGATTTTCTCAGATATCAATTTTTTGAAGTAGCTTTTTTCAAGACTAAATCAAGAACTAAAAATCAGCAGCTTTTTTGCACTCAACTCTTTTTTTTTCTCCTCACATATTTACTCTAACTGCCGTTGTTTTCCTAATCCTCCCTAATTATTGCTTGCCAACAGTATTCAAGGTCAATTGCTCTTCTCCTGGCTGTATATTAAGCAGTAACTGCTCTTCTTCCTCTGGCTGTATTTGGAACCGTAACTCTCTATGACCCTGTGCTAACAAGCAGGTAATTTGCCAAACAACTCCCAAATCCCTCCTCTGTGGAGCTTCATTAAATTTGCATGTTCTCCACGAGCCTTTTTCAATTAATTAATTTAGGGGCGGAGGGAGTTGGGGGAGTAATGTGATTCCACGAAGCCAGTCGCACCTTCTTGGGTATAATGGGTATGAAAATATCTTTAAATAAAAACACTTTCCATTTCATCAAAGCTCTTGATCAGTGGTTTTCTGGAGATGCATGTGAAGCAGTGGATTCTTGTTCTCTCCCTTTTTGTCTACTTCTTCTCATTGTTCCTGTCTTGACTTGACTCCATCTTCCTGGCTCTCCATTCTTTTACCCTTTGTCCCTGATTGTGGTGCCATAACCACAGCTGGTCCTCAACATGGAAGATAAATCAACCAATTAGGGTGTATTATTTTAAGGGCTAGGTCCAAATGCACCAAATCAGTGCTGGCGACTGGATCTGCACCCCATTGAAACTCCTCGTATTAATCATGATTACCAACAGGCCTAGTGAGCTGGGAGAGAAAATGAGCTTTTAATTGGGATTTGAGGAAAACGGGACGGGAGAGTCGTCTAACGAGGGAGGAAGAGAGAAGCAACGTGTGTGTTCTCCAGACCACACCAGATGTATTGGTTTGTAAAGAGGGAGAAAATTATTTTCACCAGCGTTGTCTGAAAACTGTTAGAAAAGTTTGTTTGTGTGGTCAGTATTCAGCGCATATTCCTGTCTTTAAGATAGGAGTAGATATATTTAACTGCATGTATATGGCTTTAGGGTAAATCAGCCAGCAGGGTTCCCCACTGTGAGTGTGTGTGTGTGTGTGTGGTTGTGCGTGTGTGTGGTTAGCAGGGAGCTGTCAAATCGGCTCCTGGGGGATACTTATGGCCGACAGCAACATGTAATCTAACATGGAAGACATGCTTGGTAATTACCCACTCCAGGCCCTTTTGGGAGCTCTTTGAGTGACAGCCTGTCCATCTGCATACATGTTAAAGCTCATATGTGGCTTGGAGTGTGTATGTGCGTGTGTGTTTGTGTGTTTATGTGTGTATGTGTGTGCATATTCGCATGCCTTGCTATTTGACAGCAGATTGTGGACTTTGAAAGACAAGGCCATCTAACCCCCATCTCTATTTCCTCTGACCAAATCCCATCCCCCCCACCCTTTCCTTTCCCTTCCCCTTCCATTTATCCATATCTCTCAGTCAATCCTTCTCTTTTTCTTCATCTTCCTCAATCCCTCTCTCTCGTCCCCATCTCTCAGATTTGCTCCTCTTGACTAATGAGAGGGGAGAGGATGACACTTATTTTCACAAGATGAATGATCCCTCGTTCGGATCAGAGGAGGGGAGAGAGGAAAGAGGAAAAAAACACCAACACGTTTAGGCCCTTAATTGCTTTTTTCCCCCCCAAAGAAAGTCAAATTAACATTTAGATGTACAATAAATGTTTTGCGTGTATCAGTGCTGTTCCGTGTGTGTGCGTATCTCCCACAGTGGAGACGGTAATGAGAGACACACGCTGAGGAGCTGCTGGAGTGTGACGGCAGGACAGACGCTGGCGTCGCGCTGCGTCGATCACACACTCTCCGGCTCAGACTAAATGCCCTCTCCTGGCTACTGTTTTAGTGACAGACACGTTATTAAGTCACTCATAGTGGGACCACTCGCACTTTCAAAGGAACACACACCCTTTCTTACTGAATATATCTCTTCTTGTCATTGTTTGGTGGATGCTTTTGCATTTTTTGGAGGGGAGGAAAACAACATCATTAGAAACAGACAAGTGCTTCTGGACTTTTCAAAGACACATCTGGATAATTGCAATTTTAGAAGAACTCTCTGAAAAATAATACACAACTTCACATTGTGGTCAAAAGTGTTAAAAGTAAAAGTAAATTTATTGAGCAATGTTTTGAGTTACTTATATTTTTCTTGAGTATTCCCATTTTATGTTATTTTTTACGTTTACTCCATTTCCACTACGTTTCAGAGACAAATATTGTACATTTTGTTATTGATTTGCAGAATATAATTTTTACCAACAACACATATAATTGGTTTATCATCACAGTACAATACAATACAGGATATTGAATTGTTTTTTATCTTCACCTCAGCATTAGAATATGTTGTAATATGACTTCTGACTGACTGCATAATAAGTACTTTTGCTTTTTGCTTACTTTTTTACTTTACGTACACGTTGTTATACTTTTGTATTTGGATGCATTTTTACATTGTTGTATAGCTACCTTTCCTCTAGTAAAGGATCTACTATATATATATAATACGGTCAGCTTTGCAGGGCATTTTTCTCCTACCTGCCTTGGTCAGGGCTACTGTCACGGATGTGTGTGTGTTCACTGAGTGTAAAAGATGTGTGTGAGGTCAAATGTACTCTTTGATGGAGCCCTCCCGTCCCCTGGCACTTAACAGAATCTGTTTAGTGAACTCGAGCTGAGACTGTGTTTAGTAAATATTTAAGGGCCTTGTTCCTACATCCCCACCCGCTGTTCGTTACGCGCCATCTTTTATTCATAAATACCAAACTCAAATTAGTTTTCACCCAATTCTGAAATATGAGTGTAATTAAGTATGTTTTCTCCCCAGCACTGCACAGGCACAAGAGCTCTTTACTAATTAATGAGGGACCTATTCATTATTCATGAGTTGAGATGAACGAGTAAATGTCTTGGCACCCATAAAAGGCCTGAGTCTGCATGGTGGGCCAGGGTGGGGTAGAGTTTGGGAGATGCGAAGCAAAGCTCACACGGGACTGTAGCAAGAGAAGCAAGGAGGAATAAAGCAGGAGAGGGAGAGAGTCTGAAAAATGGATGTTGGGCTCACTGAATCAGGCACCCACCATATTGTGTACGCCCCATAAAGTTTTGCTTATTTTGAATCCTCTCCTCTTCTCCACTGTGTTGTAATGGACAGCGTGTTGACCGGGTGCGGCACACACATACACACAAACACACACATGCACGCACACAACTGTCTGGACTGCTTCCATACAGTTTGACATATAGTGAATTTGAAAACTCAGTGAGGTTACTCAGAGCTCTGCTTTATTGGTTTGACTTAGATAATAGGAATGTTGTGTAATGTCTCTAGATCGTGGGAATGCCCTGAACACTGAGACAACAGTGTAAGGCGCACTGCAAGTGTGTCCTTACATGGCACAAAACAAGAAAAGAGGCCTGTTATTTCCACAAGTGGCCCTTGAAATGACTTTCTCACTGTATGCCACACATAGTTCTGTTTCAGTTTGTAACTTGCTGTGAGGTTAAATAGACTTATAAACCAGAGATGATGTTTCTAATTAATAACAAAACCAAATTATAAGATTAGACACAAATCTGAGACAGGTGAGACAACACTCACACTGCCCTACTCTCCTTGATGAACAAGCAGTAATACATCAAGTCAGTGATATTTATCCTCTTTATGTTTTTGACCTCAATCCCACTCCAACTGTTTCCAATCTGTGTATTATGTGAGGAAAACGCAGGTCTGAGTGGTGTAATAAAGCTTTTACTAGCCATCTAAAAATGGAGTGTTGTCTCCTCTCACACAGGACTTTCCTTCATGGGGCCCCTACACATCCCATTTTGCCGCTGCCACTGACAAGAATGAGCTACAAAAGGCTCGAGGGCTCTCAAACTTTTACAATCGTTTTCCAATAACTCCTTTCAAGGACTCTGAAAATTGCAGCTTCTTCCATACTCTTTCCACTTCAATCCCCCTCCTGTGTCCCAGTTATAGATTTTTATTTTTCTGTTATCCGAGTTATTCTCTTCACAACTGTTTTTATATTATAACAACAGATGTGTTATTATTATGATTATTAGTCATTACACTAGTATTTTGCTTGTTATATATTATTATTGGAAAGTATGACAGGTCTGTACTCGAGACCCGCTTCGCCGGTGTGCAACTTTCCTGATGTAACTCTGCCATTGCAAAGGAGAGCGGATCTGTTTCTGCACGTCGACAGTACAGCAGGACATGTCACAGTGTCTGTGTAAAAGATCCCACTGTACTCCAAGCCATTTCACCCTCTAAGATTTTAAAGCTCTCTCCGTTTTCAAATGAATAATGCATTTCATGGCCACCGGAAGGAAATTCATATTGCATTCTATACATATAGCACGCAAAGTATAGCATACAACATATGGCATGCAAGAGTGCAGTATGTTAGTGTAGAGGAAATTTGAAGATATTCGATAACCCACTCTCTACTTCATACCATATGAGCACAAAAAATGTATGTAGAATAATGTGAGTGAGGAACTATGTCTGTCAATACTTGGATAATAAAATGTCAGATCTCCTCTTACTTAGGGGATTATGCAGTCACAGTAAGAAGACCTCCAACTTTGCTCACCAGTTACTGACGTCCACTGAGATGAGAGTGATAAAGTCGTGTTTGTGTGGCTAGTTCAGCTCATTGTTCTGCTCTTTGTGGTCGTTTTTTTTTTTTTTGTCATATTGTCTTATCCCACATGACTGTGTAAATTTAGCCTCAGAGAAGCCTTTTTTTCTTGTTTTTACCTCAAAGTCACATCATAATGAACTTCAGAAAATAGCCTCCTTTGTGTCGGATGCTTGAACACATTTTGGTTTATTGGGAAATGATACCATCTGTGCCGGATTGATCTTCATATATTAAGGACAGACAGACTTTTTCCTCCGTGCTGTTTGTGTTAATGCTCTGTCTCTCCTTCCCTCTCTGTCTTTCTCTCTCACAGAGCCACAGCAACACACCGAGGACAGATCATTTTCAAGGATGCTCTGGCCCAACAGCTCTGTGAGCAAGGAGGTGAGTAGCAAGGGTGACACAAATATACACCCCTTCCTCTTTAATGACAGAAACATGTGCATGCACTGCACCTGCAGGCAGATATATTCATGCATGAATAGACACCTATATGTTGAAGCATACATGTGCAATGACATATATACATTCCATACCCCCCTTCTCACTTCCCATTACTGTCCATCATATGCACAGATTGTCAGAATATGGATGACACAATATGGTTGATGTGCCGCTTCTTCATGACAGTGGCATTGCACCACTTCCTGGCTCTCTTTCTGCCTAATGATGCAGCCAGAGCCAGAGATATTTGGATGTCCTATATTGCCAGCTTAATTTCAGCTTATGCTAAACTCAGCTTTTTTTCCCTCTCTCTCTTTCTCTCTCTCTCTCTCTCTCTCTCTCTCTCTCTCTCTCTCTCTCACTCTGCCGGAGATTTACGCTTTATGGACGACACTTCTTACATCCACTTTCTGTGACAGCCTTAAGTAGCTATTGACAGACAGTGCAGACCCACCCTGCATGCTGAGTGTGTATAATTGCTTGTTTACAGGAAAGAAGCCTCCTCCTCACTCAAGAACTCCTCCTTGTAGATCAAATTTGACTTTAATGCTGAAATTGGAGAAGTACACTAACTGCTGCTGGGGTCTGTTCGCTAACTGTTTCAGGCGGAAAAAACAACTAAATTTCAGCTTTATATATACTTTATTGGAAGAAGAATAACCTCTGTGGCGAGCGTCTGAGGACTCTTCATGATAAGTGTGTCCCTCAGCAGGTCATTGGAGACACTACTGATGATTGTAGGACATGCCAGGAAGAGAGCGCTCAACTTCATGGCTCCATGCCACATGGAAAAGATGTGGCACAGAGCCCTCAGTCAGGCCTGGAAGAGTGACAGAGAGAGAGCGACAAGGCTCTCCTCCTCTGTCTCCTTGCCCGAGAGCTCATCCTCTCACCACCACTGACACACTGCCCCAGTCTTCTCCCCTCTGCAAATGAAATATCTGCAGCCAACAACAGTCAGTTAGTTGTTTAGTGCCAAGGCCCTGCAGTATCACACCAGCACACAACTGCTCACAGCAGACAAGCTGGGAAGCAGAGATTTAGACCTAACAAGGCCTTGGAGGAGGCAAGTAGTGAATGGGAGCAGACTGAGAAAATAGCGGTGAGGTAAATTTAATCTGCAGAGAGCATGGACAAGTATGGGAGGTGCAGAGGCAGGTGAGACAGGAGAAACAGTGATGGCGGCGATGAGAGAGACACAGGAGTGATAGCTGAAGGATGTAGGACAATAAATTACTTTTGTCAGTAATGATAGTTTCCTTCTAATTGATAAAGGAGAGACAGGAGGGTAGAAGGACAAAGATGGCGGGATGAAGAGATAGTAGTAATGAGAAACTTGAAGGTCATAATTTGCAGGTGATTTGGGTGTTTATTAGAGGTAGTGGGGTGATTAAACATCATTACCAAAAGAAAAGTGAGTAGGGAGTAGATGTGAGCGGACGGCCGACCTTGTTGTAGGCTAATTCCTCTGACGGCCAATAACACAACGCTCTTTCTGTTGCTGAACTACGCCAGGAAATCTGAATTACAAATGAGAAACGAACATGCCGTAGGCAACAGAAGGCGAAAGGAGACAGAGGAGAGATGAGAGAAAGGAGGAAACAGAAATGGGTCTGATCATATTCAGTCTCTCGTGGATTGTCTTTGACCAGAGACAAGCATCATTTTTCTCACCGGATTCACCGGAGTCAGTTACTCTTTCTCTTTCCAAACCAAAACCTGAAACTTCAAAAGAGCTGTGCAGATTTTGAAAAAAAACATGAAACTGGAAAGTTCAAGGCTCTCAACATAAAATGAAACTCTTCCCAACTTCCCTAACGTTAAATAAACCGTTTTTCTGCCGAAGTGCGATAATGCTGAAACCATCTCGGAAAAACTGTTTAAGCGAAAAACTGTGTTTATTGTCTTAATTCTCTCGGTAAAGTCAGACTTACTAGCAGGTGAGGTAGAAGCCTTTTCCCTTGCGGCAGGATCAAATAGGCTACCGTCCCAAATTCAGAGTGGCAAAGAGAGTGCAGACTGCTCTGAGCAAAGTTACTTCAAATCTCGGCATTAGCATTCAAAGTGGAATAAAAGATACAGGGCCAGCTCAAGCCACTTCAGAAGTTCATATGCTTAAGACTCAAGCTTTGAAGAGCTGGAGAAATGAAAGCTATCTAAAGCAGGGTTATGATCCATGGAGGAGCGGGAGGGAAGGAGGAAAAGAGAAAGGAAGGAATGGAGGGAGGGAGGGAGAGTATCAGAGGGCAGGCTCGAGTAAGAAGGCAATCAGGGGTGATCAGCCAGGGTGAGGACTTTAAGAACAAGTGGGCAGATTAGCCAGGAAGCTAGAAAAAGAAGGTAACTCATAGGATGTGAATTTGAGCGTAGCATGATTAAGAGATGGAAGAATAAACGCTAATGTAAATATGAGATTTACGGATAAGGAGAGAAGAGGAGAGGAATAAGCCTTCGAGTGGGACGTCTGACATGCAGCACTTTGCTTCTCAGTAGCAGAAATCCTCTCTGCAGGTTCACTGAGATGGATGTTTGTCTTAATTTTTTCACTCTGGTGCCCCAAAAAGTCTGCTGAGACAGAAGCAAAGGCTGGATTTGTGTGTGTGTACATGTGTGTAAAATAATCTGTCTAGCTGTGTAGGGGAATGCCTGGTCCCAGACACACTGCTCTCCCCTGTGCTCTGATCCTTCTTCACCTCATTCCTTCATTCAACATCCAATTCATCCCTCTAACTTCCCCTCTCGTTTGCTTTGATCTACACCCCATTACTTTACTCAACAACCAGCATGGAAAAATCCTCAGATCCCCATATTTCATATTTTACTTACTTATTCTTGATTCAGAGGACAAAACTAAAAGGAGTCTGACAAATGCTGCTCCAACCAAGATGCACAGCACAAAGGAGTGGTTTGTGTCACCAATCAGCACATCGCCAAATTGTTTGAACAGGCTCCTAGAGCTGTTTTAAAGCATGACGCAGCAAAATGCAAATTACCGCCACAGTTTTAAACGACTGCAAGTATATGAACCGACAGGCTGGAGGATGAAACAGAAGTACATTTCCGCTTCTACTGAGCGACCATAAAAAGACTTATTAGCCCAGATGAGAAGAGTCGAGGCAGGAGATGAGGAGAGGTAGGGGTGGGATAGAAAAGGGTGCTCTGTGCTACAGGGTGGAGTGGTTGTGGGTGTTGAATGGCGCCGCAGGCCGTCCATCAGCTCTATCTCCTGACAGCAGGGCCAGCGGTCCCTGCTTCCTGACCAGCATTGCCAGGTCCTCTAATTTCCAGCGGGGGAATAAATCAGGTCTTTATGGGCCTGGCCGAGTGCACTGCACCCCAGATGGATTATTAAAGGGACATATAACTCAAAGAGGCCACTGCTCCCTGAGGGACGCCTGATCACAGCGCAACAGAGGAGGGACGGGTGGCCTCCACTCTTCCACCTCCTCGCCACCCACCCAGTCTGCCAGCCAGCCTGCTTGCCTGGCTGAACGCCGGCGTGCCTGCCATCCCTCATCGCTCACCAGCGAGAAACCTTGAGACCTCTCTATCTAGTCTATATTCCCCTCTTGCGCCCTGACTGTCTCCTCTAGCCCTCTTTTCTCCTCTTTTTCATTTATCTCTAGCCAGTTTTCTTTTGCGTTCTTCTGCCATTTTCCTCCTTTGCTATTTTGTTTGCGTGCCTTTTGCTGGAATTACCTTTATTACCTGACTTCAGCAAGTGAGGGGTGATGATATGTTGAAGAATATGTGTTTTTGCCCCCATCACTAACACATTGACAGCCGGGAGATGTTTTCCAAAGAGGTAAACACAGCAAAAAAATTACGCTCTAAATACACCTGTTTTCATGTTTTTGAGACATGAAGACAGGCCAGACAGATTCTCACTATTGTGAAGAAAAATATGTCTCGTCTTTACTTTGGATTCCACCTTTACTTAAAGACGCAGCTCGAACAGGTAATACGAAAATTGGAAAATAGTAGTGAGTCTAACTTCTTTGCCATTCTCCTCTCCACTCACCTATGATTATTGTAATGATGCCAATTGAAGCCCACACAAAGGCACTGGTTTTCGTTGAGTGGGGTGAAGTGGCTGCAGTCTGACCTTGGAGAACCATGTCTTTCAACTCATTGTTAAAGGAAAAACAACAGCATCCTGCGTCCTGGTGAGTCAGTAATTGCAACCCGGCAGTTAGACGGGAGCTACTCGACTTCAAACACGGTTCACGTCGTCAAGGATGTGAGTCAGACGAAGGGGGGAAAAGAGCAAACGAGAGGAGAACAAGGGAGATTGGGAAGAGTGGGTGCAGTTTACAGGGTGGGGAGAAAAAGAGAGAGAGAGAGAGAGGAGATTAGAGCTGGAAGATGGAGAGAAGAGGGGGAGAAGATTTAACATGACTTGTGCCCTGCGCTCTTTGTGCCGAGATGTCTGAGTCTGCCAAAGCTTATGCTCATTTAACCCCCCCTAGTATCACCCCAACCCTGCTCATCAGCACCCATGCGATTTTAGTCCCGGTGTAGTTTATTGAGACTCCCCTCCTTTTTCTTGCTCCTGTTTATACAGTGTGTGCGCAAATGTGTGCATGTGCATAGCAGCGAAATAGCAGAGAGAGTCGGGTCATCCGTGGAAGTCAAAGCCGTCTGAGTGTGTGTGTGTGTGTGTGTATGTGTGTGTGTCCCTCTGCATGCTTGTGAGTATAAGCCCTGGCCAGGGAGATACAGGCATTAGCAGAGATGAGCCGCAAATAGAGGAGGCAGTAATTGAAGTCTTTAAGAAAGTGAGAGGGGATTAATCCAAGTGAAATGAGCGCTACTGTCTGCTCCCGATGCACAGAGGGTTAGGCAGAGAGAGACAGAACGGGTGCGGATGGAGGGGTGGGCAGGAGGGAGAGATTGTGATAGAAGGCAAGTGAGAGAGACAGCAGGAGAGCGTGATGAAGCATGGAGAAAGAAAACTGTAAATGAGGCCTTTTTGGAAGCTTGAAGGGATTATCCACCCAAAAAAAAAATTCTTTGGGCCTTTCTCCAGCCAAATGGCCTCACTAGAAAGACTGAGAGCGATTTAGAAGAGTTTGTTTAAGAGGGAGACGAGAGACTGTAGAGAGCAGAATACCAACCAAGCATTTATTACTGTGTGTCAATTCGAGAGGGTGGATTACCAGGAATTGGGTTTTACTCTTTTCAGGTTCAATATGTCAGATGAATACATGTAAACTGAACACACAACTGCATATTTCATTGTTATTATAGTTTAGAAAGAATGTTAATGAGCAGCAAGAAATATGAGAGAGTTGCACATGCTGGGATTGATGGCTCCTCTAAACATGTTTTGAATCAGCAGACATTGGAGGATTAGAGGGTGAGGAGGGGAGAGACGGAGAGGGAGCAAGAAGGCCCTTTGATCTGCTTTTAATGGGCTTCATCGTCGAGCCCGAGCTCCAGCCATGGAGCTGAGCGTCAGGGCCCACCAGAGCAGCAGCAACAGTCGGAGCCACTGAACCGCCCAGCTCTGTCACACAGGCCACTAAGACTCCAACTTCTACAGTCAGCATGAAACTTTACCAGCGCTCTGTGAATAGTAAATCCATTTCTAAGTGGGCTGGAATTTGGATCCAATGGAGAGAAATGAGGGCAGCTAACAAAAGTGAAGCTTGAGCTCAAAGTAGAGACATTTGCAGAGCCATTAGGATAGTGAGAAACCTATTTTTAATAATCCCCCCTTTCTTAATTCAGGTTCGGTTGTTTATGAGGGGTTTTAGGTGGGCTTTCTCAAATGTAAGCCCCACACTTAGAGGAAATTTTAGAACTGCAGGAAGGTTTGAAAGAAAGTCTTAAGTAACTAGAAATTAAACTTTGGATTGAGTCGTCGCTGTGTTATCTCAGAGTGTTTTATCAGGTGGGCAGGCTCATCCTGGATGGAGAACACTGTGGCAGATTATCCTGCTCTTCAGTCTGGAATAAGACCGTCTTTAAAAAAAAACCCAGAGGAGAGTAAAGAAGCTCAAAGGGATTGAAGGGTAACATGTTCGCCACTGTGCCACTCAACAGTGACTGAGGTTAAACTCGTATTCCCTAATATGGGCATGCAACAGGAACTCTGGATATTTGCTTAATAAGGCGTGCAAATACGGTGTGAAAATTGCATTTTACTTCACTTCCTGAAACTTAAACATGCAACAGGGAAAAGGTTGAATATCACTCAGTACACCCTTTTCTTGCTTGAGTGTGAGTTAAGTAAATGACATTCAACCATCAGCAATATGTCTTTCCCATCTCATTTTTTTAGGTATACCAGCTAATAAAACGTCATTTCCACCAAACTAATCTATCAAAAATTCCTGATTACATTTTAAACCTCACCATGTAGCTCCTCCATCTTTTCCAACACAAAGGTCACACCCATATCAGAATGTGGACGCAGACTCTATTCTACAAATTGTTCTCAGTAATTGAGTTACAGCCAGTGTTTTTTTTTTAAAAAACCCATGTTTGATTCATTAAATCTTAACAATCACTACCCCCCTTTTTTTCACCTCCTTCCTCTTCTCAGAGCTGTGCATCCCCTAGGAGAGATTGATGGTTGAGTGTGTTAGCTAGGCAGTGGCCACAGATTACAGCACACACGCCTCTGGGGAGGATGGCGGTTAATTGGCATTGAACCGTTAATCATGGCCGCCCGGCCTTTCATTACTGAAAGGAATTAACATCAGCAGCAGCCAAGAGACCGCAGCCGTGGCCGGCCAGGACACGGAGAAAGTTTGTTTCACTCATAGATGATTTAAGAATGGGCCCATTTCCCTGCACTTACTGACTAATACACACTTTATCCATACAGTTAACAAGGCATAACTGCACAGATGGGAAAAGTCTGTGCAGTCAGTCTGTGCAACTTTTATTCAAATATAAACCCAAAGGTTAATATATACACATGTGCAGCTCTCAATCTGCCCATGAAAAGTGCATACAACCTGGAATCCAAAAAGATGAGACCCCATGTAATGATCTGTGGACTGATGCAAAAACACCTGTTTGGATCATTCCACAGGTAAACAGGTTCATAACAGGTGATAGTATCATGATCAGGTATGAAAGGTTCATCCTGGAAAGACTCAATTGTTCACAAACAAGGATGGAGAGAGGTTCACCACTTTGACAAACACATGATTGTATAAAGGAGATTACTTCATGGGCTTGGGAACACTTCATAAAACCTTTGTCAATGAAGTTTATTTTCATATGATCCAACATCTTTGGAATCAATGTTGTAGAAGATGTTGTATAACTCACAATATTTCCTCTCTTCTTCTCTGCCTGTTTCAGCTCCAACCGAGTCCCCATTGAGACCCAATCTCGGTGAGTCTGCTTTTCATCACATGCTTTTCTTTTTCTCTTCTTTTGATATTATAATCACACAGGTAATTACAACATGAAAAAACAAGGTGTCGTGCAGATTGCGTCTAACTGTGAGCATATGGTGTATGTGCTTGTGTAGTGGAGCTCCATGGTAAACATGCTGTGCTGCGCGACGACTTTGACTCCAACCTCCAAGGAGAGCTGGACCCGAGCATCTGGTAGGTGAAAAGGTTACGACTCATCTTGTAATCTCAATCATCACTATCTACATCTTCGGTGCGTTCCCTTGATACGTTTTGCTTTTGCTACAACTCAGTCCTCTTTTTTTCTTTTCTTCTCTCTTTTCCTCTCCTCGCAGGTCTGAATGCAGTAACTGTGAGGTGGGGGAACAGTGTGGTGTACTGATGCATGGCAGAGCGGTGACTTTCTGTGAGCCCTTTGGAGAGCGAGAGCTGGTAAGTGCCATGTTTGACCACATTGTGACCGCTGTACATTTTACAGCCCATTGACCATACATCCAAACCAACCACTCGGTGGCCACAACCACAGCCACAGTAAATTACAGCATACATACTCGCTGCAACCACAGTCGAATCTCATGTTTAAACATATGTATCTCTATAAATTCTACACAAACTTCTTCACTATTGTGCTGCTCTGGTGAATGTGATCAGGGGCTGGAAATGTGTCCAATCTAGCTGTTGGAAAGGGATTTTAAAATACAAGCAACAAAACAAGTAACACATTTTGGAATTTACTATTATCAGGTCCATTTATAGTGAGAGCTTTTATATGCCTCTAGTCAGCAAAAAGCAAGCTTAGATGAAACAAATTCACACATGTGTTTGCTCTATTTGCAGGCTCATGTACTCAAATATATCTGGTCTGCCTCAAAGAAAAAGCAGCTAAAAGGAAACATGGTGCCAATATCACGAAACAGCCCCGTGTTTGTGGTCAAAAGGAAAAGCTGACATTGCCTGGCTTAAGATCAAATCGAAGAACTAATATTCCCTTTTCCACATGTACAGAAGAAATTTTATGTGTTTCGTGATTTGTTTGTTCTGTTTTAATTCTGTGTGTCAACAGGTTACACAAATTTGTATAAAACATTTGCAGCTTTCCTCCGGTCATCTGCCAACTCAAAATATTGCTACACCTGTTTGGCATCTTGAGTTTTTGCTCCAGTATTTCAGAATTTAAAGGTGTAATTGAAAACAGGAGGAACACAAAGGACTGAATAGCATACCATAAATTTACATGCACACATAATTGCTTATCAAACCTTTTCATGCCGTCTTTCTATCTTTTTAAAGTTGATTTCAGACTGTTTATTCTGCTGTAAGAGATGAAAGCCAGTCAGCAGCAGTGAAGTGTTTACTGCCTCATGATTCTATGTACTTCTCTGATAAGCATTTGCTTTGTCTGTCACTGTTCCAAATGTTTGATGCCGCTGCCTGGCAGCTCTTCTGTCAAGTGCAACAAGCGTGCACATCCACAATCACTGACACATTTACACACAGTTAGTCACAAACACAACATCATCAACAATGAACATATACATTCATGTACGCACATAAAACAACCTTCTACCAGCTTGTCACTTATAGAGTATCTCAACACCATATGATGCTGTTTTTTCGCCTCCAGTGGTTAAAGTTGTCACCTCTCTGAAGTGATGTAAAAATGTCTTCAGAAAGGTTGAAAGCACTTGGCATCATTGTTGAATGTTGTTACAGGTGCAACAGACTTCATACTTTAAACAAGAAAACATCAGTGAAACAAAGCTGCTCAGCTCTGTGTTAAAAACATTCCTGCTTTAGTGCACATCATATTGGAACTGCCTGAGTGTGGAGTTGACATTATTTCAACCAGTTAAACCAGATCTGAATATTTATGGGTGATATTCTAAACTGTCTTGTGTATCTTCCCCAGACCACTGTACTTCTGAACACCAGCACAGCCTCAGTCCTGCAGTTTGCCCTGGGTGAGTATTGAATCTCCACATGCGTTGCCAACACGACAGGTTTTATCTAACGGGCTTATGTATGACACCATCTGAACCCTGTTAAAATATCTTAGCCCTGTGTGCAGCAGTCATGCCTATCCAGGACAACAGGTCATCCTTCATCCTGAAGACATAGCCCTGTTACCAACACAGTGTGTTTCTGTTTCTCTCTCTCTCTCTCTGTTTCTCTCTCTCTGTCTGCCCTGCCTCTCCTATCACAATAATGAATGATTTACAATATTCTGGAAAGACACCCAGAAGGCCATGGCAGAGTTTTTAGAGGTGTTGTATTTTTCATGT
This sequence comes from Centropyge bicolor, assembly GCA_037975185.1. Lineage (NCBI taxonomy): Eukaryota > Metazoa > Chordata > Actinopteri > Pomacanthidae > Centropyge > Centropyge bicolor. The sequence goes on from JBBMOC010000027.1 coordinate 1,064,678, forward strand.
CCATTACATGCATCCGCCAGTTCTCACGGGAACACAACTGGGAGGAAATAAGAGTACATACTGTAGCGACAACCCCTCTCACCCTCACCTCCTGTATTCCTCTGTCTCTCATTCTGTCTGGCTGCGCTCTCGTTTGCTGGCCATTAATATGAGTTTGTGATGCAGCGCTGTTCTACATGGAGCAGTTCAGTAGAGCATTGCATTGAAGTGGTAGAAGGTTAATGCTCGGCTATGTTCAGTAGGGACGGAGCGGCACGGCAGGACACAGACCTGACATGGACGCTGCACACCATCAGGCGGCATGGGAGGAGGGGCAGAGTGGGGATGAGGGAGAGGAAAGGTGGGGATGTGGGGGTTAGCCTGCTTCCTCCATTAGCCACCTTTGACCCCTGCCTGCTCCCTCAGCACCCTTGCAAAACCACATTTTAAAGGCGCAAAAATAATCTGATCTCACACAAACTCTTCAAACACAGAGTCTTTGGTCCTACATCAGCACTTCTCCAATCACCTCTGTCCAACCCCATCATACCGCCTCCTAACTTCTCCCAGCCCTGTTAAGCTCCTGATCACTTAGTTCCACCATGACACCATTTAGACATCATTTTCCACTTGGCTGAGGGAGGGACTGTGGGAGCAGTCGGTCAGAAGACACCACCCCGCTGTGCCTGGCTGCCCTTCAGGGCGTGCGAAGGATCATTGCCCTGCTGATAAAATCCAATTGTTGAAATAAAGGAAACAAGCTGACACATTCTTTAGCTGTTCATCACCAGGAGTGTGTTAATGCTCATACGTGTCTCTCCTCTGTGTGTGTTTGTATTCCCCAGGCTCAGGCTCCTGTCGGTTCAGTTACTCAGACCCCAGCATCACTGTGTCATACAGCCTAAGTGGTAACGCCAACACCTCAGATGACTGGATCACACTGGAGAAGATCAGGTCTCTCTCTCTCTCCTCTTCTTCCTTCTTCCTCATCCATCCCACAGTCCTTCCATCTGTTATGAACACCCGCCCTCTCTTTTTTCCCTCATTCGCACCTCCCCCTCTCAATTTGTCATTCCTCTCCTGTTTGTGTCTCTGTGATCCCCCTGTTTTTCATCCCTGTATCCCTGCTTCCCTCTGTTCAGTCAACTCTCAAACAGATGCATAATGATACTGTCTCCAAACTACAATGTTTAGCTTCAGTAAGTGCATGTGGTGCTTTTTTTGTAGAAACCAACTCAGATCAGCTGCTCAATCACTTAGACTCATCCTGAAACCGTCTTTTCTCTCCCTCTCCACTCAAAATAATAGCATGCAGTTTCTGTCTATCATTGTCCATTTCAGGGTTATTTTAAAGCATAAACATCTAAGACTTAATTAGCACCATACACACATTCAGATCATCATGTTGTATGTTTTCCTCTCCCCTAGAGCTCCTACCAACAGCAGCACAGTTGTCCACCTGCTCCCACTGCCACATCAATCCAAGGCTGATGGGGTTCGTCTCCGTTGGACTCAGGAGGCCCCCCAAGGTCCTGAAGGATATGAGTCCTGCTGGGGGCTGGACAATGTGCTGCTGGTCAATGCTGCCCACAGAGCCCCCCTCATGGAGGACAACTTGGACCCTCCAGACACTGCCAACTGGCTCTTCTTCCCTGGAGCGACTGTCAAGGTACATCGATAAGCCAGTGGGCATTTATATGGATTCCCAACTTTACACGTGGCGTTCTTTTGCACAGGGTCACAACCCTGTGGTTAGAAATATGATAGAAACCTGATGACCAGCTAAATTAATAAAGAAACTTGCTGTTGCTTGAAAGACAAATTTTCACAATTTATGCCTCACTGCGAGTAAAAACCAGAATCGTGAGGTGTTTTTGACCTGAGCAGAGGAAGAACTCTACAATAGGAAAGGTGATTTATAACTGGTTGGTTGTTGCATGTGTGAACACCTCTGTTCTCATTGGCCAGCACGCCTGTCAGTCCGAAGGCAATGCCCTGTATTTCCATGGTGGTGAGGGAGTTGGTCAGAGCTTTGCGTCCACCAAAGACATTGACCTGCATCGTGAGGAGGGAAGGAGCTACTGGGAGGAAGACTTTGAGAGCTCACCCCCAAAGTAAGTCAAGATGTCGTCTCTCAACTTCCCCCACACCCTTTACTGGATCATTGAATCTAAATGTATCTTAAGTAAGTAATTTTTATTTCTATTGACCCTCTCAAAACCACAGTTAAGTGTTTTACGTGTGCACATAAAATTGTGAAATACAACAAAACAATTAGAGGAAAAGGTCAAACTGGACAATCAAAACTAAACAACAAAAAGCACAGGAGTAATCCATTATTAATATACCAATCATTGACCTGATACTAGGGGGGAGTTTGATCCACAGCAATGAAGCTAATTTAGTTCAACCAAATTCGGCTGCCAGACATGAGGCAAGGGTTTTTAAGATGATCAAAATATGTAACCAAATTTATAACAGAGACAAATTAAAAAAATATATCCAAAACGAATCTTAAACTGCAATCAATACCAAAGTGACCCATTAGTAAGTGAATGCAGGGTTTTGAATGATACATTTGACTTCAGCACTAGGCCACATACTGTATCAGCTGGGAAAGAAAGGGTTAATAGAGGGGCAGGATTTTGGTCGGATATCAATAATCCGGTATCTCTCTCTGTGTGTACACATGCGCATGCTATGACACCTGTCACTTGTCATATGTCAAGTGGTGCGACATGCAGTGCGTTGCACAAGTTTAAGTCAAGCTTGGGGGCTGTCACAGGTGAAAGCCATGCCTCTTACTGCTACAGAGACAGCGGTCCATCTGTTCAGAGTGAGACACATACACACACACACACGCATGCACACAAACACACAGGACAGCAGACAGCAAGGAAACACTGTCAGAAGCACTGCAAGAGGTGCAGAGATAAAAGAGGAGAGATGATAGATAGTGTTACTGCCAGAGAGTAATTAACAGGCCTCATGCACCAGGTCTGTCAGTACATTTTTCCATTAATGAGAAGGGCCTCAAACAGGAGTGTGTTTCCCCCACTCCCTCACACCTTCCTGCAGCATGCCAACATGCTACACTGCATGCTAACTCTCACCCAGCAGGCGTCATGGGCTGACACATGTGCGAGCTAGGCAGGGAGAGTTTTTGCTCATGTTCATGCCACAATCCACTAAGTGTCATTTAACCCAACGCTGGCTGTGACAGAGACACACCACCATATATACTGCGTGGCAGAAAATCGAGAGGAACAGGGGGGGAAAGAAAGAGGGGGCGTAGAGGAACACAGGAGAGGGCTGACACACTGAGTTAACTTCTGTCAGTGCTAATGAGGATCCTCTCTCCACTGTGCAGAAATATGTGTCTGCACGTGTGTGTGTGTGTAGTGTGTGTGTGTGTCAGTCCTCTTCCAGGTGATTTATGCTGGTATTATGTGTTTGTTCACTGGCAAGGTGTGAATTATGGCAACTGTTTCCTGACTTCAGTACTACTCCAGAGGGAGATTGAGTGTAAAAGAGGCGATCCATAAACACAAAGTGTTTGCATCCTTTAATTTCTCTGTCTGTGAGCTGGTGTGTCAGTAAAGCCTCATTTGGGGTTAATATGTAGCTGAAGTTCAGTTCTTTAAGTGCAATAAATGTTTCTCTTTCTATTTATTTAACTGTAAATTATATGTTCACATTATGTTGTTATTTTCATGTTTATTTTCTCTCTTACCTAAACTTGCTCTCAAGAATTAATTTCTTGCTAATAAACCATGAACCATCTGAATACCAACGAGTGATTAAAGTTTTTTAAGAGTAATACATCATGTGGCATGCTTGCTTGGATGGCTTGGCTTTTTAGCATTATTAATGTTTTTGGAATACGGCCTCATAAATTTCAAGTACCACTTATTTTCCTAAATAAATATACAGCATGTCGACACAAGTATTTTGCGTTGAGAAATGTCTTTTACTTACTAAACCAGCCCTCTCTGCTTGTGTGTTTTTTTTTTTCTAACTCAGCTGGGACATAGAGGGAGCTGCTTATGGGACCCAATGTGGAGAAATTGAGTCCGGCTCAGCTCTTGTGTTTGAGAAGGAGGGCCGGAGGAGAGTGTGCACCCCCTACCTCGACACCACGTCTTACGGAAACCTTCGCTTCTACTTTACCATGGGTATGGAAATTCTCCATCCGTAATACTTTCTGTCATACTGTCATTTATTTTGGCGAAACAGCAATGACTTTACCTGCGATGCATTATTTATGGCCTTGCTCTTTGTGGTGCCTTGTGTATTGCATTGCATAAATATAATGAGGTCTGTTTGTCTTTAGGTGGTGGCGACTGTGATCCAGGAGAGTCCCATGAGAACGACGTGATTGTGTTCGGAAGGTCTGAAGGCAGGAGGGACCGCGTGGTGCTCGACACCCTTCCATACTCTTCATACAGGGTGAGATATATACGACATAATTACCCCAAAAAATATGCACTCTCTATGAAATTCAGCTTATTTTTTAATTTCTTGTCCAATTATCCCACCACTAAATTCTATTCATATATTTGATTTAATGATATATTTCTGTGAGAGCTAAAACTATTAGATCTATTAGAACTGTTAGATAGACTATTAGATTAATGGATTAGTAATCATCAGGTATTTTGATAAGCGATGTAGCAGTTGTTGTTTTTTAAGCAAACACGCTGAATATCTGGATTTTAGACAGTTGCTAAAACAAATAAAGCAATTTGAAGACACCATCTTGAGCTTCGGGGGAAATTGGGATTGTAAGAAAGAGAAAAGAGACTTTTCACTATTTTCTAATTAGCATCTTCCCTCTGGTCTGATCTATCCATTCTATCCTCCGTCTCTGCTATCTCAGACTCCTGCCGTGGTATCGGTCGCATTGCCCACTGAGCTACAAACACCAGTCACCCAGTTCTGCCTGGAGCAGCGGTCACATGGAGGTGCCAACCGTCATGTTTGGGCCGTGGACTTCATGCAGCTGCTCCCCGTGCTGCCTGGCACCCACACACACATCGCTCAGTTCTCCATCAACCTAGGCTGCGGCTCCTACCAGCCTGCCAACAGGTGTGACACCTTTTTAAACTGGGTTAGGCGACGCTGTCATGTGGGAAAAAAAACACAGCTTTTTCAGTTAAAATCATAAAATTCGAGTGCAATAAAGGAGACCTCCACACCAAGTGAGACACCTGCAATTCACTTAGTTATTTTGGTGTCAAGAAGGGCAACTGGTTCACACAGGAAACTTAAGCATAAAGCTGAACTCAGTTGGTCTATAAGAATAAGAAAACAAGTCTAAAGCTTTGCTAAGATCATGTTGCATTTCTCAAGGTTCAAACTGTTATCATTTGAAGCTGCAAATCTATTCAGTTGCAGTTTTATTAAAAGAGTTGTGGGGGTGAAATCTCACCCTCATCACATTCAGAACGCTTCTGACATTTTCGACTATTTTGGGTTGAAAAGTAAAATGTTGAGATTCTCTCTTATCCTTCATCAGTGTGAGTCTGGAGTTTTCCACCAACCAAGGTCGCTCCTGGTCTCTGCTCCACACTGAGTGTCTGCCAGAGCTCTGTGCCGGCCCCCATCTACCTCACAGCACCATCTACTCCTCTGACAACTACAGCGGGTATGAATGAGTCTGCGCCTCTGTATGTGTGCACTTGTCCTTGTGTGTATATCTTCTTCAGTCGCTCACTGTGGATATATGTAATAATTTATATCTATGTTGTATTTGCTCTCTAGTTGGACCAGAATCTCTATCCCTCTGCCCAACGCTGCCCTCACAGAGACTACACGATTTCGCTGGAAACAGTCTGGCACTGGAGCAGGCAGCATGTGGGCCATAGACAATGGTTTGTACTATAGATACCGTTCATATGCAACACTCAGTCTAATGAAAAGCAAGTGTTTTTTTGTTTGCTTGCATCCCATAAATAAGCCACATAGCCTTCTCCTTGCAAGTCTAAACCTACACAATAAACATTGTGCAAAAAATGACTTTTGTTGCAGTCAAAGAACATTTAATTACCATGTCTGTGTCTGGCTTCAGTGTATATTGGTCCGGCCTGCCTTCGTTTCTGCTCTGGGAGAGGACATTGTTCTCGCACAGGCTGCAGGTAAGGATCCGCTTTTTATTAAACCAAATAAATCCAGTGTCTCTCCTCCAAAATGAGTCTGCTCATTATCCACCTAATGCCTTACAGCACCAATCACCATTCAAAATTAATCCAATTGTATTATGGTTATGATTTATTAATGGATTTTCATTATCTCTGTCTTCTTTTTCTCATTTATATCCTTCACTCATTTTAATGTCTCATGTCTTCCCCTCCTACCTTTCTATTTCTCTCCTCTCCATCTGCCAGATGTGACCCGGGTTTCAGCGGTCCGGCCTGTGAGCTTGCCTCCCAGACCTTCCCGGCTTTCCTGTCGGAGGGTTTCTCCAGCCCACGCCTCTCCTCCTACCACAGCTTCTCCTCGCTCCGCGGGGCTGAGGTCAGCTTTGGCTGTGGGGTGCTGGCCAGCGGGAAGGCCTTGGTCTTCAACAGAGACAGCAGGAGACACTTGGTCACTGCTCCCCTCGACAGTTCCCAGGCCAGGTAATGAAACAGGATCACAAAGCAAACTTGTTTCGTACGCATACAGACATAAACACAGACATGAGGAAAAGCATGTGCACACTCTTTTGGAAAGATATACATCTGCATGCACACAAGCAGATTCTGCTGATTTTGTTATCGGTAGATTACTTTGTAAAACTGTGGCTTGTCTTCATCAGGTGTCTTTACTTCTGATTTATACTGCAAATGTTTCAGCGAGTCAGCTATCCACTCTCCTCCTTCACCAATCCCTCTTTCCTTCATACTCGGTGTTCCTATGCTGGGAGATGGATTGTGATCATGGGGAAGACTGCAGATGAGGGAGAGAGATGAAAGGGGAGGATGAAAATGTGAGAGGGAGATAGAGAGGGAGAGATGAAGTTAGATATGGCATCTGTGTTAGATTGATTATGCCTGTTGCGGCTCTCAGTGTGCCACCTGATGGCCATATTTAATGCCAGTTTCCTGGCTGATTGAGTGAACAGCTGCCTGAAAGAGGAAACTGCAGCGCTATTGAAAGCACAGCTCAGCCAAGGACAGAGAGAGCTGGGGGGGTGACTGGCAGCCCGAGATAGATGATGGAAATTATAATAAATATTACATTAGTGTAGACGATAATGTGCCGGCCAAAACAAAGATCACGTAAGAGGACGAAAACGAAGGCTACATTAGAACTATGTACAGTTAACATGAACTCTGACTCTCATTCACTCTCTCTCTCTGTCTTACTCTTTCCCTCCACCTCCTCTCATCTAATTTTGTCCTCATTCATTTAATCATCTCATCCATCATCCTGCCACCTCCCTCCCACCTCTCTGCTCTGCATGGCTGCCTGTTTATCTACCCTTTTACCCCTCTCTCTCTCACCTCTCCTTCCTGAACACACTCTTGGTCACCTTACTTTTTCTTCCTCTCATTTGTCAACCTGCCCTTTTCTGTGTCATTTCCCCCTTTTTTATACTTTGTTTTCCCCAACTCCTACCGTACTCCCCTCCTCTCCCCAACTGACTTGCTTTCATTTTCATATTCTTGCTTTTGTTCTCCACAGGTACCTACAGTTTACACTCCGCCTGGGCAGCCGTAGCACCCTGAGTTCATGCCCTGCCCCAGACCAGCCAGGAGAGGGTGTCCTGCTGCATTACTCCTCAGACAACGGCATCACCTGGACGCTGCTGCAGCACTACGCTTACCAAGGCTTCCACGAGCCAAGGTACCTGCTATGTTTAGAGTGTGTGTGCGTGTAATGTGTGTCTGCCCGCACACGTTTGTATGCTCACGATTCCACAGAGACACTATAACTCCATTAACACACACATTTGCGCCATTAATGGTGTGCTGGAGGTGTAAGCCACTGGGACCCATTGAGTCAGTTAGTGCCATCTATGTGTGTAATGAAGACAAAGTGGGCTGGGTTCCAGCTGCGCAGGCTGGGTCCCAGAGCTCTTCATCAGCACTCGAAAGGTCAACAGGGGGCAGTGATTGAGGGACAAGTTCTACACAACTATCTGACCTGCAGGCACAAGTGCAGTTTCTTACTTTATCAACATGTATGTTTGTACAAAACAATGTGATAAAGTAATCAGTCTTTACAAAGAGAAGAAGGCTCTTTGTGGCAATCGAAGTTAGACATTTGACACTAAAGTGTGACATAAGATGCTGTATTCATAAATCTTTGTTATATTGACCATCTGCATTGTGTCGTAAGTTATTTACAAACAGCAGACTGCCATTATGTGGGCTTTAGATCTATGTCAGAGTCTGAGTCACGGTTCAGTCAGCTTGTGTGATTAATTCCAACTAAAATGTTTGCCATTATGGACACTAATCCCCAGATACATCTCACTTACATCAAGTAAACTTTCCATTCAGTGTCGCTGAAGTGTAGTTTAATCGTCTCTCCCCCCCTCAACCAGGATTGTATCAGTTGAACTCCCGTCCGGTGCTCGCAAGTTTGGCGTGCAGTTCCGCTGGTGGCAGCCATACCATTCAGGCCGTGGTCACGATGTGTGGGCCCTGGATGAAATCAGCATGACGTCTGTGCTGTTCAACACCATAAGTCTCGACTTCAGCAACGTGCTGGACGTCACCCAGAGTCTTGGTTTCTATCTTGGCCATGTCCAGCCTTACTGCCAGCATGACTGGACCCTCAGGTAGGAGGCTCAATGATCTGATGCAAATAATGTATTGGTCATTATTTGGCAGTGACATTTGAATTTGCAACTCATTCTTGCATTTTGTCAATTTAAAGTCACTATTTGCAGAATTTGTAGAAACTTTTTTCACCAGGATTGTCTTTGTTCTTACAATCAATAAATGACACCAACACCACCAATTTGAAAGATGCTACAGTCATGTAAAAATATTCTACAAATCGTGTACCACAGCATATGATGTTTAAAATCATCTCTTCTGCCCTGTTGTACTCTAGTTTCTCTGGTGAGCCCAGTCCTGGCTCCATTATCCGTTACGTGGAAACCCAGTCAATGCAGATCGGTGCCTCCTACAGTCTACAGTTCTCATTGGTCATGGGCTGTGGCCGTGAGCCCTCCCCTCACATCGACACTCAGGTCCGCCTGGAGTTCTCCACCAATCACGGCCTCACCTGGCACCTGGTCAAAGAAGTAAGGAGCATGAAAAGAATTCAACTTTCTTTCCCATGTTAAGATATTGTCAGCATCCGAATCCTTTTGTTTTCACAGCCTGGCTCATGCCTTTGTTTATAACTGAAACTTGTAGAAGTCATCCTAGAGGGAGACAGGGAAACATATCATTTATTCATGATCATGAATATATTACTCATTACAGCCTTAGTAATAATGTGTAAATAATGAGAGTCTTTAAATGTGGCACTTTGTTTCAGATGAGAAATTATCGCAATTATTTTTTATCATCCTACTATTAGCAAATACATAGCAATACTTGAATCAGCAGCAGATTATCTTCCCATGATTCAACAAAGATTTTCTGTGATCACAACTGGCTCATAAATATTCATGAGGCACCAAAGTATCTGCCAAGATTTTTATTGCCTTTGGAATTGAATAGGGCGTAATGAGTCCTCCATCAGTGAATTTTCTCTAATTCTCCCATGTGCATGAAAATACAGTCATCTGGCAAGTGCAGAATGTAACTCACTGAATGTCCTGTACTGTTAATCCTTGCTTGTCTTCCACTGTTCAAGGTCAGAGATACTATAATCCTCCGTTTGCCTTTTATATGCACACACTGTGGGGTTAATGCAGCCTCTGGGTGTGTCTGCAGTATATCATGGGGCTTCTGAAGAATTTAGCTACAAAACAAAATAGCAATAAAAAGTATATTGTATTAAAACTTCTTGTTTCTTTCAACCAGGCTTGTCTGCCTGGCATGCCAAGCTGCTCTGAGTTTACAGCTCCCAGTGTCTACCACCCATCAGAGTTCAAAGACTGGAGACGCATCACTCTGTCTCTGCCTCAGAAGACGTGGTAAATAACGCACATCTGTACAATAGACATAGAACAAAAGATTCACAAAGTGCCCTCTGGGATAGTTTGTTCTCTGATTTTGGCTACTGATTTTTGAAGTTAAAAAGCACATTGCACCTGAAATATATTTGAGGGTATAACATAGAGATGAAAAAGAGGATAGAAAAGAAGCATCCACACCTGTTACTGTTCACACTTAATGGACCCCTCACACACATCCATACATAGTAATGGATATGTGCATAAACTATTTCACATCCAATCATGCTTAAAAAAGTGGAACATGCTTGGTCCATTAGCATTTTCAGAAATTAATATTGCACGACACAAGTCACAGCAACAGTTAAAAAGCCCATAAATACATTGCATTAGGTTAACGAGACCAATCATTTTTCAGTTTAACTGAACTGAAACAAGTCCCATACTGCACCAGTCATCCTACACTGAACAGTTCATGAGGAATACATGTAGTGTTAACAGCCTCAGCTCACACATAAATCAACGGGAATAATCACATAAACCTTCCACACTGAGCACCGCGGCCTCCACCTCCATTACACTCTCCTACCCAGCTCCTAAATAAAGGTGGTCTAATCTCCTGCAGGGTGTGATGAGAGGTCACAGGGTCATGGCAGTAAATGATAATAAAACAGTTGTGGCCGGCTCTGTATGATCAGGAGGTGGTCTGAGTTGATATGGGTCACCGAAGCAGCGGACCAAGAAACCTCCCTGCTATATAATCCCCAATATACCTGACTATCTGCGCCTTTACAGCCATCTGTCATAACTGCACATGCACCGAGCAGCACAAACATGTACCCACGCTGTGCACGCATTCACATCCACAGACTGCCTTTAACAGAGGTGATGTCATGATGGTATTGCCCTCAGTCTGACATTCATTTCACACAGCTGCAGAACATACAAACACATAGGAAAATAGGCACATGTGATAAGGTTAATCTGTACCTGCCAGAACATTAAATCCAGAAATCTCTATTCCCACCAGAAAAGTAGATTAGTGAGTATAACATGATGACGTGATTGACATGTAAGCAATCACTGGTGACTTCCCAGATCATGTAATGCATTTTTTAATAATCAATATTATGTTTTTTTTAACAATTATTATTGAGCAGCCAGCTGAAATATTTAGTTTTTCTTCTATCTATATACATTTTGTTCAGCTTCTATAGTGCAAATCTGGTTAAACTAGATGTTTGTATGTGTGTTCTGTGCTCAGGTCCAGTGCCACGCGTTTCCGCTGGATCCAGAACTACTATGGAGAGCAGGATGAGTGGGCCCTGGACGACATCTACATCGGCCAGCAGTGTCCTAACATGTGCCACGGACATGGTTGGTGTGACCACGGACACTGCAGGTCAGCTCTCACACACACAGACAAACACAACTTCGGAGGTTGTTCTTTGTTACTTTCTCAACATCGCTCAATGTGGAGGCCCATAAACATTTTTTAAGGACGTTTATGGGATTTGGGGATTCAGAGTGAAAAAACTTGAAGTTCAGCCACTGTCTTTTCTTTCAGGTGTGATGATGGATTCTCTGGAACAGACTGCCAGCCCTCCTCCCCCCTCTCCTCCAGTGTGCTCTCTGACTTTGAGTCCCAGGATGCACTGCTGGCCACATGGCAGGAGGTGATTGGTGGAGAGGTGGTCACTCCTGACATGGGCTGTGGGGTGGTCTCATCTGGATCGTCCCTGTACTTCAGCAAGGTAATACAGCTATAAAAGTGCCATGTCATGTCAGTTATCAGGTTATCAAACAAGTTTGAAGTCAACACATTAAAGTAAAGTTTTTGATGGAAAGTTGCAATGGAACGAGTGATTGCCTTTGGTGCAAACTCTGATCCAGGTTTTTTAACACTGAAAGAATGCAGTGTTTTTAAACATTTTCTTCATAAACTGTGGTACTTTCTTCTAAGAAATAAATTAGGCAAACAAATCTTATCATTGACCCTCTTTGTTTTGGTGCAAAACCAGATCCAGATTAAAAATGTAAAAATATTTTGTGTTATTAAAATAACCAATTTTCAAGGAATGTGCAAAATTGGCAGAGCTACGATATCTAATCTCTGATTACTTTCTAATATCTGCTGCCAAAAATTGCTGACCTATGAATTACCTCTATTCTGAAAATGTGTAGTTTTACAAAAATCATACCATGGCTCTTTAGAGGACTTGATCCTGATTGGATAGAGGATGTGCATAATTTTCAGTCAGCTGCACATCTCGGATGTATTGGAGCAACCTCATCATTTTTCTCAATTAGTAAACTGGAAATCTAATTGTTGCAGCTGCTACAAGGAAACAGCTTCTCCTATTTGTTGCACGAATATTTATTCCAGGATTGACAAACAAACAAACAATATTTAGATTTTGATTACTGCGAAGTAGCTATCACACAGCATAAGTGAGACCTTAATATGTGTATGTTGTTGTCAGGCTGGGCTGAGGCAACTGGTGAGCTGGGACCTGGACACGGAATGGGCAGAGTTTGTGCAGTTCTACCTGCGGGTGGGCGGAGACTGGGCGGAGTGTAACCAGGCAGACAGCAGGGAAGAGGGAGTGCTCTTGCAGTACAGCAATGACGGAGGCATCAGCTGGGGCCTCATTGCTGAGATGTACTTCACTGACTTCACCAAACCTCGGTGAGAAACCTGGAGATGAAGGAAGTGGAAAATTCATATTTCAGAGTTATATACGTGGCTGTGTGGCTCAATTGAATACAGTACGATTACAATATATTTAATGTTTCACTTCATCAACTTCATTGATTTTTCCACATTTTTGCTGATTTTGAATGATTTGATGTCACAAACAAACACGTTTCAAACAAGTTGGGACAGGAGCAACAAAAGACTGTGAAAGTTGTGGAATGATCCAAACACACCTGTTTGGATCATTCCACAGGTAAACAGGTTCATTGGTAACAGGTGATAGTATCATGATTGGATATGAAAGGTTCATCCTGGAAAGACTCAGTCGTTCACAAGCAAGGATGGAGTGAGGTTCACCACTTTGTGAACACATGATTGTATCAAGGATATTACTACATGGCGTTGGGAACACTTTGAAAACTGTCATCAGTAAACACACAGTTTTTTTTGCAAAAGTTTGTATTCTGTTTTTCACATTTTGCACATCATTGCAACCTTTTTGAAATAAGAAAAACATGAATAACCTCTCTTTTCTTCCGTTTTCAGCTTTGTCCACTATGAGCTTCCCTTGGCCTCTAAGACACCCTCCACGAGGTTTCGTTGGTGGCAGCCTCTTCACTCTGGAGAGGGCTACGATCAGTGGGCAATTGATGATGTTATAATTTTGTCAGAGAGGGAGAAACACATCATCCCCATGGCCAATCCAACTCTACCACAGGTCAGGAATCAAGCTGAGGAGTTTTTCCTTTAACTTGTGTGTGGCGCTCTGACCTCCTGCAGCAGTATCGGCTTCATTTAAAGATACTGCTTCTTTTGTTGTAATGGAAAGTGTCAGCCACACTGAGATAGAGCAGCTATAAAACCTTGAATCTTTCCAGAAGTGTGTCCATTTATCTCATGAGAAATATGTTCCGCTGCAGACACTAGTACCTGTTAACACCGTGTTAACACCAACAAAATCGCCTGTCTCCTCTCACTACAGAACTTTTATGAGAAGCCAGCGTTTGACTACCCTCTGAACCAGATGAGTGTGTGGCTCATGCTGGGTAATGAAGGCATGGAGAGAGAAAGCAACAACAGCTTCTGTGCTCCAACGCCCTCTGCCATGGTGTTTGGACGCTCCGACGGGGATAGGGTGGCCGTCACCAGGGACCTTGCACTGCGTCATGGCTACACCCTTCAGTTTAAGGTACCCGCTTGGGAAAACTAGAAAGGTGTATTTTAAAGGTGCCTTTTTTCAGAATCAGACCCACAGTTTGAAGTTTCTTTAATTTTCCATTCACTGTGTCCCAGTTGAATATAGGCTGTGAGTCAGAATTCAGCGCGTCCGCCCCAGTCCTGCTGCAGTACTCCCACGATGCCGGTCGTACCTGGGCCCTGGTGAGAGAGGGCTGTTTCCCAGGAACCCCAGGGGCGGGTGTGTGTGAGGGCAGTGGTCGTGAGCTTAGAGAGCCCACTGTCTACAACACAGGAGACTATGAACAGTGGACCAGGGTCACTGTGGTCATACCACGCAATGTTGCAGCCAGGTAGCTATGTTGTAATTGTCATTTTATACGTTCTCTTTAGGCACAGCAGACGAGTGTGATTTGTCTACTGTATTTCTCTCATTCCCTGATCCTCTTCCATTCATTTTCATTTTCCCCAGTAAAACCAGGTTCCGTTGGTTCCAGGAGAGCAGCATGTACAGAGATGCTCCACCTTTTGCCTTGGATGGGGTCTACATCTCTGAACCCTGTCCAAACCACTGTGGGGGACATGGAGATTGTATCTCTGGAGTCTGCTTCTGTGATATGGGATACACAGGTACAATAACAGATAGTGTAGAAAAAAACGATGACAGAAAAAGGTCATATTTTTCATGTATCTTTTCATGTACCAATATACATATAATCCCCTATTTTTTTTCCATAGTGGAGCAGGATAGCTGTGTTCCGTCTGTAGCCAGTCCCACTGAGCTGACTGAGGGCTTTGAGGGGAAGCTGAGCCCACTCTGGCAGAGCCTAAGTGGGGGACAAATTGGAGGTGGTTGTGGCATCATTGGCGAGGGCAAAGCTCTTTACTTCAGTAGCCCTGGGAGGAGAGAAGCACGCACAGTGCCTCTCGACACCACCAACACTCGGTGAGTGGAATTCACACCTATAAATCTCTCATCTGTGGCTGTTTGTTCAATACGAAACTGAAATGTAGCTATTACTGTTTACATACAGGTTGGTCCAATTCTACATCCGAATTGGCAGCAAGAGTTTGGGACCCACTTGCACAAGGCCTCGATCTCGAAATGAAGGTAATTTTCACGTCCTGTATTAAGGTCCTCTGCTGCATTCATGTGGCTGTGCCTTAACAGTGCAGCTTCACTCTTTGTCGCTGATCAAACTTGTGATCCTGTCAAGGCTGTGTAGGTACAGATCTGGTCTTCATTGTCAGTGTTTTGTCTAATCAAAATCAAAGTCTTGTGTTGTTTGTTCTATTATGTTTGTAGCTCCCCTCCAGTTTAATCACGGACGACAAGGTGTTCTTTTGCATACAGACATTTATTCCCGACGTCATGCCGTCAATACGAATGCCGTGAGAACTGAATAAATATACAAAATCATAAGTATGAGTACAAATGCAGAAAAAGACAAAAGTATAATAAACATGAACAACAGCATAATGAAAATATGCACACGTTTCATACCTCATTGGCCGGATAAACTTTGGGGGAGAAACTTCCAAAAGAAAAACACAGCGATCTTCTTATCCTCTCATGCGCTAGCATTAGCATAGCTGCTCCATGCCGTGATTTTTATAGTGCGTCTAAACAAATTACCTGACGCCAACAAGGTAACATTGGTTCCGGCAGAAAGGTTCCCCTTTAAACACATACCACTGTGACATTTTAATCTTTTCAGCTTATTTATAAACAACAATAAAACAATTTAATTAACTAAATTATTCCTGTTTTTAACCCTTTTAATAAATGAATGAACTTAAATTGCGCAGCTGACTTTAATGGCAGCTACAATGTTCATCAGTCAGTAGTTTGTGGATCCCTAGCCTGCAGCAGTGCTGAAGGCTCAGTCTGATCCCTTTCTGCAGCATCAGATAAAACACTGCCAGCCTCCTTTAAAGTGTGTCTGTAATAATGGAGGCTTGTGGACTGTTACTTGATTATATCACATTTTATTTTATTATGTCTTTATGCTTCCTGCTAAATTTACTCAGTTCTGCTTCTGTATCTATAAAAATTTTCTGTCTGAAAGTGCTATCTACTGTTGTTATGTCTATGATTGTAGGTGTCATTGTCCAGTTCTCTACCAACAACGGTGTCCAGTGGCAGTTCCTGAGGGAGCTGGACTTTAGTTCCTTCCTGGAGCCTCAGGTGGTGACAATTGAGCTGCCGCCTGCGGCCAAAACCCCCTACACAGTATTTCGCTGGTGGCAGCCACAGCAAGGTTGGTGCATAATACTTCAGAAAGACACATAAACAAAATAAAACTACTGCGTTCCAATATCTTTTTGATATCACTTCTTTCATTATATTTTTCATTCTAACATTTTTGCCTCTGTCTTTGTAGGGAAACACTCGGCCCAGTGGGCTTTGGATGATGTCTTGATTGGTATGAACGACAGCTCCAGAACTGGTTTCCACGACAAGTTTGACGGCACAACCCCTCTGAGGCACAACTGGTACCGCATTCAGGGCGGGGAAGTGACTGTGGACTGTTTGTCTCTGGACACAGCACTTACCTTCAACTCTGAAGCCATTGACAGTGAGTCAAAAAAACACAATACTCTTCATAAGCAGACAGATTTGGAGAAGAGGGCTTATGACTGCAGGGTTGTCAGTTGTAATTGTGTATATGGAAAGGGAAGGAGTAACTCGCTGCTCCCTCAACAATCACTGTCAAGTGGCCCCTGAATAAGACACTTAACACTCAACTGCTTCAGTGAAGCTGCAGTGTTTGTAGTGAGCAGCCCAGCATGAATGTGTTGAAGTGAATGAAAATAAAGCAGCATATTGCTGCAACAAACTGGACTTTGCATTATAAAAAAAGGAAAAAGATATACATGCATATGCGCATCTAGTATACCACTGACACACACACGTAGTTTGCAAACCACATAAATGGCTGCACAGTGACATCACAGTATTACCCACACAACAGGCTGAAATTGAATCACCCATTTACTGTGGCGCTGTGGGTCCTGAATTATTAATGAGAGCAAACCTGAATGAACATCCTGCTTGTTATTTATGCTTGCATCAAGCTGTGAGCGGATTTACTTTGCGCAAATATTACATTACAACTGGGCTCATTCATTAAGCGTGCACAGCAAGAGCAATTTGGCAACACATCGATAAACATAAAGCTCCCGTGTCCCTGTGTGGACACATAAAGCACTGATTGCCAGACTCCATAGCTGTTCTCACATAAAACATGCACACATTTTGCATATAACTCAGCTCGACCTATTATTTTCACAACAATTTTGGCATTTGCATTTGGACTTGAATTGACTCTGTGTTTTGGGTGTACACTTTAGTGCACACTAACAAAACCTCTAGATTCATGCAAACACATACAAGTTCATTTTTAGCATTAAAAGCAGTTATACACACAGTGTAGGTCTGTTCAATGTGGTAACCAGGTGTGATTCCCAACATCTTAAACATGTTGATTTATAGACACGTGTCTTCTTAAGTTATTGTTGAAGAAAATAAAGTCAAATCATCGTAATTCTGTGAAGATACTGGACTCATGATGGAAATGTGACGTTGCTTTTTAACTGTCTCTGCAGAGAAGCCAAGATATGCAGAGAGCTGGGACTTCGAGGTTTCAGGCTCATCATTCTTGCAGTTTGAGCTGAGTATGGGCTGTAGTAAGTCCACCTCTTTCTCCCATGGTGTGCGACTGGAGTACTCCACAGACTGCGGCCATCACTGGTCTCTCATCACGCCAGAGTGTGTGCCGCCAGCCATCGGCTGCGCTGGTTATACTCAGAGTTCTGTCTATACCTCAACCCAGTACAAACACTGGAGGAGGATCACTGTGTACCTGCCCAGTGCTGCTAAGTACGTGTTTTTGAACTTTCATGCCCAAAAATTTGTCAGTATTGTTGTTATATTTTCTGAAAGTGCAAGAAGTGCTGGAGCTACTTTTCTTTATAACTTGCTGTTGAATCCCTCAGTTCCCCCAGAACTCGGTTCCGTTGGATCCAGACCCACTTCACTCCAGGGGCCGAAGGATGGGCTCTAGATAATGTGTTACTTGCCCCTGGCTGCCCGTGGATGTGCTCTGGTCATGGTCTGTGTGACAACGGACGCTGCGTGTAAGTAAAACTGGCTTTTCTGCACAGCTGGTGATTTTTAATCTTCGGTCAATTTTACACTTATTTTCTACCTACATGAAAATGTATTTATCTTTACTTTTTCTCCCGCTGTCACACAGGTGTGACAAGGGTTATGGAGGGGCTCACTGTGTGCCTTTGGCTCCCCTGCCGTCTGTACTGAGAGAGGACTTTAATGAGAACCTCCAGCAGGAGACGTGGCCTGAGGTGTATGGAGCGGAGAGGGGAACTCTGAGCGGAGAGCCTCTTAAATCTGGCACAGCCCTTATCTTCAAAGGGGTAGGGGTCCTAAGTATCATGCAGGGAACATCCAGAGCAATAACAATACAGTTAAATCTGAAAGGCACAGCTTGATATCTTGAGATCACTGACTTTTCTTAGCTGACCAACTGTGTAATCCTTTTTCCGTTTGCAGGATGGTCTGCGAATGATAGTGTCACGGGATCTGGACTGTACCAACACTCTCTACATCCAGTTCTCCTTCAAGTTCATCACGAAAGGTCAGACATACATAACTCAATGTTTTTTCCTCTTCTTATACCTGTATTGTCATTAAAATATATTTCTTTATTGTGGAACTAGTCATAATAGTGTTGCTTGCTGACTTTTCAAGGTGTCCCCGAGCGCTCCCATTCAGTGCTGCTGCAGTACTCTGTGAACGGAGGAATTAGCTGGCTGATGTTGGATGAGTTTTACTTCCCAGCTTCCACTGACACGTTGTTCCTCCACCTGCCGCTGCCAGCCAGCGCTCAGACCAACGCCACCCGCTTCAGACTCTGGCAGCCTTACAACAGCGGTGTGTGGACACATTGAGTGGTTTGCACAGTAGAACTCACATGTCCTGTCTGTTTCTTTTCCACATTTTCTTCATGCCTTCTGAGCCTGTAAAAATGTGTGTGTAATAATTTCCACAATATTATGCCTTTCAGGTAAGAAGGAGGAGGTGTGGGTAATAGATGATCTCATCATTGATGGCAGCTCCTTACACAACCCGCCGGTGGTGATTGACAGCTTTGAGGAAGGCCCCAATGAGTCCAACTGGCTGTTCTCCCCCGGGGGAAACACTGGCCTGTACTGTCCTTACCAGAAGACTGGACTGTAAGAAAAACAGATTTAAATGTTGTCATTGATGGCGCCTTGAAAGTGCTCTTGTTTTTCCATCATCTATGAGGCCAGTGTTGATAAAACTTGCAAAAAGATGTTTTTACCCTTGACTAATCTTTGTGTTTGTGTGTGGGATTGGTGCAGGGAGGAGGATGAGTCAGCCATGGTGTTTGTCTCCAGCGAGCTTGGAGAGCACTCCATTACCACCAGGGACATTGACGTAAATGAGAACACTATCATCCAGTTTGAGGTACACAAACACAGCCTTGATGACTTCTTTTCCGAAGCGACAATCATAATACTTACTCATTTAGGACATAAATCATGGCTCGTCATCTTCACTGTGTATTTCTGTTATCTCCAGATTAATGTGGGCTGCACAGCTGAGAGCTCCTCTGCTCACCCGGTGCGTCTCGAGTTCTCACGGGACTTCGGTGCAACATGGCATCTTTTGGTGCCTCTATGTGCTGGTGCGCCCCAGCCCTCCTCACTGTGCTCCACAGAGCTCCACCCTGCCAGCATCTATTTCCCCGGTACAACTCAGGGCTGGAGGAGGGAAGTCGTTCACTTTGGCAAGCTTCGCCTCTGCGGGTAGGGGCTGGATACATCCTGTACAGCAGATTCATGAATGAGATAATATCTGATTATTTCCGTCTCACTGTCACAATCCTGGAATTTTGACTTCTCCACAGGTCAGTGCGGTTCCGCTGGTATCAGGGTTTCTTTTCAACTGGTTCTGCTCCTCCAACATGGGCATTAGATAATGTCTACATTGGCCCACAGTGTCAGGACATGTGTAATGGTCACGGGGCTTGTGTGGGTGGCACCCACTGTGTGTGTGACCCGGGCTACTCTGGACCTGACTGTTCTGTGCCTGACACCCCCAACCCTGACTTCCTCAAGGAGGACTTTGAAGGTACACCAACATACAGATGAACATGAAAACTGTTAGGAAGTAGACAGAAAATGTGTGAGAGCATTTGTTGGATGATGATGATTTTATGATTGTGTGTTTACTGATTTTACTTTATTTTTGTGTGTTTGTGCTTGTGTCTCTAGGGGGCGCTGTCGATGCAGAGCGTTTCAGACAACTGAGCGGTGGTAAACCATCAAGGAAGTGTGGTATCATGTCGAGCGGGAACCACCTGTTCTTCAGCGAGGACGGCCTGCGCATGTTGGTCACCAACGACATGGACCTGTCAAATGCCAGGTAAAGTCACAGCCACACAACCAAAGACATGCACTTACCACCTTCACACATATTCACCATCAAAATGTTTCTGTTATTGAATTTACAGTTATCAGTGACAGTCTAATGTGTTAATGGCTGTACTCTGCAGGTTTGTTCAGTTCTTCCTGCGTCTTGGCTGTGGTAAGGCAGCTCCAGACCCTCGTTCCCAGCCAGTTCTGCTGCAGTTCTCTGTGGACGGAGGTCTTACCTGGGGTCTCCTGCAGGAATTCCTCTTCAGCAACAGCAGTAATCAGGCTCGTCTTGTGGCCCTGGAGATCCCACTTCGTGCTCGCACCCAATCCACTCGCCTCCGCTGGTGGCAGCCCTCTGAGAATGGACACTTTTACAGCCCATGGGTCATTGATCAGGTACAGGAAGTTAGGATCCATCCATATATCAAGTCTTTAAATCATCTGTAATAATTATCCATCCAAACATCCCACATTAGTTTCTTCTTCTCTGCCTTCTTCGCTTAAACAATACAAACCTGTCTCTTTGCCTAGGTGGTAGTAGGTGGCAGTGCCAGCGGCTGGGGACCTTTGGAAGATGACTTCTCCTCAATTGACGGACGCTCGTGGCTCCTCCACCCTGGAGGAACACGAATGCCTGTTTGTGGCTCTGATGGGCCTGCGTTCGCATTCATAGAGAAGTCCAACACTCGCTATGCCGTCACCACTGACATCAGTTTGGGTCAAGACGCCTTCATCCAGTTTGACTTTTCTGCTTCATGCTCTGTCACCAACTCCTGCTACTGTAAGCATTAAGAAGCGTCAATAAGCCATGTTTGTTATTCAGTACTGAATAGGGCTGCAACTTATAATTATTTTTTATTGTTGATTAATACATTAGTTATTTTCTCAATTAAATTATTATTCATTTTGTCTTTATATTGTTGGAAATTGGACAAATGCCTGTTAAAATGTATCTATTTGAAATTCTTGTTTTATTCAGCCAATAATCTAA
The DNA here is from genome assembly GCA_037975185.1 of Centropyge bicolor. Lineage (NCBI taxonomy): Eukaryota > Metazoa > Chordata > Actinopteri > Pomacanthidae > Centropyge > Centropyge bicolor. The sequence goes on from JBBMOC010000027.1 coordinate 1,086,050, forward strand.
AGTCCAACATTTTTGCTTCGACAATTACTCAAATATTATCAAAATAGTTCAAATTATTTTTTGTCAACTAATCATCCGTTTGTTGCATCATTGTCATCATGAAAAAGTAATGTGATAGAATAGTGGAACAGTTTTTAAGGAGCATTATTTCAAAAAGTAGTTCACACATCTGTCATTTTAACATTTTCAAGTTGTTTCTCACTGAAACAGCTTTAGTCTTAATCTTTACTGAAATGCAGTTGAACAAAGATGTTCTTTTACATTCTCTGTTTTATGCTTTTTTTGTTGGACGTTCTGTATGCAGTTACTAGATATTCAGCAATGTTGACATTGTGTTTCTCTTCTCTCTCTGCAGCTGTAGAGTTAGAGTACTCTCTGGATCTGGGTCTGACCTGGCAGCCTGTGGTCAGAGACTGTCTGCCTACAAGCCCTGACTGCTCCTCCTACACCCTGCAGAGGCTGCTGGTTTCTGATACTTATAACAAGTGGGGCCGTGTTACCCTGCCCATCCCCTCATATGCCAGGTCAGCACTGCCCAGAACTTTACACAGAGACAAACTTCTGTAGCTTATAACATCATGATTCTGCAGTACGAAATTAATTTTCCAGAACTGGCTGTGGTGTAGCTGCTCCTTTGCAAGCGCAGTCAGGCTACATTACATTTCTATATAAATCATATACTGCAATGTTAGGATTTACAGTTTAATTCCTTGCTATATGATTTATTTTAACTTGACTGTGTCTCTGACTTAAATTTATGTCTTTAGGTCTCCAGCCACAAGGTTCCGTTGGTTCCAGCAGGCTCCGTTTGACAAACAGCAGACTTGGGCTCTGGATAATCTCTACATTGGAGATGGCTGCCCAGATATGTGCTCTGGACACGGACGCTGCCAGCAGAGCTCCTGTGTGTAAGTAACAGCAGCCTCAGGGACGTATACGCCAAAGTTTTTACTGTAAATGACTGGAATGTCAGGTCCTAGTAAAAGATTTAAAAGTGAAATAAAACAAAATGCCTTATTTTCCTTAGCTTTTATATAACTTTGCATGTGGACACATTCTTTCATAATTTTCTTTATGTGCTTGCAGAACGTTGTGTATGAAATATTGTCAGCAATCTCACTAAGCATAACTTAATGGTCAGGTTGTCTTTGACTCTGATTATTTGTATCTGGCTTCAGGTGTGACCCAGAGTGGGGTGGAGAGTACTGCGATGAGCCTGTGGTTCCTCTGCCCTACCAGCTGAAGGACAGCTTCAGTCGGGCTCCTTCGCTCAGCCACTGGCACATACTCACTGGTGGGAAACTCAGCACTGTGTGTGGAGCTGTGGCCTCTGGAGCTGCTCTGCACTTCAGTGGGGTAAATATCAGTCATTTTTATTTTTATTTTTTTCTTTTAACATTTTCTTGCATGCATCTCAACCTTGGAATTAGTGGAGGATAAAAGCAATTAAATGCATTCATATTCTGAAATAGAGTTTTCACACATCATCTGCAGCATGTAATATATGCACTAGTTTGTATAGATTAAAATGCTTGATCCAGTTCTCCTCTAACACATTGTCTTTTTTAAATTCTTCAGTCATTTCATTCTCCACTGGGTCATCATATCATCATGTGCACATGAACTATGCTTTAACCCACCTTCCTCTCATGCTAGATAGGGATTGAAAGAACAAGCAACTGCACATGTGCTAAACAATGAGACAAACAGATGATACAAAGACAGAGTTGGAAAAGAGAGACATCTAACAGTATCAGATGCTTCTTCAAGTATTAATCTGTTCAATGACAGACCACAAAATAAGTAGCTGTCAGCCCTTATGTGCAGCTTAAGTTTTCCCGAGGCACTTAGTGCAGCGTCGTAAATGGAAACCTATTGACAGGCTGATCCTGGATGGACACGCTGCCAGAAAAATCTCTTAGACGCAGCAGTTAAGCATTAAGCTGTAGAAAGTTAAATTACTACTCTGGTTCACCCAATATAAGTCAGTTTTATTATTGGGTTTATGTTCCTGTAATGTTCACTGTAATAAAAATACATAGAAGCGATTATAGGAGAGATTATTGGGACAAGTCACAACCACATTTTGAAATTCTTAGTTTAGATGTTTTAAAAAAAAAAGTTTACAAAATGTATCCGTAACTTTTCTCATTCCAGTATAGTCAGGTAAAAGTATCCAACCACCTGTTAAATGTTCCATCCATGTTTTCAATGCTTCTACATGAATATGACAGATCGTGTTTGAGACTGTTGAATACGTCTTCAGAATAATGATGGCAGACAGACAGGCATCCATTCTTATTTTTTTGCGTATCTTTGCACAGAGTTGCAGCCGTCAGCTGGTGACCGTCGACCTGAACCTAACCAACGCTGAGTTCATCCAGTTCTACTTCATGTACGGCTGCATGATCCCACCGAGCAACCGCAACCAGGGTGTGCTTCTGGAGTACAGTCTGAATGGAGGAATCAACTGGCACCTGCTGACAGAAATCTTCTATGATCTGTACACCAAACCTGGGTGAGTCTTTCAAAATGGACATTAACTACTTGCACACAACTCAGTGAAAGTTAAAGTAGGACATCTGTGACTTTCTTCATGGTTCTTTCTCTCTGCTCAGGTTTGTGAATGTGCTGCTGCCCCCTGCTGCCCGTCAGGAAGGAGTGCGTGTGCGCTGGTGGCAGCCACAGCACGAGGGAGCTGACCACAGTGACTGGGCTCTGGATAACGTCCTCATCGCGGGATCAGACCCACGAGCGCAGATATCTGACACGTTTGGAGGGGTGGGACTGCCCAATCATGAGAGAGCTCCCGCTGATGGGACCTCAGGAAGGATAGGGCAAGTGAGCGAGCAGGAGGAAACACCCATAGGTATTTCTGAATCAATACTTCAATTATAGAAGACAGTAATTTCATATTGTTTGTATCACTAAATAGAGCCACTGTCTAAGTTTTGCCCTTCTTTCTTTCTTTGCTCTCAGTGAGCGATCATTGGCTATTCTCAGAGGACTGCTCAGTGCAGCGTTTCTGCAGCTCCCCTGATGGAGTGATGGTGTGTGGCAATGCTGATGGGAGAGAGGTGTATGCTGTCACACATGATATAATTCCAGACAAGGGTTGGGTCATGCAATTCAAGGTAACAAATGAGCTTAAAATGACAAATACTGAAGGCAACAGAAAGATTTATTTGAGCTGGGTGATGTCGGCTGTGTCGCTATGATGGTTTTGTTCATACCTGTGTGTTCATTTAGATCGCAGTAGGCTGCAGTGTGCCAGAGCGCCATGCAGACCGGCAGGTTCATGTTCAATATTCAGTGGACTTTGGAGTGACCTGGAAGTACCTGGTGCCCCAGTGCCTGCCTGCTGACCCCCGCTGTGGAGGTCAGGTCTCCCAGCCATCAGTCTTCTTCCCTGCTGAAGGCTGGAAGAGGGCGGTCTATCCCCTTCCTGACAGCCTGGCTGACATGTGAGTCATCCTACCTCTGCTTGCTTTTGACAAAACATACACTACTGCTCCATATTTAATGTTACCGTCATAGCGTGCTCAACCTAAATAATTGATAGGTCAAATTGTTGTCATATAAATGATTAAAACCATTGTCATATAAATCATGAAGATGGTATGCGTGTTGTTTGAATAACCTATCCTGTCTTTTTCCTCAGTGCCGTGCGGTTCAGGTTTTACCAGCAGCACTCAGACATTCAGTGGGGCGTGGAGAACTTTTACATCGGGCCAGCGTGTGATGGCCACTGTGGGGGACATGGAGATTGTCTGGATCAGCGCTGTCTCTGTGACCCAGGATTCACTGGACCAAACTGCTACGCCAGTACTGCTCTGAAGGTCGAGTTCATATCAAATTTGCAGAGTAGAGAAGAAACTGACAAGGAGAATTCATCTGTCGGAGATGATTCATGATTCAGATATGTGTGTCTTTTTTTCTGTAGGCATCTCTGAAGGAGCGTTTTGACTGGGAGGGGGCAGCGGGCCCTCAGTGGCAGGTGCTGGAGGGCGGCAGGCCATGCACAGACTGCGGTGTGTTGGTCGAGGGGACAGCTCTATATTTTGGAGGGGCTGATGCCAGACAGGCTGTCACTGCTGATCTGGACCTCCGCGGAGCAAAGTCAGTACTCAGCTTTCATCAACCACAGCCAGAAGTTTCTGTTTATTTTTTAAATATTGTGCTGATCTAAGTGCATTTTACACTGTTTTTGTGGATAGGTTTGTAGAGTACTGGGCCAGGATTGGAAGTGAAGATAACATGACCATGTGCCACCGTCCAACTTGTCGTAAAGAGGGAGTCCTGCTGGACTACTCTACTGATGGAGGTGCACTAAACAACACGCGTGCATACAGTGCATTGTGTATTTTTCCTTTGCCATCATCATCACTTCATGATGTGTCTCTTGCTGATTATCTCCCTTGTTTTTTTCTTTGATCCTCAGGTGTGTCCTGGACACTGCTCCATGAGATGGACTACCTGAAGTATGTGTCAGTGAGGAGAGATTATATCGTCCTCCCAGAGGGAGCTCTGACCAATGCTACTCGTCTGCGCTGGTGGCAGCCGTTTACCATTTCCTCTGGCCTCGCAACCCCCAGCCTGGAAAGAGCCCAGTGGGCCATAGACAACATCTTGGTGGGAGGGTCAGACATCAATCCATCCACTCTGCTTGACACCTTTGATGATGGTGAGTCTGTTTGTATTGATCGAAGCGTGACAACTCGCCTGTCATGAAAAATGACCTGGAAGTCACTCTTCCTACTCTTCTCTTTTTTCTGTCTCTGATATTCACCAGAGGGCGTTTCTCACGAGGAGAGCTGGAGTTTCTACCCTAATGCCGTGCGTACAGCTGGCTTCTGTGGAAACCCCTCGTTCCACTTATACTGGCCAAACAAGAACCAAGACAGGACACACAACATCCTGGCCACCCGAGAACTCATAGTGCAACCTGGATATATTCTACAATTTAAGGTGCAGTACTGAACAAGAACCACAAAATGGCTGTATTTAAACAAGGAGGCTTTCGTTTTTACTGTTCATCTCTCTTGTTGATGCAGATTGTTGTCGGCTGTGAGGCTGACACCTGTGAAGACCATCATTCTGTCCTGCTGCAGTACAGGAAGGATGCGAGGTAAGACCAACAAGAAGATGCTTTTAAACATTTATAAAACTGTTTCAAATGGACAATACTTTGCACATCAGAGCTCATTTGTGGTGCATCTTTCTTATTCCAACAATAAAAATCCAAACTAAAGACAACATTTTTCCAGCTATTGTTGAAATAGATCTTTATGAATAAGCTGACCTACAGTCAGAGCAGGTGGTGCTATGGCATGATCTAAACAAGTTAAATGTCAGGTCAATTGCCTCACTAGCATAAGTCAATAGGTTGACTCTACACCCACCAGTTACTATATAAACATCATTTAAAATTATTATTTTTCTTTCATAGAATGTGTGTTTTTGTAAGGCTGGTTTTCAGCTCTCACTCTCTCCCTGTAGGTCTGACTCGTGGCAGCTGGTACAGTCAGAGTGCCTTCCCTCATCGGTCAACAACGTGGGCTGTTCCCCCTTCCAGTTCCACGAGTCCACAATCTACAGTCCAGTCAACAGCTCCACGTGGACCAGGGTCACTGTCCAGCTGCCAGATCATGTCTCCTCAGGGTAGGAGCACACAAATATTTTATTATTCACCAGCAGGACATATCATGATATCACACTTGTGCACTTTTGGTCTAAATTGATATTTTCATACGTATCAGCAGAATTACAAGCAATAGTTTTCTCTGTTGCCAGTTGCAACAGTTTAAGTCTTTTGTGATTTGTTGTGTATTTCCAGGGCTACCCAGTTCCGCTGGATTCAAAAGGAGGGGATTGGAGAGCGGCAGAGCTGGGGAGTAGATCATGTTTACATCGGCGAGGCCTGCCCAGGGCTCTGCAGCGGCCACGGCTACTGCACAAGTGGAGTGGTCTGCATCTGTGATGAGGGACACCATGGTGGGCCACAAACAGCATATTATGTTAAAACTGCTCGATCCACAAACACTTCTTTCTCATTTGTACTGTTCAGAAGCAAAGTGCTAGTTAAACTGATGCAAGTAGACATTTGCAATAAAACTGAACAAAATGTTTGTATGTGATTGAGACAACTTTTCTGAGGAAACGTCTCAAATTGTTTTTCATCATTGCCTTGCACTGTTTATGTTTTCATTTTACAAATTATGTCAACCCCACCATCGACTGGCCTCTCATGTTTATTCTCCCAATTTCACCGCTTCTGCTCTGCTTCCTCTCACCTGAACAGGTGACGACTGCTCCCTCTCCAGCAGTGACCTTCCCAGCTCCATCAAGGACAACTTTGAGTCGGGCAGCGTGTCTCAGGAGAGCTGGCAGTTGATCCAGGGAGGGGGAGTGGGCAGTGGCTGTGGGCAGCTGTCGCCACATGCCCACGGAGACTCGCTCTACTTTAATGGCTGTAAGATGAGGCAGGCAGTTACCAAACCGCTGGACCTCACTAGAGCCAGGTACAGGTACTACCAAAACATACTGTACATCAACTAATTATGTAAACACACCCCTACTTGCTTACCTTGCTATGATGGATTACTTTTATCCAGATTAAGATGTGTAGTATTGATCTTTAATGTTTCTTTCTCCCTTCTCCTTTCCCTCTCCCTCCCCCTGTCTCCCTCCAGTAAGATCATGTTTGTGCTGCAGATCGGCAGCGTGGCACAGACAGACAGCTGTAACATAGCTCTGGATCAGGCTGACACAGTTGACCGGGCCGTGCTGCTGCAATACAGCGTCAACAATGGCGTCAGCTGGCACGTAATCGCCCAGCACCAGCCCAAAGACTTCATAAAGGCCCAGAGAGTTTCCTACAACATCCCACTGTGAGTGGCACTCAATGCATACTATACCATTTTATAATAAGGGATGATTTATAAAGATGTAAGATGTTGATCAGGCTGGTTTGAAGCTACTAACACAATTGACTAACTTGCTGACCCTCACTGACCCTACAATGTTTCCCATGGTCTCTCCAGAGAGGCGAGGGTTAAAGGGGTGATGCTGCGATGGTGGCAGCCACGCCACGATGGTGCAGGACATGACCAGTGGGCGTTGGACCATGTGGAAGTAGTTCTGTGAGTACCCAATTCCCAGCCGGCCCACGGCCCCCCAGACTGGCCCCCAAAAGAGCCCCGATCTGCCCCTGTCTCTACCTCTGCCTCAGTCTCACCCGTAGAAACGGTCCCCTCTACTCCACATGAACACAGGGATACAGTATACATATACATATACAGTATATCTACATGTGTGCTGCTTCCCACCTACAACCAACCTCTCAGCAGTTGTTTTAAAATGCTCATCACGGCTTCTGGTGTCAGTCAAGCAGAGTAGAAAAATGACTGCAGTGTGCTTTGCTGTTTGTGGATGGCTGTTCTGTGTACGGCAGATCAACTGCTGCTGTCGGACCATCATATTTTCAGTGTCTTGTAGAACCCAGGCATCTCCCAGATAAACAACTTGTCCAGAAGTTTTTCCACTGAAATGTCTAAAAAGTCCTAAAATTGAAGCATATCCCATTAAAAACCTTCAAAGTTCATAGATATAGTTGTCATGCAATGTAAAGCACCCACTCACATATTCAGTCATAAATTACAGTGTTGCCCATCTGCCCCTAGTGGCCATTATGAGGTACAACACAGAGTGCTGAACCAAGATCATTCTGGATACAATGCAGGAAACTGTGGGTGCCTTCACGTCTATGACAGCGAGTGTTTGTTCTGCTGTGAAGTCGGCGTTGTCACACAGACCCTTAATCTGACTGCTCTAGTTTTGTTTTCATCTTCGTTTTCATTTCATGTGCAAAATTCATTCCACCAGGAGTGAAAAATTCTTTCAAATTCTTAAATTTGATTTGATGCAACTTGCACTGATTCTGTCTTTCTTTTTTTCTTCCTATTTTACATTTATATTGCCTTTCAATCTTTAACCAGGACCAGTAAACATTTTCTCTACGTGGAAGACAATACCAATTAATAATGACAAGCAGCTGGAGATTTTGCAGGGCACTGAAGATACCATGAACATGGTCAATGCTCAGTTAGCACATTCTCAACATGGCAGTATCATTACGCATTTTGAATGCATTCTCTGCATGTTGCTGTGGGTATCAGAGCAATGTTCCCTCCTACGTGGGTGCTGATTGTTCATTCAGACGTGTACCCCAATGCATTTCAAATGCTGCATACAGTCACATAAGGCACTCTGATATTCCATGTACAGTTGACTCACAGGTTGTACATACGCACAAACACACACTTATGCCTAACCTGAGCTGTCCCTGGTCTAAGTGGTCGTGACCTGTCCCACTCCCTCCCTCGCACTCACACGGTTTTCAACAGTGTCTGCTGAAAAGAGTGACCGTGATCCTCACACTTTGCTCTGTTGTTTATTTCTCTCTGTTCGCCACTCCTCCACTCCTTCACACATTCTTCCTCTCACACTCCTACTCCTGCTCAATCTTTTCTTTTGCTCCACACGCCTTTCCTCCCCGCTGCTTAAACGTGTTTGATCATGTGGTCATGCTCACTCCTCTGCTTGTGCCGCATCGTATCCTACCTTACTTCAACTACTTCCTCCTCCTCCTCCTCTCCTCCTCCTCTTCCCTCTATCCCTCTCCTCCCATTCTGCCATACAATGGATGGATTACTTCTGTATATCTTGCTCTCTGTCTTCACCTCTACCTGTGGTTATCTCTCAATTTCCTCATCCTCATCACTTCTCTGCTGTCTCCACAAATCACTCTTCTTCTCTCCATTCTCCCTCATTCTCTCTGTCTGTCCGACTCACTCGCACTTCTTCCTCCTTGAACCTCTGACTATCTTTATGCCTCTCCTCTCTCTTCCCCTCTCCCCGCTTTGGGCCCCTGCCTCCCCAGGCCGGGGCTCCCACCCCCCCAGACCTTTCTGCGAGACAGCAGTCCCCTCCTCCTGCTTCTCCCCTCTCGCGCTCTAACCTCTGCTCTCTTCTGTATTCTGCTCCCTCTGGCATGGCTGTAGTGTCAGGTAAGTTCTCCGCCTCTTCCTGAATGCAGCCCCCTCCCTCACCCTCCTCCCGACCCCTTCTTCTCCCCCCCCCCTCCCTCGTTACACTGTGCACACCCTCCGTCACTTTCACTGACACACCCAGCCCTCCTCATTATCGCCACAGTCATATTCATGCCCTCGCTTTACCTCGAGCCCCAGACAGGTCGACAAGCGGGCCAGCTGCTCACAGCGTCCAGGTGGAGGCTCACTGACAAAACCATCCAACACACAGATCTCATGAGACAGCGCTCAGCACAGACAGCAAAACAACATCCACAATGACACAGTGAATAGGGGCATAAACAGGGCAGTCAAATCTTAAGTGGTGGCAAATTTGACACTTTGACATGACATTGAATGGGTTCAACACGTCAGCAGATGAAAAGGAATTCCTGTTAAATGGCATTTTTAATGTAATATTTTACATATACTGTACAAATGTCAGTGGTACTGTGTTTGTGTGTATATGTGTGATGTAATCCATCACTATACCTTTATCTGTCTGTTTTGTTCTTGCTACCTCGATGGCAAAGTGTAGTGTTTTCGGCCCGGCTGCTGATTTACAAGCACAATTCAATGAGCCTGCTTGAAAAAGATTTGTGGGTTCAGCATTTATCTCGAGAGTCTTTTTCATTCATAGACCAGCACCAGTCGCAGGGCATCTCGCATCATTAATTTCAAACGAAGGCCCATTTGGCGGGAGAGTTTCATCTGACTAACCCTCCTCCATCCAGCTCCTTGCATGGCTTTTACAGATCGACTGTTGCAACAGCTCTCCATCCCCTATATCGCTCATGTCTGTCTGTCTGTGGACAACAACAACAACATGACTCTGAACCAGGAGCTCCCTCCTCGCTACCCTCTGGTTTCTGACCACAAAAATCTGAAAAACAAGTCTTCACACACACACACACACTCACACACACATGCAGCTTACCAGCCATCCCTCCCATCTGTTTTGACGCTTCCACCTCCACAGCATCGCCCATCACACGCTCTCTCACACACACACACACACATGCACCATCCTCCATCCCTCCCCACCCCTCCTGGTCCCCTCCCCCCCCCCCTCCGCAGCGGCCCNGCAAGAGCGATCTTCCGCAGCTTTTCTCTGTGTCTCTTAGTTTCAACAACCACCCTTTCTCTGCTCACAACCCTGCACTTTGATGGCTTTGGTTTCATTATTTTTCTTTTCTCCCAGTGATGGCTGTTGACTCTGACCTCAAACACTCAGTGTCAGAGTTTCCCTCCAGTATCTGTGGTAGTATGTTCGTAGACTCTGTGTCCCATGTCTTGTCTTGTGACAGTCGGTCTTGGATACGTGTAGCTAGTTCGACCGCCATGTTCACCGTCCAGCTGCTCATTTTTTGTGCAGAATGTAAACGAATCTAGTAGCGTAGAGTAGAGCCACCCATTCTCCGAGCCATGAGACCCATACAGCTGTTGAGTGTTTGAGGTTATGGCTGAAACGTGATTAAAAATGCCAGCATGAACCTGGGTGCGAGTGAGAGCGAAAGCTGCATTCGACCATTCGTGCGTGTGTGCGTGCATGGATGAGAGTGTGTGCATGGGAATGTGTGGCTTTGTAGCGCCTTCATACGCGGTCACTAATGTTCACACTCTTTCCCTCCCTCTTTCACTGTCTTTGTATCCCTGCAGCACCCGCAAACAAAACTACATGATGAACTTTGCCAGACAGACCGGCGCGCGTCACTACTACAGCCGCAAGAGGCGGGCACTGCGACAGCGTGCCTGAGCCCACCGACAAAGGGATTCGCCCTCTGACCTGCCAATCACACATCGACCCGCCACGCTCATCCCTTTTCTCCTGACGACATGTCGCCCTGTCGAGTCCCATCCACCGGTGGATTCCAGTCAGCCTTAGACTTCCCTCACCCATCTGTCCCAACCCTCTGCCACAAACATCCAATCAGTTTACGCCAGCCAATCAAGGCCTTCCCAACCACATGGGTCGGCGGGAATGAAACTCAGAAGAAAGGAGTGAAGCGGCCATTTTGTTTACTTTTTTCATGGACGGTCGGGGTTTCTAGTTGTTTTCTAATTGTTGCTGTGGTTCCTCTGATTCCCGATCCCACCTCCGATTGCCCTCCCTCTGGCTTACCTCCCCGTCACCCCCCCCGCCCTTCCCTCTCCTAATCCGCCTTTTCCTACCACACTGTGAAATTGAGAGATAATATATCACTGCTGAACTGACCAGCCGATTGGAGAGTTGCCTCCCAGTTCCACTGAGCCGCCGGGAAGGGGGGGAGGACCCCCTCCACTGCCGCCAACCAGTACGCCAGGAGAAAGACCACGACGATGATACTGACCATTAAGAGGAATAACGGTGATGAAGAAGCTCAAAAAAAGAAAAAAAAAAGAGTACTGTGTTCTTGCTGTTCTGTGTGTCTGTGGGTTCTTTTTGTGATGAGTTGACTGTGGTGTTCTGTTCATTTGTTTGTTCGTTTTCTACTAATTCATATGCTTTTTGGGGGAGGGAGGGGAGGGGGGTGCTGGGTTCTGTTTCCTTTTTCCTCGTTTATCTGGAACGGATGTGGGCGGGGCGGGAAAAGCCTGGCCTCCAAGGGAAGAAGGAACGAAAGAACGATTTGCACGACGGGAAAAGGAGAAAATAAGAAAAAAATTAAAGACTGAATAATGATTTTTGTTTTTTTTAAATCATTTTTTATATATGTTGGTTCCCGAAAATACAGATATTTATGGTAAATGGTTCTTCACGTAACCTATTTAAGATGCACTGTGCGTGAAATCTGTATGTTATTTTCTAGTGTTAAGTTATTAGGCGGCTGAGTAAAGCTCTCAGTCTGCATCATCTCCCCTCTTCCTTCTCTTCCCTCATCTCTTGTGCTGTTTTCCCCCCTTCCCATCTCTCTCTCTCTCTCTGCTGATTTCTGAAACCTGGAGGTGAGGCTCTATTAGTGTTGTTTTTTGAAGTCTGTGTAATATGGACCCTCTGCCCTCAGTGTAACTCCAGTATAGCAATCTCCTGTATATATATGTATATCCACTATGGGGAGACCCAGCAGCCTTATAAAAGGGAAATAAAGAACTGTCCAAACCTCATACTGTACACATTGTTTGAACTGCTCTCTTTGACTCTTCAAGGTTGTTACATTTTTCTTATTGTCAACACATCTCAGCAATGTGTTAGTCCTTGTCTCAATACAGTCCGACTTTCCTGTCTATCGCACTCAGCCCATTCTCATTGGATGTTATCAAAGATCTTTTAATGTGGTTCACAAAAAAGTTGTTACACACTTGGTGCTCCAATTGATATTTTCAGCAGCTGTACAGTGAATGTGGGATCGACTCAACATGCACTACAGCAGTGATTTTTAAGGCCTGAAACTGTGGGCCTTCCCTCAGTCAAACAAAAAGGTCTGTCTGAAGACAATTATTAGTTTCTGACTTTGGGACACTGGGAAAAACAGTAAATCTTTGGATATTTTTGAATTTCTTAACCAAATGACACACATTTAGGCTGCTCAGTTTGAGCTCCTTTTGATAACATAACATTTTTTCACATCCATTTGAAAGCCTGTGTGCAATGGTGTGGCTCATTGATGTCTATTTAATGTGTTTGGGCATCAATGGAGCTTTAACCTCCTGAGAACCAAGCTTTTGTCTGCATTTTTGGTTTCTTCTTCCTAATTAGGATAAGTAAGACCTAATAAGTATAATAACTAAACTTGGTATTTGTACAGGAAGTGGTTCTTCCAAAAATCAATACCATCACATAATCCCAATGTCCTCAAACAAATATATAACATTTATTGATATTTGCTTTGCAGCTACCACTGAAGTGTGTCACATTTTAATGCCATATCAAGCTAGAGATTTCATTCAGAAAATTTGGATATCAATTTTGCCTTTCTCTGTTTTCCTTCAGAAGCTGCTGTCGAAGTCTTTTGCAGATATTCCAGATATTCCATGTGATATCACCAAAGACTTGGCCTGGGCAGTGTCCCATGAGTACGCAGGGTCTCAGGAGGATAAATTCATTTGGGTCTTTTCATGGCATTTGTTGACAGTAAGAAAAATGCATTGTGTGTGTGTTGGTGTGAGAAAGAAAAGTACATGGAACTATTCAAAAGAGCATAGAATAGAATCTCTTATTCAAAAATTTATTTTACAGACAATAAAACACAATAAAAGCTGTTCTGTTAAAAATATAATATATAAAATATAAATATATGTTGAATATGTCTCTGCCATCACCTTGGTGCACACCTCAGTGTCTTCAGACTGGGTGTTCACCACATTCTCCTGCAGACCCTCAGCATTGCTTCATGCTGAGGCTGCAGAGATACCAGAGCACTGCACCATATAAGCATCTCCCCCCTTGATATGAACCCCTAGAGATGCTCATAACACAGCGCATCAGGAGTCTTGATCACAAGCTGCCGACCATCACAGCTACAGTCAGAAGTGTTACTGTGATGTAGAGGGGTTTGGCTGTGAGGCCCAGGCAGGAGTTACAGTACGGCCGATCGCAGCAGCTGTAGCTCATCGTGTAGACGGTTCCTTTGAGGCGGATCTTGTGCACCTGGCTGCAGTCCTTCTTGGGCATGCAGCCCCTGGCCGACAGGGCACTGTGGTTCCCGTAGCGGCCGTCTGCCTTGAAGCACAGCTCGTCAGGAGGGCACTGTGTGGCGATGAGGTCAAACGTCTTCTCCTTCTCCAGCACGGGGCTGAAGTAGCAAGGCAGGTTGTCGCAGAGCAGCGAGGGCAAGAGAAGGTAGAACCACAACACAGCAACGCGCAGCAGCTGCAACATGTTCGGCCTGCAAGTGGAAAAAAGCTATTTACTATTTCACTGTTTTTTTACCGTCATGACCTAATAAAACTAAATACATTCCAAGAGTACATCAGCAATTTAGTACAGCACTTCAAAAATTTAAGGTTTTTACAAAACAGTGTGAGTCAGGTTCCTAAAACACTTCCCACATATGGGATGGCATCTACACACTTTCTGCCTCTTAAATACCCATATTTAAATCTCAAAATATCCCACATTTCAAATTCCACTTGCCATGTTTGTAACGCAGGCTTTGGATTTGTGCTATCAGAGCAAAGATCAAGTCACATCACTTGAGTAATTATCCTACTCCACAAAGCTCACAAAAAGATGCAACCTTGTAAGTTTTCATCATCTCTGCTTCACGTGACTGATACATTTGACATGTCAAACCTTTTATTACTTGTAATCCCTCTGTTTTCTGTTCAAGAACTTCAGTAAGTCAACTGAACTTTCTTAGTTTTGCTTCTTATGCACAGGTGACAGTGATCACTCCTGATTGACACATTCAAAATACTCAAGGCTTCAAAGACAGAAATAATTTCAGTGTTCAACTTAAAAAAAACAAAACAGCATTATGAAGACTCACCTGCTCATTTTAAAGAACTCCAATCAAAGAGGGAAATGTTGTCAGAGGTTCTCTTGATAAAACCTTCTCACCACTGACTCCAGATCTGCACAGGCCACACCTTCAACACACCTGTTTGTCTACACAGAGAACTACACCAAGTAGGAGCTTAATCACTGTGCTTTTATTTTGCCGCCAGTCACCACAAAAGTCATTTGAGCATGTACTCGAGTTTACCAGGACGATAATAAATCCACCTTTTTCTCTCCAGATCAATAATGTAATCACACAAAACATTGACCATGATGCATTTTTTCCCCGTCATTTACACATTAGTTTAGCGGGAAAAAAAGAAATAAGAATGTTAACCGCCTTGTGCAGACTCTGGTAAGTACCTATGGCTAACAGGCCTCTCCCCAGTCTTCTACAAGCTCATCTATGACGCAGTGGTTGGTAATGTGAAGCTAATTCATGATGTGTAATTTGCACATGAATCCCAAGGCTCCTGTCTAAGAACACCAGTGCCATCTGTTTTGTCTGTGATCATCCCCAGCAGCTTCTTCAGGTTGGTGTCAGACTTCAGCTGGATGTTACATTTGTCTTTGCAGCAGCAGGTGTGGCTGACACTGAACTCAACCCCCCGGTAAGAGACGACTTCATGGGAGCCGCAGAGTTGGTTGTGAACACAGCCCTGAGAAGAAAGGACGTGGACGGAGCCGTACAGGCCTCTGGAGCTGGAGCAGCGCTGGTCAGGCAGACACTGGCTGGTGATGTTGGGGCAGGACTTGGCTTTGTGCTGCAGAGGACAGTGGTAACAAAGCAGGCTGTCCAGGCTCAGAGCGGGGAGGACGAGAGCAGATGTGGCCAACAGGATGGAGGTCAGGAACCAGCATGGTCCCGACAGATGGACGTCCAGACTAAATCCACACACAGAGAATTAAAAAGGGATGATAGGCTAGAAACATACTTTCACATAATTAGTTCATCAGTTTCAAACATTTTCTGTTAATGTGTTCACCTCTTCTTATGCAATCCCATTTTCCTGTATAGTAAAAGCCCCCAGACCGTGTGAAGATGTGTCAACCTGAGGAACCTCCGAACACCAGCAAACCCTCTGATTACCAAGCAGACACAGGTGCGTCTTTCAAACTCTTGCACCCTAAACCATGAATGATTTTAGCAATGGACACACAAAACAAATGGGTTTTTTAAATTGGATTTTCACTTTAAATTTATTGCCCCAAAAATAACAACTTGTCAGTCAAAACACTCGGTACAGTCTTTTAAAAAGAATGTTTCTCAGCTGAAGCCATGGACAGGATTACAGCGCCATCTGCTGTCTGCTTTGCAACACAGACCAGGAGGGAAAACATTGCAGTTGATTTGATGTGGTGGTGTAGCTGTTGAATGTCACGCAGATGTTGTTTAAACCTCATGAACAAGGCCAGTTTTTATTCATATAACATCTGCAATACAAACTATAGAGACAGTCCTCTGTTTGGGTGCATCCTTTTTTCTTTCTGTCTTGATTTTCTGCTCATATTCCATATGCAGATGACAAGGCGAGCTTTCCCTTGTTGTACAAAGGTGCCTGTAAAAAAAAAACAAATTCAAATAGATTACAACCTCATGTGTATGATAGGAAAATGAGGATTGCTATATGTGATTATTAAAGTTTCAGTGGTTTGCTCACAGACAGCTCCTCCTCCTCATCCTCCTTGTCAGCGTCCCCCCACTCGTCTCGCTCCTCCGCAGGGTCGTAGTTGTACAGAGGGATGAGTCTGTGGCGCAGCTCCTCTAATCTGAAGCAAAAAACACGCAAAAGAAAATTGTGACCGAACTCAATCACAAACACAAGAAATCAAATTGATCTTAAAGTGATGCTGTGCAGAAACCAGCTTACCTCGCTCTCCTCCTGAAATAAATAACCTGAAGAGAAGCAGAACAACAACTGAAAGATGAACTCATGATGCAGTCAATGTGAAATGGACTGAGAACATGTCTTACCATTGCCACCACGCTTCCAATCAGTGTGAGCAGTAGAACAGAGATGAGCACAGAGAAACCAGGAAATCCAGGTTTGGTGTTTGAGGGTGAAGTGTGGGGAGTCGTGTGGTTGAGCTGCATTTCTGTCTGCTGGATCTCCTCCTTCGTACGCCCCTCTCTTCCTCGTGCACCTCAGCTGACACCTCTGTGACACATTCAGTCGGGCGCCGTTGTCATTCCCACTGAAAGGCCACGCTTCTCAACCCCAGGACGACTTCATTATTGGTACAGAGAGTCAAACGGATGCACGGTTCACTGAGAGATTTATAATCCAAGAATCAGAATGTAGGACCTCAATGGTTCAAATGAACTGACCAGGAAGTTGAGGACAACACAACAGAAGTTTTCTATAATGTCCAAAACATTCCTCACCTGAAAAAAAACCACCCAGAGTAATGTAATCTTACCTTATGTGTCATATGCTGCCGCGTCCTCGCTTCTTTCATTTCACTTGACGAGAAACTCACCTCAACCTGCTCAATGACATTTTTGAGTGAGGAGTGGATATGATGTCATCTGCTGGTTTGGTGGAACTGGATAGGTGTGTATATTACAAGCAAATGAAGTGATCACATTTAAAATGATTGTATATACACTGAAGGTTTCCCAGTAGGTCTAATTACTGCACAATGGTATAATGTGGGAATTGCCTTAATGAAAATCAGATCACAAGTAACTTTCTATCAATATGTCTGTTGTAATTGTGATCACACACTCTCTCCAACCAGACTGTACACACACACACACACACACACACACGCGTAATGTTCTGTGGCCTCCAGCAGATGGAGAGCTGTAGTGGGCTGCAGGAGGAAGAAGAGAGAGAGGGAGGGCCAGCGGAGTGGAGACGCAGATGGGAAGCTTCTGAAATCTTGTACAGGTCTAACTCGCCGAGCATGGCTTCAGTCAAGCATTCACCTCGTCGACACAAGGTGGGGAGCTTCGAGGGTAAGTTGCCGCCAGAAAACAAGCAGATACCTGGATGTTGAATGAGATTGAGTTTAGTATTTGGACCTGATTTAAAACTGAATGTGCTTATAGTAAAACTTTACTGAATAGATCCTGTGGATTACAGTTTTGACTGAACAGACTTGAACTCAGTGTAAGCATGTGAAATAAAAGTTTTAAAGTACAATGCAAGAGTGGTTTTGAAGACTTTTCTCATGTTTCACCTTACACATGTGTCGTGGATATAGTGGCGCGCACTGGTAGAATTCCTGTTAGGATTTGAATGCTTGTTAATTATTAGACCAACCCTCAGGATCAGTTAGACTCCAGTCATGAAACAGCTGACTTGTCCTGCCAGTAAGTCTCTGATGTTATTCATTCCTGATTCTGGTTTCTTTGTTACCACATAGATCTGCATTCTGCCACAATATGAAGTGAGGACGTGCAGAGAAAAAGCACCATCTAGGAGGATTTGTACAACTGCCTCATATGTGATGGATCCTCCAATAAGGAAAACTGGATCAATGCAGAGACAAGATGTAAATTTCTGTACCCCCCCGACGCCCCTAACTGAGGAGCCAGATAACACACACCTTTACGAGAGCCTTGAAGACTTTCCTAAAAATGGTGAAGCAGAGTTGTATGAGAGGACCTTGGCCGGGCTCTTAACCCCGACTGAATCGCAACACAAACCCCAAGACCACCTCTGGGGTCATGGAGGAGGAGGAGGAGGTCCTGGGAATACAGACCACCAAAGCACAAATGGGCCTCCTCCTGCCCGTGCACCCCCACCTCCACCCAGGACCAGGCTTCCCAGTGCATGTTTGCCAGTTAGACAAGGCAACGGACCCCCTCCCGTCCCCCCCAGGACACGAATACCCCTCAGCAAGAAGCAGTTTTCCTGTGACCTCAGCGAGCCTGCTCACAGATTGAATCGTTCCAGGACAGAAATAGACAATCATGTGAGTATCTCTAGTAGTTTCTGCCTCATCGAAGACAAAAAGCTCCTTTGTGATTCCATAAATTTGCCCAAATCATTCCTTTTTTTTTTTCCACATCAGGACCCATGGACCATCAAACTAATAGATACTCCACAAGGCAGCACCAAGAGTCTGACTTCTTTTTGTTCTGCAACTTCCAAGTAAGAGAGTGCATTAAAAATTAGTTTAAATATGAATAATGGTATAGAATGAATTTGAAGAGTTATGTTTAAAATATCTATCCTTATGACACCTTAACTCTTGAAATTACCTTTAAAATGTGGACATTTCTTGTTATTTATATGTGACTTATTTTAATGAGTTGACAGGGACATGATTTCTGTTTTTGTTCTTTCAGCTCAAAACGGCTGAAAAAAAAAAAATCATGTTTCTGTTTATTTCATCATACTTTCATTTTCACATTGACAACCTGTTTTCCTCTCCGGTCCGTGGCAGGCTGTTGTCACGGTACAAGCACACGGACAGTGTTCACAACTCAGGCGTGGTGTGGGGTCGAGTGTTGCACATCCACCCTGCCCTGCTGCAGCAGGTGGAGGTGATTGTTAGCGTGGCCACTGAGTGGGACAGTTACCAGATCCCCTTCCCCACCCCAGGTGAGATTAACCAACACCTGAAATTAATAATCATAATAATGAGGTGTAGAGTCAGTTTAGTACAGTGAAGTGTGTGTTTTTATAATAGAACTCTTTCTTCCATGGCTGCAGGGGTGAAAGTACTCACATCCTTTACTTAAGCAAAGGTAGCAATACTGCAATCTAAGAATACTTTGATAAGCAAAGGTCTATAGTGTAAATATAACCAACAAAAAGTAGGCAGTCAGATAAATATAGTTGAGTAAAAAACATCACATTTCCCAGATGTGGTGGAGTAGAAACATAAAATGGCAGGAAATGATAATTAAGTGCAGCATTTGTTAAAGTTTCTTCCATCCTCTTATGATTGTTATGAGCTGCAGTATTTGAGGACAATTCAACTGATTCTGTACTTGACTCACATGTTGGCAGAATTGTGTGGATTCTGAACTCTAATCTTTTATCTAGTGAACAAGACAGTGAAGAGTCTGATTGATGAAATCTTCCAGCTGCTGGACCTCACTCGCAGCACGAGTGGACATTATGTTTTAAAACTGTGCGACTCTGACGAGTTTCTCCGAAAGTAAGTCACCAATGTAGAAATGAATGTTTACAAAGAGCTGTGAAGTTTCTTCTATTAAAACACACTATGTTTGATTGTCTATCTGTTGTCAGTGAAGAGCTGCTGGGGATGCATGAGACCATTCAGATGTACTGCAAGTTCAAACAAGCAGTGCCGCTCCGACTGCTCCACCTCAACAACCTCAAACACCGTCTGACCAGAGATGTAAGTCATTCAAACTTCCTCTCTGTTTCCACCCACAGTATAGATCATTTACCAAGAAGGGCTGGCCTGTCTTCAGTCTTGAAATGCTGCTCTCACACACACACCTGTGCCTGGCGCCCGGCCAGCTTGTTATCATCAGGGCTGTAAAAACCTCCACCCTGAGTTCTTGACTTTGTTCTGTTTACACATCACGTCATGGCTGGTGGCATTTAGCAGCAAGAATGAAATAGAATAAAGGTGAACCTGATGTGTCCTCAGATTTATGCTCATACAAAGCCAGATAATGTCATTTAATCACTCTACATCCTTTTAATGAATCTTATGTAAGAGGAGATTTATTATCATTTATTCAGAAACAGGACACAGTAAATTACCACAGCAGTGAGTATTCACCCTGTGTTTCGTCTGTCAGGCGGAGGACGACAGAACCCCCTGCCAGCTGTACCAGCTCCTGCGTCCAGTCTGTGTCTTCCACGCCTGCAAGTAAGAGGACGAACAATCCTTCATCCCACCATCAGCCGTGAGATGGTTTCAATGACAACCACAACCGTTCAGTGGGTCATGTGTCAACCAGCGTGTGTTTGTAGAAAACACTAGGAAAGGTAGCTCTGCTTTGTGGTTCCCTACCACTTTGTCATCTGTTTATGTTTAACCTTTCCTCATCTGGCAGGTTGAGTCTGCAGGATGTGCTCAGCAGCTACAACAGAGAGATGACAGAACTGATGAGATGTAAGGTCAGTTCAGGAAGTGGGACATTTATTTACAGTATTTGATTGTGATTCTTTGTTTTTAACTTTTATCCTAAGTTGACTTTTTGACATTTCTCCTCTGTAGTCTGGGATGAACGTGAATGTGCTCGTGGGTCATGTTCGCACCATCAACAATCTCCTGTGTGGGCTCTCATGCCAGGAGCTGGAGGACGCTATAGGCAGGCTCAACCGAATCAACCCCATACCTCTGGTAGGATGTCACGTACACTGGTGAATCTTTTCCTGTCCAATCCAATCTCATCATTTTTCCTTCCCTCCAAAGTGTCCCAATACCTCCTCATGCCATTGATCAATAATGCAAAGCTGTGTTTTCCACTTACAGAGTCATGATGAGATGTCTGAGTGTGAAACTGGTGAGCAGCTCTTACTTTACTATAATGCCATTGTGGTGTGTGTATGTTTTTAGATTTTTCTTTTTACCTCCGCCAAGGAGGTTATGTTATTGCCGGCGTTGGTTTGTTTGTTTGTTTGTCTGTTTGTTTGCAACATAACTCAAAAAGTTGTAGACAGATTTTGATGAAATTTGATGAAAAATCAGGAAATGTCCTTTCTGGAACATGGAACAAATGATTAAATTTTGGAGGTGATCCGGAAAACCGCCATTACGGAAATGTCGATTTTCAGGTATAGCTATTAAACTGAAAATTATATCAATGTGATTCCAATTGCTAAGGGTATGTTTTTATGGTCCAGGAATCCATTGAAATAGATAAATCAAAGGTAGGACTAATAGTTTGGGGTGTAAGTCACAATAAGCTGGGGGAACTGTGCTGCTTGGCAGAGGTCTGCGCTCTCCGAGTGCTTTTCTAGTTATATTATTAAATAGGCATTAAAGGGAAATCTTTGCCATTTTCTGTCGATTTCCAATCAGTGATGATCGTTCTCCTGCTGCAATATCTGTTCACTGTAATTTGAGGTGTGTCGTAGTTGGTGGTGAAGAATTACAGGCCATTTCAGTTTGGATATCTAGTCTCTGCCTCAGTGTAGTCTGTAGGGATGTGCTGCAGCTCAGAAACAAAACCTTGTCCTCTTGGTTTGTATTGCAAAGGAGCTACCTGTCCGACAATGGCATCCGAAATATGAGAGCAGGAGATGTTATGAATGAGGATACATTTTACAGTTTTGGTTGCCTCAGATATTTCGCTGCATTTATTCGAGCCACAGTTTGACAGAAAACAATGCAGCAGAGATGATGTGGCCTGTGGCTGCTGTCACCGACACCAACCCTGAGCCAGCCCATGTGTGCGTTATTATAGATTAAAAGTTTTACTCCTCACTTGGACAAAAATGTGCTGGAGACCTTCTTCAGTATCCTGAGGACAAGCTGGAATAGACGAGCAAGACCAGCAATTTATCATCACTGGTTTGACATCCAAATAAAATTTTGCGAAATTTCCCTTTAAAGTGCTGTGAAATCATTCTCAGCATGGTCACAACTTTATCTCTGTCAGAAAACACATTTAAAATACATTTAAATGGAGCGATGCTGTGACACAACATAATGATGATGAGGAAGCTTCTGCAATCTCAGATTTAGTGTCTATTGTATGAGGAGTAAAGAACGAGGGAGCGATTTTGGACACAGTCAAGGTTTTTATTTTGAAACTTAATTTATATCCCCTTAATAAATGCTAAACACTTCATGCTGTAGTTGTAAGCAGATCTAAGTGTTAATTAACATATTTGTGGGCATCGGTGGAGGCTGAATGACAATATGGTAAAACACAGTTGTAGTAAAATATGTCCTTTGACAAATACTGTACATTATTATAGTGTGTTATAAACAGTTTATTAAATGTTTGCATGCTGCTTGTAAATGCTAAATAGGGGGACTAAAAGTAAACTTTTGGTATATTAACATTGTGACTGACGTTCATTCTTTGTATTGTAGCTGTGCTCATGCTCCACAAAGCTCTGCTCAAAGTGCTGCAGATCTTTTTTGACAACTTCCAGTCAGACTTCAGAGGTCAGGAGCTCACCGACAACCCGCCGACACATGACGTTGAGGATAACACTGAAATCTTCCAATTCAATATCGCCGCTCTCTACCAACTGCAACTCAGCTGGATGACCAGGTATGTGTGCATTTATAATCACAGACACACACATGTTGATACCTGTGTTTGCACATGTACAGATACAACCCTGATTCCAAAATTCTGAAAAACATAGGACGCTGTTTGGAATCGAAGTTGTACAAAAAAACGTGCAAACAGATACAAATGAACCACATCCCTGAAGAGAACACTGGGTTTCATCGCTTTCTCTTTCCTCTCTATTATTTTCAGCTATGAGTGCTTCTCCGTTTCCTGTGACTTGACGTATGGAACGACTAAGATCTGTGAAACTGGCATCTCTGAAAACATCAGCACCGCCCTGTCTTACGGAAACAAGATCCAGTGTAACCGCATGTAAGCTTCCCCTGAGTGCAAATGCTATTTTTCTTATCTTCAACTTCCTCTTACCTTCTTCACAAACACTCCTTTGTCATTGATTAGGAAGTGAAAGTGGATTTAGCAACACAACTCTCTGTCCTTGCTTCTATGAGGGACCATCTAATCCTTATGTGTTCATACGTGTGTGTGTGTGAGAAATCATCCATATCACTTCATTTTAAGACACATCAGTAAGAAAAGAGTTCAGAAAAAAAGGGCAAGGAGAAGAGATGAGATAACATAACTGGATGGAGGAAAAACGTGTTTTGACAGTATATGTATGTTTTTGATGTCAGGATGGTGTTCCCTGTTCCAGTAAACCAGCTGCCATATGAGTGCATGCTGACATTTCGCCTCAAGGGATCCAAGCGAGGCAAGAACCCCGAGCTGCTGGGCTGGGCTGTGCTGCCTCTTTACAGCGACAGGTAGGCGTTCACACAGTGTTTACACCACCTCGTAAAAGTTTTGGACTGAATGTTGATACAGGAGGAGGGAGTTCAATTTCTGATAGCAGGCGTAGCAACAAGATCAATTCAGTTTTATTTAGCACCACATCACAACACGAGTCATCTCCAGGCATTTTACACACAGAGCATTTCCAGGCTAAACTCTATATAATACTGTAAATGAATGAATTATAAGTTCATGGTTGTTGTATGCAGACTGAACGAGGGCTAAATGTTTTTGCTGCTCCTTTCTCACAATACATGTACAGATCAATCAGGACGCAGAAGGAAGGATTTTAGCTGGGACCAAATTGACAAACTGTATATTTGACTAAATTTTATTCTCTCTATATTTGTTGCTATTTATTATAAAGATTGTTCCTTGTCTAGTAGAGCACTGCTTGGACTCAAAACTAACAGAAGACCATGTGTTGTTTTGCCTTGAGAACTACTGATTCAGGATCAGCTTTTAAATGTCTTGCTTGTTTTCTTGCTCACTTGATAAATATGTTGTCTATTTAAATTTTGAGTTTGCATATCATTCAATTCTAATTCTACAAGCTGCTATTTTTTTTAATTACTTCTAATATATTCTTCTTTCCTGAGCTCTTTAACTCTCATTAGTGACATGTGTGCTGTTTGTGTCCAGGACGCTGCTTATGGGCACCGTTCTGCTCAGTATGTCTACGCTGGCTGAGCTGCCTGCTCCTGCCTCTCCCGCCCTGTTCGACAGCCACAGGCAACCCATTGGGGTCATACTGCAGGTCAGTAACTAACTGTAACAACTCTGCCCCCTGTTGATGAAAACATGAACGACGCCACATTACATGCTCATTCATCCGTCCTCCCATCATCATTCCCCAGCTCCAGTTTCAAGATCAGCTGGAGTGGAGGTACCAGAGGCCCATCGCGCTCCCTGGTTCGGCCATATTCACTCAGCCTTCTGAGGAACTGCAGAAGAAAATGTTGGATGTCTCTAAGAAGCACTGCCTCTGCTTGTGAGTAGAAGAGAACACATATTATGAGCTGTACATATATATGCGCCATATTCAAAGATTCATGTTTTTGTACTTTCTCTAAACAAGTGATCTCTCCTTCCCCAGTCTGTCAGAAAATGAGAAGGCTTTCCTGTGGAGTAAGCGGTACTGCAGCGACAAAGGAAGTACTTTCCTCCACCTGCTGCTGGGTGGAGTCCCCCGGTGGCAGCCTGAAGACCTGACAGAAATCTATACTGTTGTAGAGAACTGGCTCATCCATCTTCCTGAGGAGGCGCTCTTCCTGCTCAGTGACAGGTGGGTTACACAAACAGAAATAGAAAAGCTGCAAGGAACGGCACAGACAGATAACACACACACACAAACAGCACATGAAAAAAGGCTTGTTTGTTGTTGTTTGTTAATGTAATGTGCGTTAGTTTGTATCTACATATCTACAGTATATCCTGCAGTGGTAAATACCCTGCACTTAAAATCTTACTTAAGTAAAAGTATTGGCATCTAAATATACTTAGTAAATCAAAATATACTAGTGTACTGAAAAGATACTAAAAGGAGTTTCAATTTAGTACTGTAGTGAGCAAACAGGCAAGAAGATTGTCAGTTTCTTTGACTATAGTTATTCTTAATACCTGGTCACTGGGTCAGATTGACAACACAATCAGAACAAAAGATCTAGAGCGTGCAAAACCAGAAGTGCCTGTTTGTATTTCGCTTGGCCGAGTTTCACTATGACAAGGATATTAGTCAGTTAAGCCAGGAAGTAAGATCAGATTTTTCTGTCTTGTGATATGAATTAAGGCTCTTTGAAGGAATCTTATGGAACGAATTAAAAATAATACTATGATAATGACAGAGGAAGATTTGGATCCGATTCAAACGTTCCACTAATGTAATTTCATCTGGCATGTTTGGACTTCACTCAACTTGTTTTCTGCTGCTCACTTCCTCCCTGATCAGTAGTCTAGTGTCTCTTGGCCTGACGTGTACAATCGTGCACTCGAGAGTTATGAGCACAGCATACCGAAGTCTCGCCATGCTTGACTCGGCAAGCTCATTTAGCTCAAATGTCACGGCGGCGTTAAAGTTAAATGAGGTAAATCCAAGAGAAAACAATAGAGGGCAACTACAGTCCCTCAGAACTGCAGACCCTCAAGCCTGATTTTAACCTCATGGTCTGATCTTAGTCACATCACCTCATCGCTGTGCATCCTGGAAGCAACTGTGTGTAAAAAAAATAATATCAAAAATGAGTGACATCTTTCTTCCTGCCTTCAAAACAGCAGGGAAAATTCCAGTGCACAGCAGCAAAGTGGATAATGTATATGGATATGGATCATTGTGATGATCAATAGTAAGTAAAATTTAATTAGAAGAAATCCAAAAGTATTAACATTATTAAGAATTTAAACATAAAGAAAGATATGCCCTATAGACAGGATCAAGATGCACTAGCATTTTTGTCCACAGGGGCCGCCAAAATCAATAAAATAAAATGTCCTTGCTTTAAAGATGCATCAATGTCTCAGCATCATTAATGTTGCAGCTGGTCAAGGTGGTGCTAATTTCAGATACTTGCTACTGTGTAGCTGCTGTTTAGCTAAACCTATAATAAAACTGTATCATAATAAATCAAAAGGTTGATTTATATTTTGTATTAATAATCCAAATCTGCAAGTAACTAGTAACTAAAGCTGTCAAATAAATGTATACAATTTAAATATCCAAATAAAGTACATGCACTTCAAAATTGTAAAGTACTTGAGTAAGTGTACTTGTACCACTCATGTCCTGATGATCACAGAACGTGATCAGGAAGTTTCAATATGCTTTTATCATGAATTCCATAAGATTTGTTGGTCACAAAAAGTTCTGGGTTTCTGCAGTGCTGTAGTTTCTCTCTGGCTGTTTCTGTCCTTCGCCGACAGACTGTGGAACCAACAAATAAAAGAAAAGGTCAAAAGGGTGAAAAATGATTAACAATAACCAAAGTTGTTGAAAAGGACTTCAGTTTTCCGTTTCTGTTTATATACCACTTTAGCGAGAGGTATTCAACCACTTGTAATAGCTGACAATTGAAACACTCTTATCATGTCTGTGATGTTGTATCTGATATGTCTGAATCACTAATTAACTCTGTAATAGTAGCTGTACTTTTCAAGCTCGGCGTTTTGACAGTGAACTCAATAACATAAGCAGGCTGCTCCATTCGTCTTGTTTGATCACTCAATACATCTTTTACAGTTTTCATGACCCGACTGTTCGGAGGGCTGCAGTTCACTACTTTGAGCAGATACCAGATGGAGAACTCGAGGTTTTTCTGCCACAGCTGGTTCAGGTAAGCACACAAACACACACTGCTAACTGTTGCAACACACATTTTGTACACTCCACATCCATCTTCAAGACCAAGCCAGTGTTTAATTGGTTTAAGGGATCAATTTAAATATGAGAATAGATGTCACACTCTCAGTGCTTTGATGTTATTTTGATGAGTAATCTCGTCCTGCAGGCGCTGAAGAGCGAGTGGGAGTTGGACGGACCTCTGGTGATGCTGTTGTTGGAGAGATCACTGAAGAACATACGGATTGCCCAGCAACTCTTCTGGTGAGCAGCAGAGTCAGACATCAAACTGAGGGAATGCAGTTTTGGATTATTACTAACACTGTAAAGTTGCAAAGGGACATGAATGTTAGCTAACATAGCTTTAGGCAAAACACATTCATATCTCTGCTTTTATATTTTTGTGTGTTTTGATGCTGAGGATTTTTCTCTGCACTATGTAAAAATCTGGCATTTATGAATGTTTTACACGCTGGCAGGCTGCTGGAGGATGCCCGCAATGACCCCTACCATCAGAGCTGGTTCAGTAAAGTTCAGGCTGCCCTGCGGCACTGCTGTGGCCAGGCGCTGAGGCAGGAGCTGGAGAGTGAAACCCGCCTGGTGTCTGTGCTCATGCAGGTAGCTGAAAAGGTTCGCACTGCTGGAAAGACTCGGCGCAAGGTCGGTAAACACACCTCATCTACCTACTGATTCATTTGTTCATCCTGTAGTGCTGCTTGTCATACCCCCCCCCCCCCC
>JBBMOC010000027.1:1113880-1203580 GCA_037975185.1 Centropyge bicolor
AGAAGAATGAGAAGGATCATTAACGCCACAAAAATTGTCATATAAGCCTTAAGGCAGTGTTTCTAATTCTTCTGTCAGATTTTCAGCAGAGGAAAACATAACGAGCAGCGTCAGCATCAGATAACATGTTTGTACATTGAGATAATTCCAAGTACAAGAAATTTGATAAGTACCATAAATTCTCTTTAACAGCTGGTACATGCCAATTATGGATGAATCTGTTTGCACGACTGGTTCTTACATGAGACCCATTGTCTTTTATTCTCGTCTCCTCCGATGGGAAATCAAAGCTCAGAGCTGGTTGCACAAACATTTCAACACAAGACAATATCTGTGAAATGGCACTCACGCTCATACTGAGTCAAAAAGCTTTTTAGTAAACTAGCTTCATTATTCAGTTAGATGTGTTGTTCAGACAGGAGATAACCTTCGGCAGGACATGCTGGTGCTGCAGATAGTCCGAGTGATGGACACAGTTTGGCTCCAGGAGGGGCTGGACCTGCGAATGATCACCTACAGGTGTCTGTCTACGGGCAGAGCTCAGGGTCAGTTTATTTGTTTGTGTTTTTCAATGCAAGTAATAGTCTGTTTGTCTTATGCCTTCATGGTTTTGAATTCGTGTTTTACCGTATATATTCTAATTGGTTGTCAGGTCTGGTGGAAGTGGTTCCAGAGGCAGTGACCCTGGGGAAGATTCAGCAGGAGTGGGGCCTGAGTGGCCCCCTTCGAGAAGACACACTTGAGAAATGGTTCCACATTTGGAACAAAACTAAGGAGGACTATGAGCAGGTTAAGACCACAGCAAAATATTTGATCCAGTAACAGTTATGTTTAAAAGAACATGTGAATATTTTGCTTTTGTGCAACACTTTGCAGGCTGTGATGAACTTCATCCACTCGTGCGCAGGGTGGTGTGTGGCCACCTTCATTCTGGGCATCTGCGACCGCCACAACGACAACATCATGCTGAAACACAGCGGACACATGTTTCACATCGACTTTGGCAAAATTCTGGGCAATGCGCAAAAGTTTGGAAGCTTCAAAAGGCAAGCAGCATTTTGGATGTGTAAAAGAGTTTTATTTGAGCAGCAAGGAGACACAGAAAAGAATAACGTCAAAGATAATGATGTGAATTAACAAGAGCCTTCCCACTGCTCATTTTTTTTGATGATAGGGATCGATCTCCGTTCATCTTTACATCTGAGATGCAGCACTTAATCACAGGCGGGGGGCAGAAGCCTCAACGCTTGCATCGATTTGTGGAGCTCTGCTGTGAAGCTTACAACATAATCAGACAGCGCTCTGCACTGATACTCAGCCTGTTGGAGCTGGTGAGACCTTCACTGAACAACACTAAAGCACCAGAAACCTCATAGCTACATTTGAGCATATATTATATTAGATCTTTTTTATTCATGGTGTGCGTGGTTTTCAGATGCTGAGTGCGAGCATGCCAGAACTGAAGGACTCTAATGACCTGCAGTACGTCCAGAACAACCTCAGACCTCATGACACAGACCTGGAGGCCACATCCTACTTTACAAAGTAATTTAATGCACAACACAAATACACAGTGTTCAAAGGATCCCATATGTTCTTTCTGCCGCTGTGCCATCTGATTCTCATATTAACGCTTTGTGTCCCTCCTGATGCAGGAAGATCAAGGAGAGCATGGGCTGTGTTGCAGTCAAGTTCAACTTCCTGACACACAGCATGGCTCAAGGGAAGAAACAGGAGCCTCTGCCCCAGAACGGCATCCCCACTCCCAACACCAACATCCAAGAAGCTGTCATCCAGGGATTCACCGTCAAGGGGAAAGATGTGGTAAGACTGCGTGTTGCTCTTTGTGCTGGCGAGATTCAAACGTGATGTCACTGAGAAATGTTTGCACCACGGAGCTTTGTGTTGGATCCCAACAGCCAGGGGAGCTGATGAAACACCTGGAGCTGACAGCAGATTCACACACATTTTCTGGGAGCAGTAACCCCTGGCACTCAGCTGACACTGTGTGTGTGTGTGTGTGTGTGTGTGTGTATATGTTGGCTCTTCTGTCACTTATGGTCTCAGAGGCTGCAGTGCTGTGTTTTACAAAGTCTTCCTCTCACTCTCCAGAGTCGTGTGAGGAGTGTTACTGTTGTTTGGTTGCATTACTTTCACTTTTTCAGCCTGTAACAGAATTAGGGGCAAAGACAAGTATCATTCTGTCATGTATTCGTATGACGGTAGTACAAATGAAGGGTTTCCCAGTAGATATTCGCTATTTCACTACTTTTCAAAATCAATTCTGACCAAAATTTTTCAGAAGGCAAGCATAAAACAGAAAATAAACATGACACAGTAAACCTATGTTAAAGAAGTTACTTGGTTAGGATTGATGTACTGTGAAAGCTCATGCTTATGGCAATGAAACACATGGAAGCTGGAGGTTAAAAGTCCAAAGCTGATGAATGTTTGCAGAGGTCCTGAAACAAATAGTAAACTAGAAAAGCACTTGGAGAGCACAGACCTCCGCCAAGCAGCCCAGCTTATTGTGACTTACACCCCAAAATATGAGTCCTACCTTTGATTTATCTATTTCAATGAATTCCTGGACCATAAAAACGTACCCTTAACAATTGGAATCCTGTTGATATAATTTTTAGTTTAATAGTTATACCTGAAAATCGACATTTCCGTAATGGCGTTTTTCCGGATCACCTCCAAAACTTAATCATTTGTTCCTTGTCCCAGAAAGCACATTTCCTGAAAATTTCATCAAAATCTGTCCATAACTTTTTGAGTTATGTTGCAAACAAAAAGACAAACAAACAAACAAATGCCGGCAAAAACATAACCTCCTTGGCGGAGGTAAATATTCCTGGGTTATTGCTATGTTTGGGATTAATTCAAATGTATACAGACTTTAAAAACTGTAACAAAGGGATACTTTACAGCACAAACACTCCCTTCAGCTACCTTCTTTCAAGAGATTTTGAGAGCGCAGGCCAGTTAGCAAAGAGCTCACAGACTTGGCTGTGAATCAGCTGCTTAAGAACCTGAACCATATTCAACACCTGCCTGGGAGCTTCAACACGGATCCTTAGCTATCAACACTTTCTCCTTATTTATTCACCCTGTAACATAATGAATGATATGTTTTGTTTGATTTGCAGATCTATGACCTGAGAGTAACCATTCATGACGGTTTTCTGAACAGTGAGAAGACGTTCGGGCAGTTTGAGCTGATCCATAAGCAGCTGCAGAAATACTTCATTGAATCTATGCTACCTCAGTGAGTGAAAACAAAAACAGTGTCTTTTGAATCTCTGCTTTTCTTCTTTCACAATAATGACACAAGCTGATGCGTGTCTTCACTCCTTCTCTTTCTAGGTTTCCCACTTGGTATAAGATGTCATTCACCCCCGGCAAGAGGATGTCTCTGCTGAACAAATACCTGAAACAGCTTTTTGAGGGACCATGCAAGGGAGTGAGTTCCTCTTGTCAGTAGTTGGTTTCTGTCAGTGATCTCTTTTCACACCTGGCTCTAACTTGCAAATCTGTCTCGCTCTGTCACCTGCAGAATGAATTTGTGTGCAGCTTGTTCCTGGACGGCCCCAATGTGGTGCCAGAAAGTGTGGTGACAGGTAATTAACTGCTCTTCAATAATAAGTGCGTGTAGTTAAAAAAAAAAAAAAAAAAAAAAAAAGATTATAAAAGATTGTGAAAATGATCTTTTCTGTCTTGAGCAAATTCTAATGATTCATATACAGCATAAGAGCATTCTACTGTGTGACTGGTGTTAATGTGGTTGCTGATCTGTCACAGGAGCTCGTCCTCAGATCCAGCTCTACATTTCTTACACAGACTGTAAACTCTCAGTCTTGGTAAAATACCTGAAGAACATTGTGAGTTTCCTTCACTCTTATTATTGCATTGTTTGCAGCATTCAAAATGCAACATGCATAGTAAATGTTATTTAGCTAAAAAATACTTCATGGTGTTTGCTCATGAGCAGATTGTCTCTTCTGGCCTTTTCTCTCTTTGAACAGAAGCAGGCAAACGGCTCAAACCCTGACGCCTACGTGGTCACACGTCTGAGACCAGACCCTCAGCAGCGCTCCAAGAAAAAGACAAAGGTGGTCCGCAACAATGACAACCCCACCTTCAATGAACTGGTACAGTTCCCATCCTCCCTGTCCTCTATCAGCGTCACAGCGTCCTCTGGTTTTCCATTAGATTACCAGGCAGGTTTAAGGAAGTAATGCTTTCATCCTTTGGTAATGAGCCAGTGCTTGATACTGTAAATCCAAGCACCTTTCAGATGTTCAGGCTAGAATTCATACAGTAAGTCCCAGACTGAAGTGTTTGGTAAATGAAAGGAGAAAACATAGTAGTCAATGCGCACACAAGTATGGTGCTGTAATCTAGTACACATACTCCCTCAGCTTATATGACAATGATTAACAAACTGTGCAGCGAACAACACCTTTTATCTTTCCTTGATCAAGATACAGAGAAGGGGCTGGACAGACAATGTGTCTTGTGTACAGAGAGCTTCTTCCTGTTCCACAGTGGCCTAACATAACTTCAACATTAATCATATTTATAAATGATGTTTTATCTTAACCTAACAATGTGGATTTTGTTCCTGTTTTGTACATCCAGTCCCTCCGAATAATAATAATATAATACATTTTGCTGTAAAGCTGCATTTCTTGTACAAAAGGCTCAATTAAAATACGTGTTTCTCATAAAATAAAGACATAAAAACAGATAGAAAGCCATAAGCCATAAGATGCTGAATAAAGCCCATTTGTTAATTATAGTAAAAATGTGATGAAGACAGACTACAGAGAACACATAAGATGGAAAGCCCTTTTTGAATAGTAATAATAAATATAAAGTTAACAATAGAGTACAGAGGCTGCATGAAATCAAGTAAAATACAACTTTTGAAAAGATGAAGTGCTGTCACACAAAGCTTCACTCTCACATTCACTCCAACTTTGTGTAATGTTCACTTTAATGCATGCGCTGCCTCAGGCGCTGCTCTCCCCGCTGTGCCAGTCTGATGTGATCTTTCATTGTTAAACCCTGCAGACTCTGACCAGTAGCTTCCCACATACTTAACAGCCTCTTACTCGTGTTGCGAGCTGAAGCCTTAACGGAGCCACATAGAAGGAAACAAAAGAATAAAGTCCCAGTTCCACACTTCTGACGAGAATCTCAGATAAAAGCCAAACTATACAAAAGACATATCCTCAAATTACTGGATGTTCTGAATGTAGAACTGTTTGATAGCTGAAATATCTGCCTCTGATTCACAGCTGGAGTACAGTTATGTCCCCCTGCTTTATGGGATGGTGCTGGAAGTGACTGTGAAGAGCAAGAAGACTTTTGTTGCCGCAACCAACATTAAACTGGAGGACGAGCTGCTCGACAAGGAGATGTGGTTTCCCCTCGGCAACTGTGCAATATGACCTCAGAGAGAGCCGCACTGTGAGCCTGCTGCCAGCAGGGGGTGCAACCACGCTGAGGGAAAAGACTCAATGCAATTATTTCTCAGACTGCATGAGTGAGACAAATTCACCTGAGCAATGGAACTGTGCTCCCTCATTTATACCTATTCATCAGGTGTAAATTAATCTCACTCCAGAGCTAAATTTGAATTGAATGATGTACTTGGATGAAGTTACATGGCTGAGGAAAAACTCAGGCAAGGAGACCGTTTACTGTGTGAAGCATCACTTAACCTTATCCGTTTGTTTTTAAATGTTAATCAAATGAAGGACATTTGCTCAATAATCCAATTTTCGCTTGTGACCTTGACGGTGGATGAAGGAAAGACGCTGTTTTTTTCTCTTTCTATTTTCCTTCCCGTACTTGCACTTTCGTTTGTACTTTAACTTTGTTTTCTTCTCTGTGAGTCAAAACTGTCCTTGTAAATGTGTGTGGTCGAGACTGTCGATGTGACAGATTAAAGAGGAGGCGATGCAGTGCTGTTAGGTGCTGACTGCCTGATACCTGCCCACAGTGTGTTTGTCCCTTTGGGCTGTGTCAAGTGGATGTCCTTGACCAGTAGAATCGGAGGCGGGGAGGGGGGAGCTGGGGGAGAGGGGTGAGGGGAGTGTGTGAGCAGGATGACAAGTCTCTGGCCTGAGGGGCTGAGTTAACACTCTCCCCCTCACTCCATCCTTTGTCTTATCCATCGGCGGCGTTCAAACACAGTTATGCACATGCATGCACAAACACGCTCGGCGCTCACGTGCCCACGCAAACACCCCTGAAAAAGCACCTCCTCACACACACACACACTTGCGCTTTTTCTAAGGCTGAGGCAGGTCTTCACTTTATCTTAACGCCGTCCTCCTCCTGACGGGCCTGCTGACCCGTACTCTCTTCCGCCTCATTCATAGGATTCAGTGATGAACGAGGATAGAAACACACTTCCCTGCACTGGATTTGGTTCAATAATGTATACCTCTGTGAATGCTATTTATATTATTCCCTGCTGGGTCTCTCTCAGTGAGGTAGGCTTGGAAGAAAATGCTGGCTGCTACTCTTTCATAGTAGTATTCATGGAGTATTAATGCATGCTGGCATCGCTCGTCAGTTTCAGATAGAAGAAATGCATCTATTGTTTTGGAATAGATGATTAATCCCACAACAACACTGCGTCTTATGGTTGGATAAGATTTTTTTTTTATGTGTGATCAACTCTACCCACAATAATTGCACTTGCATCAATTATTAATTCTGTGATAAGAATCTAATATCCCACTTCAGGGATTTCTCCAGCAGAGAGATTATTCTTCGTCAGATTGTTTTTCAGCTCTGCTGGAACCTTCTGGTCTTTTCCTCTGCAGCACAGAGTGCAGGCAGCAGAGAAAAGGCATATCTATTTTCTGACAATAAAACTGGTATTTATATCAGAGGAAATGGTGCTTTTGATTTATTTATATATTTTTGTTGTTGTTGTTGCTGCATCAGCCACGCTTCTCTATCTTTTGGCGAGGTGTGTGTTTGTGTGTGTGTGTGTGTGTGTGAGTCTGATATGGAGAGCTGTTTTTAGGAATAACAAACAAAGACGAAGAGGGAGGCTGGATCCAGGCTGCATCCGTCTCGGGACTGGAGAGGCACCCAGCGGTAGCCTGGAGGTGGAAACGGAGGGGGACGAGAAAAGAAATGTATGTATAGCTGCTAAATATGTAAGCATCATATAGATCTGTGTAAGCATTTCTATAAAAAAAAAAAACCCTGAGACCAGAGACCAACCTTCAGCAATGCTGACGCTGTGAATGAAGGGAAATACAATGATGGTGACACAATGTCACCTGATGTAATTCAGCTCTTCCTCTAACCTCATCCCGCACCCACCCCCACCCCACACTCTTTCTGCCTCCGTGGCTCACCTTTCTTCAGGCTGGTGAAAGGCAGCGTGTACTGGCCCACAAACTCGCTGGTGAGAAGGCCGGCGGTCTGGTCTCGGACACAGAAGCGAATGAGGCAGAGTTCGGGGACGTTGATGCTGAAGTTCATGTCCTCGTCCCAGTGAGGATTCAGAGCTGTGACGGTAATCAGAACGAATCAGTTTATTAGAATCAATAAGCAGTCAGGGTCAGTAAATATGAGTAAAAGCTGCAGTTATCCAAATTTGTATCACCTGACTCTGCAGGTCACCTCAGCTCTACGAAGCATTTGGTGTCTTTTAGCTCATTGTTTTGGTTTTACATTACTGTTTTAATGTCGCTCTGTGTCTAATGGATGTGTGTGTTTATGGGGTGTTAATATGTGAGTGTTGTATTTGAAGCTTATCTCTGCTGCCCCAAAGTGGCCAAAAATGATAACCTTTCCAAAAGAGTCTGATTCTTTCCAGCAACTCTTTCTACGAACAAAGAGAACTGATCATACTTGGTGAGAGTCGTTCTTCTTGACACTGTCCCAGAATTTCACATCCTGCCCTAAATCCACTTTCCTTTGCATGAACAGTGAGAATCAGCCAGTCACAAGCAGTAGATGTGATGGAAGTGTTGCATTAATTCCATTTAAGGTCAGGCAACTTTATTTACATGACACATACAGAGGGATACGACACCACCTTGTGTGATGTTTACAATACAGATCGTTGACATAAGGTCTGGCAATACTAGTCATTCATTTAGAGCTAAACGCAATGCACACATGCAAAATGACATTACATTGGTGGGATGAACGTTTGAATCTGATCCAAATCTTACTGCATCATTATCCTAGTGATTTTACAGATAAGCCTAGTAACCCCCACCCCCACCCAAAAAAGAGAGTCAGATCTCAGAAAGGAACAGAGCAATAAGACCTGGCTCCTTTCAAAGAACCGTAATTCCCATCACTAATTCAAGATGTCACTGATGAGACTTGCTTTAAATATCTAAGCTTTTGTTTAGTCAGAGGAGAGGACATACAGAAACAGTAGAGTTGGCATCACTGGCGAAAGAGTCAGAGACCAACAGAGGGGATCAGCTGTGAAAAATCTATTCATTCATATATTCAGCTTGTCGTTAACCAAGATCAAGAGCCCACAGCCATGCTAGCAGCTGTGAGAGGCTGCACTCGGTGCTCTGAGACACATGCTCACATGCTGTTTACCAAGTATAATGTATAGCATGTGCACCATCTTAGCTTATATTTGGCAATTAGCCCTAAACACAAATGACAACTTGTGCTGTTGGTGCCATCATGAGTTTGTCGACAGTTTTTGCAGATATTTAAAATCAAATTCACAAGAGGAAAAAAAGTCAAGGAATCAACACAGCTTTTCGATTTGATCCTGCAGGGGACTAAATGTCTATAAAATTTCATCTTAATCCGCTGTTGAGATATTTCAGTTTGGACCAAGTGGCGATGTGACAGACTACCCGCAGCAGCATCGCTATTATAATGACAATAATGTTCCAGTGACAAATGAGGAGCGCACATGTAAATAACTAATGAGTCATCTCTGCTGCCATCCTGAATCCATTTCTTATTCAAAACAATTTTCTCAACTTCTTCTGTAACATCCAAGTTTTAATATAAATCCACATTCATTTGTATTCACCAGTGACCTTATCTGTTTCATAGTGTGAAATGATTTTATGATTTATGCCTAAGCATAAGTGCTCTGCGCCCTGCAGAACTATCTCTCCCTCTCTCTCTCTCTCTCTCTCTCTTCTCTCTGTCTCTCCTTCTTTGTCTCCTCTCAGCAGCAGCAATACAATGTTGTATCATATCAACATTACGTGTCGATATTAAGTTCATCTTCATGTTGCTTAAAAATGAAAATCTCCAAATCGAATGCGACTGTGTGTTCTGTGGAAAACAGCAGCTGAAATATATGAGACGTCTGTCACAAACCTCGACAGCTGGAGGATTAACTTGAAAGTCTGATGACGGTTACGGGCAGTAAAATTAAGACCCAAACAGTCATTTTCAAATGTGTCGTTCTAAACAATAATAAACTCGTCCTATTCATTATGAATGTTGGAGATATATGATTGTGATGTGTCTGAAAATCTCCGTCCAGCTGACACTGTAGCGCTTCATCCTGTGTGTCAGCTCCGTGTTTCCAGTCATAGCAGTGGTGCATGACAGACCTCTCTTCAAAGGAAATCCACTTGCTGAAGAAATTCATCAGCACATTTTTCCTCAGAAGCCCAACAGCAGCTTACTGGGAAATAGAATTGTAAAAGGGGGAAAAAATGCTGCTGTCATAGAAAACTCCCTAGAATGCAGTTCAGGTGGTTTCCATGTCTTCACTTGAAGCTTTGTATTGTCCTGCAGCTACTGGCCATGTTCTCAAATTTGTATCTGGATTCGTTCATATGATTCTAGGGATGTCAGTCAGTCCACTTCTTTGCTCCTATGTGGATGGACTGTCCTGATGTTTTGTACAGATGTTCATGGTTTTCAGAGGATGATTCCTACTGACTTCAGTGATCCCTGAATTTTCCTCTAGTGCCTCTTTGGGGTTGTGGTTTCGATTGAAATATCTCAACAGTGTTTTGCTGGATGACCATAAAATTTAGTGCAGATATTATTAGTGCCATCAGATAAAAAATGTAATTTGTCCAATACGTTTATGACAAAATACCGGCAAAACTAATGACACATTTCTGCTCCTATTGTCAGTGTTGATGATTTTAAGTGTTTTACAGCATTTGGCTGATCCTTGCAATTTTAACACAGTCAAAGTCACAATGTCCAAATTCAGAAAGAATTCATCTTTTTCATCATTATTAATTTACGCTGAGTCTCAATGATGCTGAGTTAAGTCTGACAAAACACATCTTGGCCAAGTCTGACGAAGCGGATCTGAGCCAGTCAAGCTGCGTCTTGAGATTTTAAGAAGAGGTACGCTTTGTCTTTGCAGTACTTACAGTTGTTTTTGACGGCGTGTGTGTTTTTTCTGCACGAGTCGGATGCAATGCCATGAATCTCCACTCTGACAAAGGGGTCCAGAGCTTTGGCGCTCCTGGGGACAGGCAGGTTGGAGCCACTGATCACCTGCAGAAAGACAGGGAGGCAGTGCAGATGGTCACACAGATGGGGGAGGGGGAGGGGGGGTATGAAAATATAATTGATATCAGGGATAAACAGCAATCATAAAAGAGAAGAGAAAACAGGAGAGGCAGTAAGAGCAGAGAAAAGAAGAGGAGGGGAGAGAGGGCTGTAATTACACTCGTCTGGAGAGACATGCTTATCTGCAGTCCTCTCACACTGAGCCTTCCCTTCCCTGGCTCTGATCAAAGACAAACCTGCATGTACTTATCACGACATGCCCCGCTTGGCACTGATGGAGCTTTACAGTGTCCGGCCCGAAATTACAGTCCCTTTCCTCTCCTAAAGTCACGCTAGGAAAACCCTGCATTATGCTTATTCGCAGCTACAATGGCGACTACTTCAGAGTGTATATACAGCAGCTCGGAGTTCTCATTTCATAAAGACTTGCTATTGATAAACAGACCATTGCTTATAGTTGACAGTTTTATGCTAAATAGTCTCAAGAAAGCTCAAGGGGAAATATTGTTTTCCTGAGCGGATGAATAATTTACTGTTTTAAAGATGGAAAAACTCGACCCCACCTAAGTTACGACGCTGAATGCTGCTCATGACTCCGATTCCCACCGAGTTTTAGAGCTGAGTCAAGATTGCAGGATTTTCCCCCGAAGTGATCAAATAATGCAGAATGGTGCTGTGAATAAATAAAGGTGAGGCTTTTCCCAGGGCATCCGAAAAACTGAGCACACCACATTTATATTTCATGCACTGTGCTGGGAAGATGTACAGTGCGTACGTGTCTGTGTGTACGCCCCATTAGAAGACAGCATGCTTTTGTCTGGTGTTGTCTGAAGATTTATTTTCTTCATCACACAACGGCGTAGCCGAGAACATTAGCAGAGATGCTGTGTGATGGGACTTTGAAGCAACAGATTGCATGATGTGAATTCTTTAACTGGTTTTACTGGTTACATTTAGAACAGTTGCTATACTGACTGATCGACTGGATCCGGTTGTGCAATGAGGTCAAAGGTCAGTTATTGTAATTCAAATGGCCTGACCCTATATATTTATATAGTTATATATATAGATAGATAAGAGGGATTTTCACTATTTATTATTCATAAGACTTATTCTATGATGTTTCCTCATCTGCCTCTTCTGCAGTAAGTCTCTATGAGTCCCCTGTGGTCCCAGTCAATTCCACATATTGTCTTTGCAGTACAAAGTCTCAGCTCTCTGAATCCCACTATTAGGTCTTATAAGAGCAAACTGATGTATCTCTGTACTTGGACTCAGTTGTGCGAGCGTTGTGGCACACTAAAGCAACTTGATGTGACTGCTCTCTACCGCTTCACTTCTCCTTTGTCATGTGGCTTAGATACAGCACATTACAAGTGCTTCTATTACTGTCCCCTAAGATGCTTAAAATAATAGGAAAGGGATGATTTATTAATTGGACCCTGGGTCTAATTGCATTAGATCACCCCTCTCTCTGCTTCCCCTTTATTTTCTGAAGGAGATAATCTAATTAAATGGAGACACTCTCAGGGAGTTTTACATCATTGTTGGTTCACAGCATCCAGGAAGAAAGCGTTTATCTGAAGGCAGAGAGTAAGACACCGCACAGTCCCTAGATTGTGAGGCATGGACACACACATACATGCAAGTAAAGCACACACGCAGCCCTGTAACATTACACCTTAATCCATGAAGCCACTGCGAGTGGGTTATTCAGCGTTCAGTGGCTGTACCTTGAGCAGCAGGCGTGTGGGTTTGAGGCTGTGTTGGCTGCAGCTCGGATCAAAGCTCTGACCGGACGTGAGCACCTCTGGCTTCAGGACGTATCCGCAGCCCCCGTTGTCCTGAAAACGGCCATCATTTAGATCCATGGGAAAGTCCAGGGACTGGAAATTGAGAGCCACTGCAACAGAGCACGGGACAATGTTTGGAACGGTGAAAACGAGGAGCCACAGAGCTGTGACAAAAAGATTCATAGGCACAAAATTGAGAGCGCCCAAAGCTTGTTGAAATAAAATGAGCAGCGTGAGATGATCTCCTGCGTACCTTCTTTTTAATTCTGCGAGAGGGAGCTAAATTAAACAGTGATTTGAAATGTTTCCGCAACAATAGCGTACATTGCATCAGGGACACTTTGGTGATGGTGTGCATGGAGCGCATCTGCAGTGGGTTTTCTGCAGTGCAAAGCTCTGCCTTGGCACACACCATGTCTTCAGTGCCATCAGTGACTATACACTTTCCAGAATTGAATGGGTTGTGAGATAGAGAGAGAGCAGCAGATTTAATCCTGCTGACAGGTTTGAGCGAGTTCTCTGCAGGGTTGGATCGTAAACATTTGTGAGGCTGCAAAGATTAATATATGATAAAAATGCAGGAAAAGCATCTTTAATTCTGTCCTAACTAACACACTGATCTTTTCATCCACTCTTCCTGTGTATGTCACAGGCTCCCAGTGAACGTTCTGCTCGTCTAACTGTAATTGATCCATCCAAGCTGCTGCTTCGTACTGCAGTCTCCTGCAACCACGAAAAGTGCCGATCACCATCTGCACAGCTGCCGCCGAAGCACGTAGACAGTCTGCTGGGCGATCAGAGGGGCTTCGCGTCAGGATCAGTGGCAGACTGGCTGAGTGATGGAGATGGTTGAAGAGGATGTGTAAAGACAGGTGGGGTGACAGGAACACTCACCACGACACTGCCAGACGGAGCAGGGTCGTGACTTGGAGTTCACGGCTAATCACACACGTTGCAGGCTTGAGGATATATTCTAGGTTTCTGAATTATTATTTGAAGCATACTTATTATCAAGAGCACGGTTATGTGGCACAGAGTCCAAGGCTCATGCACGGTTCTAAAAAATTTGATAACTGCACGGGGGAAAAAAAGGTGTAACCCAGACAAGGATGTAGTTTAAAGGGGGAAAAAATGCTTTTAGAGGGATGCAAATCGATTTGGAAAAGGTGTGATAAGGGTGAGGAGAGGACTTGCTTCAGGGGGGAAACACAGATGAGGTGGTCAGGCTGCGGACTGGAATGAAATGTTCTTTTCACTGCTAATCGACAGGACACTTGGCCAGGTTGTTCCCTTTGAAGTTTGACAGTCTTAGTTTCCGGACTGCATTTCTCCCCATTTGGGAAAAAAAAAGAAAAGGAAAAAGAAGGTCGTAATGGATTGTGGTGGTTGTTCTGTGTGTGTGGAGAACTTTTTGATTCCCATTGGAAACTGCTGATACAAAAGTATCAAATCTCTTTTTATGTCTTTTTTGTTTGTTTTTGAATGGATGTATTTAGGGTTTTAATCTCAACCAAAATAGAAGCAGAGATGACAACAAAGTGCTGAAAACTGCAGGGACAGTTCATTACCCCTTTTTAATTTGACACATTTATTAATAACTATATCTTGCTTTTTTTTTTTATCATGAATGAAACACCTACTAACTGAATAAATGTATTGATGGATTAATTGATTAAGTTGTAAGATGTTTTATTAATTCCTGTGTTTCTTTCAAATAACAGACTGCTAAACACTCACATGACTCCATACCTGCATATTGAATAACAGTGTATGTATAAACTATGTCAGTTTGCATTAAACTTAGCTTGGAAATTTGCAAAGGTTCAACAAAACATATGAAAATCACAGCATTGTTTGCTAAGTTTTAACATTACTTCCATCCTGTGCATGAATAAAAGTGTGTGTGTATAAATGCA
This sequence comes from Centropyge bicolor, assembly GCA_037975185.1. NCBI lineage: Eukaryota > Metazoa > Chordata > Actinopteri > Pomacanthidae > Centropyge > Centropyge bicolor. Next base: position 1,128,105 of record JBBMOC010000027.1, read on the forward strand.
TGTGGGTACATGTATAAACTTTTACTGCAGGCCTCACGTGTGCACTGCGATTGTGAGTTCTCTCTCTTATTTTGGACAGGCACGTACTCGTTCTCTCCAAACTCACCGAGCTGCGAGCCGACGTTCCAAAACTCCTGAGGGTTGTAGTTGGACGAAGACGTCCTCAAGCCTGCTGGGTAAATCCTGCTGAGGAACCTCTGGTTGTGCTGAACAAAGTCTGCACCTGAGAGAGAGAGAGGACGCACAACGCTCAAAGGTCAAATGTCTCCTCACACACGCACTCATTAACGAGAAAGTCCTCTGATGCAGACTTCACACATTTCATTCCTATGATCCTGCACCTTTCAGTCTAACTATCTGGCTAAGTCATAACGGCTGTGTGATGCAGTGATCCACAGACATGTTCACTTTTTCAACCCTGATTTCAAGAAAGTTGGAAAGCTGTATAAAACATTAATAAAACAGAATGTGATAATTTGCTAATCCTTTTTCACATATACTCAAGTGAAAAGAGTACAAAGACAATATGTTTCAACTTCAATAATTTTTGTCAACATATGCTTCTTGTCAGTTTGATTTTCATCAATAACAGGTGATAGTATCATGGTTGGGTATGAGAGGTTCATCCTGGAAATTCATTCACAAGCAAGAATGGAGAGAGGTTCAATACTTTTTCCAACACATGATTGTGCCAATGATTACATTCTGTTTTAATGCATGTCTTACACGGCATCCAAACTTTTTTGAAATCTGAGTTGTAAAAATGTCATCTTCTAATTTGCCATTGTGTCAGATCAAAGTTCTTAATTTTACAGATACGATTCTTGGCTTTCCGTTTTGTTTGAAACATTGATGAGTTGCTCTTATTGAAAGTAAGACAAACTAATTTAACTTGTGTGATGGTATCGCAGCTGTCTACCCTGCAGGGCTCGATGATGACAAGAGACTATGAGGTTTTTACAGCTCCGGCATCGACTGTTCGAGGTTCCTGCCAGCCAAGTAATGTAGCTGTGTTTCTGGAAAGTGTCATTCAGCGGGAGCAGATTTCATTTCTCTACATCACTCTGTTTCTCCAATATACTGCAGCACGGCAGCGCAGTGACAGTTTAACTGATTATCGGTTGATTCCAACCTCTGTGGGCTCTTTCCACTTCCCCAACTGTGAGACTATAAGGCGCTTTTCTGGCCTTGTGCTGTTGTGCTTTATTCCCTCAAAAGTACTCCCCTGTGTCATATATGTCATGTTCAATATGCTTTCGCTATTATGGAGGTTTATGGCACCAGATGTAATTGCAAGCAAATTTCAAATTCCTCATCCAAAGAGGAGCTACTACTCAATATCATTATAAATCACATGAATACGTTAAGTAATATTTTGAAATATCTGAAATTAATTATACACATTCTTTATAACTTCAGGTCTTTATAACGCCATTAAATGTATGTACCTGAGGCCTTCACCAGCTTCCGAGCTTTCTTCTCCCCCATGGATGTGTTCTCGCAGTAGTTCTGATTGTCCTTGGAATGACTGAAGTTGATGAACTTGACAGACCTGGTGTAGATGACCAGGTCAGATAGAGCCTCTGCCACCACCACCTTCTTCTTCTGCTCATTAGATTTAGGGTAGAGAGAGGAAGACAAATCAAAAAGAGCAATCACCAACAAATATAAGTCAAATATAAGTCATATATTAAAGCTTTACCTTTTCATCTAAGTGGCTGACGTGCACATTCAACTACATCTGTACAGTGTCTCCTCATACAAAGTCTAGATCTGTCTCTATGTTTCTGTTCTGATGTACCTACTCGACTTACTTTTGCCTTTGGCCCTGCCTTTCTGGGAGACCAGACCTTTGCTTTGGTTTGCTGATCCTCGTCCTCCTCCTCGTCCTCATCCTCATCCTCCTCTCCCTCATCTACACTGTCCTCCGCCTCTGTCTTACTCTTTAGCTTTTTATTCTTGATGAGGATTTTATACTTCAGGTCCTGGTATCCCCCCAATAAAAAAAACAAACGCAGTCTGAATTCACACATGAATAAATGCAAAGGTACCTTAATCATGACCACAATCACATCAGTCGAACAAACTCTGCTCCTCCATCCTCAAACTTAGGACACAAACATCAAAACCCTTGCTTTGCACAAACCGCCCCCTCTCTGATTTGTCAAAAAAAGCGCTATTCTTCAAAGAGTCACTCGGTAGCCACGTGCACATCAATGCGTAAACACAGCCAAGTTTGGTGGGATGAAGAAGCAGGAAGCAGCAGGTGTACCAAATCACTCAATCACACATCTGCTGCTACATTTCGCCGCCCTGGCTCCAAACCTGTTAGCACTCTATAGGCCTCTTTATGCAGATGAGCGGCAATATGCTAAAATAAACAAAAAAACATTATGCTCTGGAATTGGAAGCAGTTGCATGGTAAGCCACACGACAGGAAGTCACCCTGTCAGCATCGCATACTGTAATATGCCAAAATAATTACAGATCTGCCAACATTAACAACCTGTAAGAGTCTATATAGTATGAAAATTATAAGCTTCCTTTGGCAGAGCACTCTTTCATTTTTCATTGCTGCTGCACAAAATGATACAGTGTGCAGAGCTACAACATAGGCTTTGCTCATGTTGATGTAATTTAGCATATCATATGAGAGTTTTTGAAGAGAATTATGCTTATGTTTGCCATAAAAATAGAATAGAGTAGAGTAATAACTTGTTAATTAACTATAGTTTATTTCTTATCCTTCAATAACGCTGCATAATGGGAAAAATACGAGGAAAGAAAATTGTGTTTTCCATCCTTCCTGTGGCTTTGATGACAGGGTAAACAGACCTAAAACCTTTGATTTACATGGCCCGAGTGGTGTATAAGATAATGAACAGTTCTGAGTATAGCCTATTTCATAATTGGATGGTAGCTCTGGTGCGACGCTGCATGAACGTGACACATGATTCAGTGTTCAAGTTGCTGGGGGTTAATAGTCGAGATGAAACCCACTAATGCCGAGGCTCCAATGTAAGACCCCCGCTTCCCGAGTCGTAAAGATAAAAAACGATATGGGGGAGAAAATCTTATATGTACACTCAGGATAAAACACAACTCATTTTTTGCAGTAAATTCCAAAAGCAGCAGAAGTCGGAGGCAGCAAAGAAACTCTGGCGAGACAGAGACATTCATCCACCCTCAGAGAAAAACCCTTCATCTTCCTCGTCATATTCAATAGATTGGAGTGACTGCACCAGCATCTTCTGGGCGACTCTCTTAGTCGAGGGTTCAGGCAGATGCTTACTGTGATGCGGTCACGTCCCAAACAGGGTCATCTAAATGAACAATCAGCTCGAGTAACCTCAGTGCGCTTGAAATGACGGACGCTTCTCAGGATCAACCGCGTCACATTAGATTTTGTGAATCTGTGAGAGATTAAAGAGGCTTGGAAATGCAGACGTCCATCCAGCCCCCCGGTCCCGGTGGAGGAGAAGCCTCAGAAAGAGACTAATGAGGCCCTCCGTGACGACGAAGAGTACTCGTGTTCTCCTCGTTTTGCCCCACTATGACAGACGATGAGGATTTATACATACAAACGCTATCATCCCTCCGCCTTCACCAGCAGCTCTGACATTAAACACTGATTCTGCTTCTGATTTGCTCCTCAGATGGCCGAGCTCTCGCATGTTCTTACATTTGGGCTGGGGAGGCCTCCGGTGGTTGAGCCGTCCAAGGGAGCTCTCAGCAGCTTGTCCCCCAGGATGGAGACCAGATACTGGGCCATGACTTCCTGCTGCTCCCGGGAACAATGGTTTTCTAATGACAGGATCACGGGGTAAGCCGACACCTGACGAGAAGACATAAAAAAAAATTATAATTTACAACAATTAGCATCAACCTGGAATCTACTGCTCTCCATCTCTGCGTGCTCTAAATTCTCCACAAACATCACGGAGACGAAGAGCCTGAATCAAAGACAACTTGCAAGCGAAGCATTACTATCAGAGATGTTATTAATTAGAGCAAATGCAGCTTAAGTGAGGACTCCCGGGGCCTTCAGAGGCAGCTGCTGCACGCTCTATACATCATGCTATGCTACGTACCTCAAAGGCATGTCGCTCCACTGTGGTGACGACATCCTTAAACAGTATCTTGGTGGTCAGGGTGTAGCCATGGTAGACTACAGGCTCCGCATGTGGCCCATCCCAGCAGTCAATCTCCAGACAACGACAGCCTTTCCTCAGAGCGCTGCGACACCACACGTGCACACAAACACACACAAGCGCATACATACATGACAGACGCACACACACTGAGCTGCGGCCAGGCTGTGATAAGCGCTTTTAATGTACCGTGTTGGAAATTAGTAGCGGAGAGTTGAGGCACAAACTATTTCCTTTCCACAATCAAGTTCTCATAAATCAAGTCACTTCCATACATGTAACATATGACTGTATATAAATACATGTGGAAACATTGCAATCTAATCATTTTAATAATAAAGTCTAATTCTCATTTAGCACCAGAAAAGGGTGATGCTGCATTTCCATTTCTGTGCTTTCTTTATATATATAAACATATGGCCAGGTTAACGCAGTACAGAATGCATCTAGTTGTTATAAGATATTGCTTTTTGTTGGTAGTGGACAAAAATGATATCACTTTCACAGCAGGAGTGGGGCAAATAACCACTGTGGCCATGATACATTTTCTCGCAACCCTCATGCAAAGTCATTTCACCCTTATACTCCAGGCAGTATGATTCAGGAACGGTTCTGCTTTTTTGGGAAATCAGACTATTTTTTTTCTTGCCGTTTTACATTTCAATGATGGCATACATGTACGTACATGCACCTGCTGAGTGCCCGGTCAGGAGTTCATGCGTGTTGTCCTTGTTCTTGCTGATTGTCTGTCTTTAATTTGTGCATTGCAGAGCTGCTTTGAAACTTTGAATGGAGCATTATTATATTACAATATTGCATTTATTATTATCATTATTATATTTTGTCTGCTTCTTTAACTGCTTCTTCTTTATCATATGTTTCTCTTTAATGGCACAGCTGACTGTGGAGGGCAACAGCTTGCAGAGAAACAGACAGGGAGCATCGCGGGAACAAAGGTTATCGGTGAGATTTAAAACCCAGAACATGTGGTGACAAGGTACAGACTGACTTTGTTCTCATTTGGCTCTGCGCTGAATTTTGATAAACAGATCAGCTGAGATGATGAAAGGTTGCTATTTTCAGCTAAGAAGCATCGCTAAGCTTTAAGTCCATCCTCTTTCTCAACGATATGAAGACTGTTACCACAGCTTTAATCTCCTCTGGGGTAGATTACTGCAACTCACTGTAACTGGGTGTTGGCCAGTCGTCTTTGTCTCGCCTGCAGCCGGTGCAGAATGCTGCAGTGAGATTTCTAACTGGGACCAGAGAAAGAGATTAAACCGCTACCCTGCACAGTCTACCTGATAAACACCAGATTGATTTTAAAGGTCATTTTATTTGTTTTAAGGCGTGGCACCTGTGTACATTTCAGAATTTCCCTACTTCAACTCAAGGGCTCTCAGAGCAATTTAACTGATCCACAATTGAGACCAGTGGGTGAGAGAGACTGTGCCTCTGTGGTGGCAGCTCTGAAGCCTTTTAATAGCCTTCTGCTTTCGATCCAATGTTTCCGCTGACAGCTTTAAGACACAACTCAAGATGCACATGTTTTCAATGGGCTTTGGTTGCTTTTAGTGGTTTTCTTGCATCATTTTATAATCTTTAATTGTTATTGACTGATCTTAAAGGTTTCAGTCTGTTTCTGTTTTACATTTGATATTGCCTTGTATTTTATTATATCCATATATTGTTGTTATTGTGCCTTTTTATGACAATATGTGCCTTATTTTCTTTATTACTGATCCTTCAACACTTCAATTTTTACATCACTTTGATCAACTGCCTTTAAACATTATATATAAATAGACTAAATTAGTGTTCTCAAATAAGTGTAGAGGTGGAAAGCGATTAGTTTAGCATGAAGATTTTTTTGTGTACTTTTATTTGTGCAGTTTAAACAGACCAACATCAGCTCCATCCTTAAAGCACAGACATGAGAGTGATCTTTTTATCCGACTCTCAAAAAGAATGCAGCAGTGTATTTCCCCAAATTTGAACAATTTCTTTCCCACCTCTGTGCCACCAGGACTCAATTCAACAGTAATACGCCGCAGTTTTTCTTAAGTGAGTGCTATGAAGCATGTTGATCCTCGTCATTACAGTATTTTTAAAGCCGAAACATTTCCATCATACACAACTAAAAGTTAAATTATAACCAATCAATTGCATCAAATTCTGCATCTTTGCCAATTCATTGTTTTGCAATTTACCACACAGGCTCTTGTTAATCTTGTGTTCCCTCGCTCTCCCACCTGTGACGTACTGGGATTTCTGAAGAGCCACGCTCCACTCGTGCCACATCTTTTCTCCTCTCTCGATGATTATTTCATTATCTAAGTAAACCAGAGCTTCCAGGCCGCTGGTTTGGAGGGTTCCACTCTCCCGGCCGGCCAGAACGCTCAGCACTTTCGCAGGGACCATAAATACAGCACTTCTGCTGCCATCAGCCCCTTTTGTAATCACCTCCATTACCCCATAAAGGGACCACAGCAATTTCACCGTCTGCCTCAGCACATGAGTGGGTCAATGAAATGAGAGGAAACAAGAGTATCCAGATAAACACGTATGTAGATCAGGAGGAGCGACTTTTTGGAGAGGAGATCATCGTGTATTGAGAAGTGTTTTAGATCTGTGTCGGAGCCAAATGGTGTTTAAATTGGCCTTATCATTTGTTCTGACCTACATAAAATGGCAGGTTGAAAGAGGTTACAGATGCTATGTAGGGAGTGTTTTTGTTGTTTTCTCTGAAATGCTGCATCATGAAAAACAAAACAAGCTGTGCTGTGTAGACTGTACTTCCCTACCGAACATAGGCGTCCAGGTGGCTCTTCCCTACGAGCTGATCTCCGGTCAGGTAGGTGTTGTGCGATGAGGAGATGAAGTAGCTGGAAAGAGGCTGGTCCATGTCTTGGTACACGGACGTGTGGGCCTGGTTGAACACGCAGCAGTCTTTGGACTCCATGTACCTGAGGAATCCCTCAAATGTCATGGAGCCGCTTTCTCTGGCTGGAAGAGGAGCAAAGAGCAGAGTGATGTTCATAATCAGCATCACTTCTTCTATAAAGTGCAATAGGAAAGAAAAGTTTAAAAGAGGACTACATGAGCCAGCTCAAGTAAGAACTCACACAATGGCAACGTTAACATGCTATGTTCAGCAGGTATAACAATGTTTCACAGGTGTAAAGTTGACTATGTTCACCATCTTATTTTAGCTGAAGCTGTTGGGTTCATTTGATTTGCAGGTGTTTGACTGATTGATTGGTGCCAGCATTTTCATGGGAACCTATTCAATAGTTGCTGAGATACTTCAGTCTGGAACAATGAGAAGAACAGACCGATCAAACGTCTAGAGCCATGTAGATGAAAACTAGCTCCCTCAGAATATAGCGACTTAGTAAAAGTTCCTGAATCACTGTCATTATTTTTCACGTGATCATGATTTTGGCTGCAGTAAAGGACACAACATCAGTAAAACTTTAAGTCAAATTAAAAGTGACATTTAAAAACACATAAATATAATGTGTATAAGTACATATAATTTGAGATGGTTATGGTATAAAACTCAACTTGAACAAACTGAACAAAGTAATTGTCCCACTGAAACTTACCTGGTTCGTTAAAAAAAAAAAAAAAGACGACATATAAGACAGAAGTTAACTCCTAAGGAACACTACTGTAAGAAACATCCAATCACTCAGTTTAAAACAGACATTTCACTGCAGACATTTTGACTTTTCATAGCAGGAAAAATGAGTTATTGATCAAATTAAAAATGACTTCCAGGTAGGTGAACTAGTCCCAGAATCTTGATATTGTCTTGATATTGACTTACTGTGGTGCTTGTTGGAACTGTGCCATCATTAAAAAAAATTCAATTCACCTGTTCACCTTTTCTGCTCCGATGAGTCAAATGTCTGTTGTGAAAAAAGTCTGTTCTGCTGCTGCTAATATTAGGCTGAACCAAGAGATTATAGCTTGTGGATCTGCTTTTACAGTTTAAGTTTCAGTATAATTATGGTACATGTGTTAGAAAAGTTAAGAACCATTCCTCAAAACCTCGTCTTATTCCAACACTGTGCCATAAAGTGAAAAAAGTGATGAGGTCCTCAGTTAAGCTGCAGCACAAACTATAATTAATTGTGTTGTTTTCCCTGTTTTTCTGTTTGTGATGCTGTGAATTAGCAGCTGTACACTGGGCCCTAGACAACATCTGCTCCGCTGGTCCATCGACGTGCCTGACTCCTCCATTTTCCTTCTGTCATTACAAGCCGCCGCCTCTGGACTTACAGCAAATCACTTTGTCAGCCAGGCACCACTGGAGCTCAGGCCTTAACTTCTGTTACAACCAAATTAGCATCATTACGTGACTCCGTCCTTAAAGAACAGAGTTTTTTTTTTTTTTAACCCATAGTAATGAGCAGTGAGCAGCCTGACACGTTACACAGCTCTCCCTCCACTTACCTGTCTCTTCAATCTCGTATCTGTCAATCAAACTCTCCAGCGTCTCCTCGTTGGCTGTGAGCTCCATCTGCTCCTCGTGTAGGAACCTGAGGAGGGCGCAGGCAGGCAGAGTGGTCTGGCCTGAGGCGTAGCACTGGTACAGATGCTGGATCTGAGCTCTCCTGGAGGACGGTCCCTCGCTTTTCTTCATCTTGCCCTGTACACAATCGTTATCGCCTCTTAATCCCTCGTCAATGATTGTGGGAAGTGGCTCTTTGGTTTTCTTTGTGAAACTTCCAACTTGTATCGAATTAAGATGCAATTCTGAGAAGAGTATGTGCCTACTACTGATTTATTTAAGGCCTGCACTTTTCTGCAAGGCTGGAATATCTGCCCTGACAGCATTAGAAGCAAATGTTGAATTTAGGTCCATTTCAAGCATAATACTCCATATCATTCTTTACAGTGCCGTCTTTTAGATATTTTAAACACTTGCAAGTGTTTCAAAGGTGCCGCACATCAGTTGCTCTCTAAAAATATACAGGAAATAGTGAATAGAGATGTCAGCTCAGAGATGTATCCCAGCTTTTACCTGAGCTCACTGTTCAAATTCTTGTTTTTCAAACTCGAGCATGAGAGAGAATACAAGAGAAGTCGGGGTCTTCACTCTGCACAAAGTTCTCCTCTCCTCTCACACTGCGCCCCCCCCCCCCTCCCTCTCCTCTTCTGCGTCTCTTACTTCCATCAAATACAGCAACGTCTGTGTGACTTTCTCCTTTTAGTCCCTCTCCTCTCCTTGTCGTGCCTCTCAGTCAGCGAGACAAAAGTGTCTATGACTTTTCCCCGGCTTTATGTGCGCCTCTCTCCCTCCATACCTTTCATCTCTCTGTTGTGCAGCCCTTGACACTTCAGATGCATACCTAAGCCAGCGCTGTCACCAGGTATCCTGCAGAGGGCCGGCCTCCTGCTGCATCTGTCGCCTCAGTGTGAGGAGGCAACCGGCTCTGCTACCGTCCCCATTAACCTTTTATGCAGTTTCAGAGACTGTATCTAAACTAGAAGATGCCTGTAAAGCAGTGTATGGTGCATAAACTAACAATTGGCTGTGAATCCAAGAAAAGCTGCCAATCTCACAATAAAACTTTCCCACACTTACTACACTTATATTTCCCAGCAAACCTAACTGTCACAGAGGAGGGAGTTCGCTCGATGCAACTCAACTGAATTTTTGAGCGTCTCTGGAAACTTCAATAAAATATCATGTAAACAACAGCTTACCTCAGATATTGATGGTCTTTGAGCCTCTGTGTAGATATTTAGTAAACAGGAAATCAGAAGGATAAAAAGACACTTGAAATAGTTTTTTTCAGCAGGTTTCAGGCAAAGTACACAAAGTTGTCGGCATGGCGACAAAACCTTCTGATGCTATGCATTCATAGAAAAACAGAGGATCATAAATGCATTGCACAGGGTTTCCTCTGAGGTAGTGCAGAGGAAGATTAAAACTCACCCCGTGTCTGTCTCCTCTCATTTTTTTCAGATGAGAGCGGTGGACTTGGTGGGAGAATACAGACAGAATAGACTATGTGAAGAAAGAACTTTTGCCTTCATGTTGCTGCCTGCTGAAAACTCTGTCTGGGGTGATTGAAGAGTCTTTCCCTTTCGTTCTTTTTTTTTTTTTTTTTGACAATGTCATTATATCTCAGCGTGACTAGAAGTGTAAACCTACAGCATAACAGAGTGATCAAATATACACAGTTTAGCTCAAGTCAAGTCAACATACACTTGTTATTTCCACTGTGGACATTGTGTTTATTAGTCCCTTTTTAATTGTTTCAATATCTTTAAAAGGACTTCACAGATTTCTAGGGATCTAAGAGGCCTAGATCCTAGGTGATTACTTTTTGATATGAATAGCACCACCCTTTGCCCATTTTTAAAGCTCTACTGTGGTGCAAAAGCAAAATCCTGCCATTTTGAATATTTAACCAAACTCTTTGTTTTAGTTGGTTGATCCACCACTTTGGTCCAGAATGAAATGTAATGACAAATATTGGATGGATTGCCTTGAGATTTTACACTGATGTGTTTCCCAGCAGACAAATCCTAATTACTTTGGTGATAGGCTAACTTTTAATCAAGCAAAATTTCAATCTGCCCACAACTTTGATTTCTGACTAAATACCTGCAAACTTAGAGACATTTCATATGCCTCAGCTCAGTACTTTTCTGTGCTACTAAGCAAATGTAAGCATGACATTAAACTGAGATGATGACCATTAAACCTGCATCAGCATGTTAATATTGTAAGTATGTGCATGTCAGCATGACATCAGCATTTACCTCAAAGCACCACAGATTATTTTGCCTTTGGTGGACAGTGACAGGTGAAGAGGGAAACAGGAAACAGCGACGAGAGACAAATGTCGCTGGCTGGATGGTTAGCGGTGATGGTTGTGATCACGCAACATGCTTTGTAACCATTCGGCTATCAAGGCGCTCCACCCAAGTACACCATGTCCACCAGCTAGTAACTTTGTTGATTCTCCGGTTTGTTCGTTGTGTATTCTGATATTTGGTTGCCAGCTGTGGCCTATTTAACATAAACTGCCATTACTCTTAAATGCACTGTGTAATTGCTACCAAATTTAGATGAGAGCAGTATACGGCTACTCTGAGTTTACTCTGCAAATGGTGCAACTGGAATATGATAAATGAAATGAACTCAGTGCTTATGAGTCTGACTCACATGAAAATCTGGTGCAAGGTGTCTCTGTCCAACACCTTCTCAACAAGACGAAGGTATTCACCAAATAAATCATGGCCACGATCAGCCAATCAACCATACCAATTAACTGGTACCCCCAATGTGTGCCACAGGTGCCACAGGCTACACTGGACCTGAACACATCATGCAAATAAATGCAGATATTCTACAGAGCACCAGAGATTGATTTCAGTGGTAATAGTTTCATGGAGTAGATTCCTCATTCTCCACATTCCCACAGTGTGAACACATCGTGACAACTCATCTGTGCAACGGTCAGTGAACGTTTCCACACCGATTCTGTGTCGGTTGTTTTAGCGAGTTTGACAAGAGCTTCCTCCCTGGTTGTCTGTGTAAATCTGAATGTTGTTGGTGTGGTGTGAATCACTGGTGCACAACAATAGTCATTGCCTAGTCATAGTCCAGCAGAGTCATTCCTGTCTACACCAGGCTCCAATGGCTCAGCCTTGGGCCTGTCAGAATCACTGGGCATACGAGTTTGATGTGATAATTCCCAGGCAGTGAACATGAAGCCCTGTATATGGCCCCTGTCTCTGCATCGCTGCACCTCCCTCTCCACGGTCGGTTAGTCGGACTCATTTGGGAACAGAGTGTGCTGTGATTGTAGCCGTCGGTTTTTGCTTCTGTGCTCGTGTGCATCTGTGCATATTGGAGGGTCGATGGTGAATAAAAGATCAGCAGTCCGTTCGTGTGTGTGTGTGTGTGTGTGTGTGTGTGTGTGTGTGTGTGTGTGTGTGTGTGTGTGTGTGTGTGTGTGAATACAGCGTCACACATGTGGAGCTCAGATGCACCAGCAGGCTGCCGCCCCGTCCGTGCTGCTCATTGTGGGAAAATCTGATCGCTTTGCTCGGTATCACATTTTGATGTGCAGAGATCGTGGTTTTACCTTAACCCAGGGCTCAAGTTTAATACTGTGGCAGAGCAGAGTCAAAACTGCACCTGTTCAGATGCTTAAGATGAGAAGAGCCGAGACTTGTGCACCTTTTTGAAATGTGACTCCTTACTTGAAAAAGGGAGGGTGTGGGGCATGTTTCTTTTTGACAATGTATTACCAGCTGGATTTCCACCAGCTCATTTGGTATTCATTGGCCCGTTGAAGCTTTGAGTCAGACAGCAGAATGCCAGCCTGATGTCGGGGGATAAGTAGAGAGGTGAGGAGCTGTGAGCTCTGGCATACAGCATGTGGATGTATAGTGTATGCACTTGTAGCATATTGTATAGCAACTCTGTATAGTAGAAAATGTATTCATCCTAACTAGGCTGTTGGGCCAAACATGCTTTGGGAGGCAGAGGTCAGGGTGAGTGGTTAGTCATATAAAGAACTGGACTTTATAACCTGAGACATCCTGTTTCCAATTTGTAGTTTCAAGGTATCAAAATATTTGCTTAAGGTTTTAGATTTGGTTAAATAATCAAAGTCAGTGTCAAACCATCAACTCTCCTTAAAAACAAGTGCTTTGAGTTGCCTATGTGAAAATAAGACCTATAATCATGCATAAGTTGGAGCATATATGAAAATGAAAAATGTTAATAGCTAACGTTTTGCAGTTATGTTCAGCAGTTTGCATTAGGATTGCACATTTTGATACTAGAAACTTCTATATATACGTATAAATATCTCCTTGTTATATTGATTAAAAAAGATCATCATGCATCACCTGTAGCATAGTCAAGGTTTAATGGATTCCTTATATCCCACACAAACACCACAGAGACCCGCACTTTCACCCACATGCTTGAACGCACACACGCAAAAAGAGAGAAAGAGAGAGAGAGAGAATTGCATGCTGGCAGAGTTTATTGCCTGCTGGGTGAGTAAGATAATACCGATGGGCTCATTATTATGAACAATTGCTCTATTTGGATCTCTCCACCTCTATCTTCCTTAGGGTTCTAGCACAACTTTGTCATCAGTAAATCCCAAACACGCTTCAAAGTGAAAACACAGCCAGGAAGAAAGGGAGAAAAATATTTCTAACTGTAAAATTAAGGTGTTTATCTTTAATTCGGGGGGCAATAAATTAGAAAGACGCCAAATCTGCTGTTTACAGAAGATGAATCTAAATTCCTGGCTGCGCTGTATTCTTGCTATTCCATTCCAGAGATATTGCTATAGCCCTGAGCAAATGGCCATCTGTTGCAGAAAACCACCATCCAGAAGCATGCATGTTGTCGAGGCATCAGAGCCATCGTTCTCTGATAGCGCTGGTGTGCGGAGAGAGAGAGGCAGGCGGCTGGTTATTAGGAGAGATCCCCAACCAAGGGAAATCAGCGAGTCAAAGCAGCGGGCAGAGATGTTCATTCGTGATTCAGCTCAGGACGGAGACAATGATTCAGATCTGGATCCGTCGTCAGGAATGTGTGACACTGATGCACTGATGCACACGGAGCCTGCATGTTTTGACAGGTCCTCCACGTCCAGCTCGCCACACCAAAGACAAACGTGTCACGTACAGAGTTTGACATATGAAACAGAAATCCTGAGTTCTGTGGACACAATGGAGACAGATTGCATTTCTTTTGTGCCCATTCCTTTCACTGTAATCTTTTGGAACGAGACGGGGAGAAATGTTTAAAAGCTGACATAGCTAACTTTCTGATGAGCTGTCATGATTTTCTCTCATTATGTAACTTTTCAGTTTGTCAAAAGACTCTTAAGCTACTTAAACTGAGCTAAATATAATTAATTGTCCGGCACTTTGTGTGGCTTATGCAGACTATAACTATAATTAGAAAGCACTACTATGAAGAGTGCTAATTTAATTACCGCTGTTACAAATTATAGCGTAATTGTCAGACTTTTGCTGACTGCTGTTTTAATTATAGCTGGTTCCAGCCAATGTGCAGTGATCCCCAGCAAATTACATATCCTCTCTCTGTCTCAGTGTGCTTTGCCCATCCATTTTCTGTGCCATCCTGCCCCATAATAGCCACGGGAGATTAATTGGTGTCTTTCGGCCTCGCTGACTGCCGAGAGTGATGTGAGGGAAGTGCGTCCACCTGACAGGGAAAATTGAACCGTTTAGCTTTTATATCATGGTTCACGTAGCATCTCCAACTAATTCATGCAGCCGTATTAACCTAAACACAGCAGGACATTAAGATGTAAGTTCCACCCTCTGTTAGACAGCTTGGACTCTAGGACGGGATGGAAGAACTGATGGTGTTTGGGGTAAGTCAATTAAGCATCTGTCCATGTGTGTGTGTGTGTGTGTGTGTGTGTGTGTGTGTGTGTGTGTGTGTGGACCACTGCCCTGGTGGATGCAGGCCATTTCTGGCAAAGACCGACCTGGATGCCATTCGTCGGGCGAGGATGGCTCAACCAGCCGTCATGATATTATAAAAAGATGGAGAGCTTTCTCAAAAGGCCAAAGCTCACATATGTATCAGATCCTTACGCTATAATATAGGGAGGCCCCGTTCAGTTTGTAAGCTCCATTAGTGAGAGTAAGAGGCTGTAAAATGCAACTTTGGCATCAATGAGTATAAAGGTCTGGAGTTCTGGTTTTGGAGTCACAAGCCTGTATTGGAACTACACATCAGCTCCTCGAGGCACATTGTTGTTTGTCCTTCACGCTGTAGATTGGTATGTTCGCTTAATTCACCACTCATTCACAGCTGACTAATAACAATAAGTCATTGTTGTGCATAGTGCAAGGTTATGCTATTTCACTTTAGCTGACAGAGGCATTTGCAAATACTATATGTACAATGTGATGTTTCTTAGCTCATGCTGCTGATCCAGCTGAGAATCATCCCACCCCAGCTCTGTGCACCACTAGAAAGTCCCTTGATAAGAGTTCATCTAGAGCCCAGAACAGCAGATATTTATAGCATATTTAAGGACCTCTCTTGAGCTCTGGACCCACAAATCAGTCAGGGCATCATGTCAAAGGCGCGAGGCCTACATACAAATTTTACAGTGTGCATATCTTGGGAGAAATATTCACAGTAATATGATCTAAATTAGGATTGAAATGAGATTAAAATCTTTAGTTTTAGCATATTTTAATAACCAAAATTGCATAACTCACACTACCACTTGTATTTTTATGAGGGCTATTCCACAGCCGTTTGAATTATTTACCATGACACATGTTTTAATTAGTTATCAGCTCATCTCTGTTCAGATACGGTGCTCTCAGAAAAAATAATGTGCTGTGACACCAGAGTGAAAAGGTGTCACATGCAGACACTTTGCATTCATGCTTCCTGACAGCCTATCACAAAAGTCCACAGTAGGGGGAAACCAGACTTGTATAGGAAGTATTCATGTTGGAAAAAACGTTGAAAACCGTGACTGCATGTGTGACACAACACAGACCGGCGACAGGAAAGTTAAGGTAAAAGTGACCTTGTGTATTATTACTGTGTTGGGTGTGCATGTGCTTCATATCTGAATTGTAGCAACAATAGAAACAACTGGTGTCAAGAGGCTAATTAGAGGACATCACCTGCGTCTCTGCAGCCCTGTTAAGCATTCTGTTGTCTGGGTTACATGTGATCCATTTTAATGCAACAGTGTTTTCCAAAGATTTTTTTCCCCACTAACACTAATGGCTTGAAAGAAACTACCACACCTCAGTCCTCCACACCTCATTAGGGTTTACATCTATTTACATGAGCATCCAATTCCTGATGACTGTATGTTCCTGTTGCCATCAATCTACCAGTAAACAGAATATTCCCTGTGCTGTCGCAGCCACAGACGATTGAAAATGTATAAACTGCATGCACTTGTTTCCGTGCTTGAATTGGGGAAAAAATTGAAAAAAAAAAAAAAGTCGGACCATGAGGCTGTGAAATGTGTGCAGTTAAAAATAAACCTGCTTGAATTAATAACAGAAGTTTTGACATCTTAATGGGATTTCTCATTACAGTGTCATTTTTGTCTTATTTAAACATTACAGCTGTCTCCTCTCACTTTAGGGTGCAGTGACAGTTCTGTGAGGTTTCTCATAGATCTACAATTGATTATTCCGTGTCTCTCTTAAAGCAAAGTGCGAGGGCTGCTGGACTCCTCGGGACCACTGGGACTGAAACGAGCTCCCCCGGTTCTGGCTCCGCTGCTGCCCACTCAGGAGGCTCTGCTAATTAATCAGTTGCCTGGTAACATCTGACAGGGATGTAATTTATGGCAAACGGTCTAAACACCTGTTATGCTGAGACAGGAACGGGTGGAAGTTGAGTTATTGTGCAGCCCATCAGGCCCCTCTCACACTGAGTAAACATCTGGCAGCAAAATGGAGTTCGACAGGGACATTTACATATTCAGGCCTCTCTTGCTCTGGATTTGAGCAGACGATTGGGTTTCTATTGTAAACGAGCACAATGGCCTCGTGGATGTTTCAACTCAAGTCTTATTTTTACATTTTTTCGCCAGCCTTTCTCACCGGCGTTGTGGTTAAATGAAAACTGTGCAAAAAGTGAAGATAAAGAGAAGCTTTGTGGCTTCATAAATGTTTCCTTCGCATTCTCATTAATCCCTCACATCATATTCAAACAAAGCTTAGCAACAAAGCGGAGATTTCCAGAGGGTACCTCCAATTATTGCCGAGCCGTGTCCTGTCCCCCTCCCCCCCTCAAAATCCTCAAGTAGCTTGCTTGTACCTGCAGGGACATGGCAGTCTTCCAGGGGATCGTGTTGTCTCGCATTTTGCAGACTGCTCCCCTGGCATCTGTCTGTTTGCAAAAAAAAGAAAGATAGTACGTGCCCTGTGCGTG
This sequence comes from Centropyge bicolor, assembly GCA_037975185.1. NCBI lineage: Eukaryota > Metazoa > Chordata > Actinopteri > Pomacanthidae > Centropyge > Centropyge bicolor. Next base: position 1,145,208 of record JBBMOC010000027.1, read on the forward strand.
GCACTCGGCCTGACTCATTCCAAACAAGAAGGCCGCTGTTTTGACATCACCTAATAGAGACCTCAGAGCGACACATTGCTCAACCTGTCAGGTGATCTCTCGCTTTGTTTCCTGTTTCTATATTAACAGTGAATTTAGGGCAATTTATTCTTTCTACTTGCATCTAAATTTACATTTCTTTGAGTGCGTCTTTCTTTTTCTGTCTCCTTTCACATCCAGGCAGAAAAAAAGACCTCATGCTTAGCAAAGGATGTAGTGTTTTTACGCCACGGTCTGCCTCAGTGAGCTCTGAGGAGCTCGTTCATCACAGCCCACTAAATAAATCAGGAATCCATTAATTGCATTTCACAGCAGTCATGATCTGCAAATTAGGAATCAAGGAGCTCATTTTGTGTACGCTACTGTAATTGCATGGTAGTCACAAATGCAATTATTCCAATCCTTTCTGCTCTGATTCTCAGACAGCTTTTTCCTCAATGTGCCATCATCTATAAAGGTATTTGGATAGTGTCCACAAATAAGCCTCCCAAAAATGTTTCAAGTTCATGAAGTGGCCAAAGGAAAAAAAACAACAACGTAGTGTCATTTAGGAGAAATATTTTATCGGAGCACTACTCATTAAGAAGCTATTAAACAGTTCAGGTTCTATTTCTTTCTCACCACCAGAGTAGATATTACACCTTCTGAGTCCAGGACAGACTTGTTAGACATGGTGTGAAGGCAGTCTTATTTTGAGTTAGTCAATCAGTCTACAGCTGGATGGCTGTTTGGACATTTCCTCCACTGCCCCCTGGCATGTACAAAGATACTGAGGATTTATAAAAAGATGGGGATGTCCAGGACTCCACAAGCCAAAGTAGTAACATCTCTGGGAAATCTGCCAGAAAGTCTTATAGGTGTAAATCTTCTGTTTAGTTTGGGAAAAATGCAGAACCACTTATGAAGCTATTTCTACAATGGACTTAATGTATATGTTGTATAAACAATTACTCTGGTCACTTTAGGCCGTGTTCGTATAGCGAGTAAGGTTCAGGACAAGGAGAGTCAAAATATGTCTGCCTGTGAATTCAAATGCACATTTCCTCAGTGTGACTGAGTGCGGTCCCAGCTTTCCTCTGAAACTTATGACGTCCCTTTGTGTGCCGTCACTATCCAACTCTCCATATAGCGCGGATTAGACAGAGGATCGAAAAACGTCTTCAGTCCAAGGATTTATGATTTGATGCATATGTAAATGCGAGGGAAGGAGACAGGTGAAGTATTGGTAAATGTTTAACATTCACAGCACAAAGGCACATTCAGGGAGTTTCTTCAGTACAACTCCAGCACCTTCCTGTGCCCTGTAAAGTTTCTTGTCAGCGAGCTCTTTGATCTGTAAGCTACAGAGGGCACACATTTGCATGTTTCTGTGCGCCTACTGTACCACTGCTTTATTCTCACTTGTCAAAAGAGTTTATTATATCACATGAACATTGCTTTCCAGTCACCATTAACCCTTTCTTTGAGTCTATGTGTTGTCACAAACTGGCTCCTTGCATGTGACAAGGGGAGATAACCAGCCAGGCTTAACTATTTACAAAGAGCATGTGGAGAGTAATTGCATCAGTAGAGAGTAAAATAAATGGGTGAGTGAGGAATGTGTATGTTAGTGTTGCAGGCAGAGAAAGGCAATGAGAAAGTGCTGGCATTTATAGCCTTCGTGGAGGCCGACACATTGCCATCAAATTAGGGTCACAACCCTCCCTGACTGCAGGAGCCTCCTGCAGGAGAAAACAAGTTAAGCTATGGCAGGTGGAAGGGGAGGGGTCGTAACAGCATGATATCCAACAAGGCTTCGAAAAGTCATGTCCGTCCATCCATCTATCAATGAGCCCATCCACTTGACTCTCTTTATTTATTTTACCTTTCTGCTGAGCACAGCAACTGCGGTGAACGTGAGCCATCTAGCCGACAAAGCCCTGATTAATCGTCTGCCTGCAAGAAGACGGAGTGAGAGGAGCAGCGGAGGGAGGAGGTTTGGAGGATGGCCGGTAAAGAGGGAAGCAGGGAGATAACTGCTGCGTGCAAGCTTGGACAAGTCCAACGTGAAAAAGGAGAATCATTGTGTGCCACCTATTGCGTATGTATGCATGTGAATCCAAAATCAGTGAATACCTATGCTTGTGTGTATCTGTTTGTCACCTGAGTCAGTGTGTGCTTCCTCCAAGTCAAGTCGGATTTTATTTATACAGCTCTAAATCACAATTTGCCTCAGGGGCTTTACAATCTGTACGGAGTATCACACCCTCTGTGGTAAAAATCCCCCAAACCTTTTTACAGGGGAAAATGGAAGAAACGTTGGGAAGAGTGACAGAGGTGGAATCTCCCTCCAGGATGTACAGACGTGCAATTAATGTTGAGCAACTTCAGGTTATGCCGGGTGAAACCTGAGCCATATGACCTCCTCACCACAGCAGAGACCTGGAAGAGATCAGCAAAAAAATCATAATACTAGATACAAATACTGATGTTTAAAATACGGATCCAGTGGATTCAGGAGGACGTGGAGCAGCTTTGTGTGTCAGTGTGTAGATAGAACCTGGGTCACATGACCTCTTCTCAACCATGGAGACCTGGAAGGAGGACGGGACACACAAACACATAAGAGGCGTTGGCAGAGAAGAAGAAGAAGAAGAAGAAGAAGAAGAAGAAGAAGAAGAAGAAGAAGAAGAAGAAGAAGAAGGAGGAGAGAGAGAGAGAGAGAGAGAGAGAGATGCACACAGCTCGACAGCTTGTGGGAAATTGAAACAAGAGGAGCAGAAGTTAGAGAAAAGCATGTTTATCAGACGTTTACAGTTTGTTGATTTCTCGTCAACAGGACAAACACAGACTGTAGGTACCGGGGTTAAGAGATTCATGAAGACGGAGAACGACCCAACGCAAGGATAAGTGCTAACAGGTGCGAGGCCTGTACTAATCGAAGAATAAGTTCTAATTAAGTCGAAGAAATGAATTTAAGTTAAAGGCTTGATCAGAGTCAGATTGTCAGCAGGGAGGTCAGGGAGGAAAAGGCCCTGCAGCCAGCTGACTTCTTTTTAATTTAAAAGTGCACGAGAGGGGGTGTCAGGTTTAATGAGGTCAGACAAGTATGATGGGATGAGCCCATTTGTAATTTTGTAAGTCATCAGAAGCACCTTAACGCCTGATAAGATAAGATAGGATAAACCTGTATTCGTTCCACAGAGGGGAAGATCACAAGTCAGTCAGTAATATGATAAACTTTTAAAGATAGAAAGCAGAGTGTTCGCACGGAGCAGAGCAGACATTACAATAATCAAATCTGGATGAAACAAAGGTGCGAATTAAGATCTCTGCATCAGCCATGGACAGGAAAGACCTAATTTTAGCTACGCTGCGTAAGTGACAAAAGGCAATCTTGGTGTTTTTTTTTTTAAAAACACGCCGATCAAAAGAGAGGGTAGGATCAAGTGTAACATGAAGATGCTTTGAGGAATCACACAGTTGTCGAGGTTTACTGTTCCTTGATCAAACTGTGTTGAGCAGGGCCGGGGCCCAGTGTGTCAGTTTTATCAGAACTTAGAAGCAGGAAATTATGTGACATCCAGGTTTTCACTGCAGACAAGCAGGCTTCAAATTGTTTTTAATTTGAGAATGATTGTGTGCCTTTAGGGGTGCATATCATCAGCTTGGAAACCACAGGTATGCAAGGTTTGAGCTTGTGTACATGTGAAGCTGTGTCTTTGTTCCCTAGCACTCTGCTCGCCCCGCCTCCCTCCCTCTCCTCTCCCTGCAGGAGGTCAGATGTGTGACATCTCATCAGCCAGCCTGTATCTGAGATAAGTGGGGAATCAATGCTTATTGATTAGGGGAGCTACCATAAGAAACTCTTCCCTCACCCCGCCTGTTTTGTCTCAGCATAGAAAGCAGATGGCCCAGCGTGCTCAGCACACGGCACATATTTAGTGGCCCAGACACAACCTCTCCGCAGGACTCAGCTGTGTCCTACTGCCTCTCCAACAGACTGACAAATTTAGTTTCCTATGCAGACACACACACACACACACACACACACACACACACACACACTGTGGTACTCTCACAGAAAGAGATGTCAAGGAATAAAAATGTTATGACTTTTGAGGATTTTTATGAAATGCAATTTAATCACACATCGATTGCATGATCTCATGATGTTTTGCATTTTCACTTTTTTCAATCTTTAGAAAAGATTTTTAATTTCAGTGAGAGAATGTAAGCCGTTCTTTACATTTCTGTGTGATGTGCAGTAAATGCCAGGACATTGATGTACTGTACTCCCCTTATGCTTACTGGACCTTGACAAAGGAGGAAATGAGCTCAGTTTTCCCACAACTCTTTACTCCCACTCGTCGATTCAGAGCCAATTTACTGCCCCAGCCCTTTCACTGTTGCTGACACCGGTCATCTTGCCGCACGGCTCAACTACATGTATATATGCATTGTTTCCATTTTATAGCTTAGTTGGTAGCTTTGTATTGAAGATTGTGACGGAAATATTAAAATAATGACACCTGTGCATGTGTGGAGTGGGAGGTAAAAGCCAAAAGCTGAGTCACTGACTCAGCACAACATGCAATCTGCCACATAAGCAGAATACATTAACAGTCACTGTGCACGTCAGGACGAGGGAGATGCTCAGAAAGGTTTCAATGCAATTACTTTGTGTTTTCATTCATTTCATCTATAATTGATTGTTTAGTCTGACGTGAAATCTGGAAAGAGGGAACTCGTATTTGTTTGGCAGAAAAAGTGACACATAACAGGAAAACTTTGCCATTGTTGGGTTTCATTAAAACAATTTATAACAAACGCTGAACTGTTTGAGCAGAACTGCGGCTGCAAATGACATGAAAACATTTCCTCATGGCTGACACATCATACAATATATCAAACTCTCAGATTTCCCCATCTGAACCTACCTGTTATCTGTGTTTATTTTTGTACTCCGGCAAATTAACACAATGTGTGGGAGTTTCACGAGTGGCTTTTGATGCAGAGTGACAGAGAGTCTCTGTTTTTGCTTGGGTTGTCTTATTAACATGCTGTAAAGTGCCAGCCTTATGAGGTCTCTGAGGATGGAGTAGAATATTAAATGCTCGTGCACCACGTCAACAAAACATGACAGGGTGGCTAATGTAATGTTGTGTGATTTCTAACTGCATACTTCATCAATCATAGGCATCCTTTTAGGAAGTTAGTGCAGAGTGTGGCGTCATTATATATACAAATAAATAAAGCAGAGCATCTCCCACTCAGTTCTCCCTCTCTCTGTTTTCACTCGAGAGCTCATTCATTCGCTAAAGCATGTGGGCCGAGTTGTGAACAAAACAATAATTCAAGAAAAACAGATTCTTCTTCTCTCGCAGATAGGCTTTTACTTTAGTGTCTGTAACTCGCTCATTTTCCTTTTTGAATTGACTGTACACACTCCACTGAACATGATTAAGCACGCAGACATATTCACAGGAATACACACTCCAGTCATTTGTCTTTTGCGCAGAACAGTGTGATATTTTCTGTGGAAATCCAGGATGTCGCAATAACCTGTGTCTGAGCTGTAGGACACAGGAATGGAGAAGGAGGCAAAGGGGTGCAGCTAATCAATTGTTTGTGTTATGCCAATGAGGAAGTGACTGAAGCAGTAACAATACTTCGATCGGGCAAAGTGTTGTGCGGATTGTGGAGTTTGCATAACCTTGAATTTTAAAAACTCCAGGCTCAAAATAGCCCCAACCACAGCAGATGCTCATACATAAATATGTGTACTGTGATGTCAAAGACTAGGTCATATGTTGCCTTCCTTTTCTGGAATATGTAATTCAGACCTTTTTACATAATTAATTACTTTGGAGGTTATTTGTTTCGAATGGAGAGTGAGATTTATATACTGTGTTTTGTTTACATTTTCCCTCAAGGCCACCAGTTGACAGGGAAGTAAAGCTTCTGGTAAGCATGGCTCTTTTTGTTCCTTTTGCTGATTAAGCATGAAAAACTACTTGGTCGGCCTTTTATTTTTCTCCATCGCAAACATGAACATTTTTTTCCTTCTCTGCTGTGTAAGATGTGTATTGCAGCGTGTGCAACCTATTAAAATGAAATCAGTTCCTTTCATTCATTAGGAAACATTATTAATGTATGAGACAGCACTTTGAAAGTGAGTGGGAGTGGGAGGGACACTCAGATAATCAAAAAGTTTAGTTTGAGTATTGTCCCAAACTCCGGGATCATTTGGGAATATCAGTGCTGTCCTTGAGGATTTCTTGCCATCCGCCTTAAAGAATTATTCCTGGACTGGTGCCTTTCTCACTGTCGCTCACATGACCCTGGCTGCCCTGCGAAGATGCTCATGACCTGTTTGTCACAGTGCTCTGCTTTCCCATCAGACACAGGATATGTGTGTCAAGAGGGGAGGACTGCATGCTGAGGCATCCTGAATATTGCAAAGACAAACAGATGTTGTAGTTGCACTGTTGTATGGTACATGTCATCAGCTTCTTTAGAAGGAAAAAAAGTTGTCTTGAGTTGGTTTCACATCCACAACCTAATTAAAATTGTATATCACCTACGACATTTAAGATGTCTGTAGTGGAATGTGTCCACTCCCACCAGATAATAATGCCTTTCAAAAAAAGCACATTCATATTACACAGAGCTCGGCCTGAAGTTGTTCTCCAAAAACTGATCTACAATCTGCTACTTAAGCATAAATACACTGCAGGGCGAAGGCACAGGCTTGCACTCATGAAGATGAAACCAGGAGGTGCTGCGTGTCAGGATTTGCAATGTCAGCACACGTGATGAGCTTTAATGAGCAATGTGTAATGTGGAATCACACCCATGACTGTTTTTTTTCTGCATTGTACCAAAGTGGAGCTTAAGGCCCTCATCAATGCTAAGTAGTTCTTCATCTTAATTAATAATCTACTCCATTACTTAAATGACACAGTGGGACTGTTTGACTAATGGCGCCAGCTGCAATCAATAGGGAACCCACTCATGTTATGGGTGGATGATTTAAAGTCCAGCACATTTACAGGAGCCGTGGTGCTTACTAAGCACAGATAGCAATTAATAAAGCAGTTCATGATGCAGAAAGAGATCGAGGGAAGCAGGTTAATTTCATTATGTTTACACAGAGGTTCTTGTCTAAAGCAATTACGCCTAAAGACAACATGTTGGTAATATTAAGCTGATTATGTTTAGATGTTTAACAGACACATTAATCCTGACAGCTTCCATAAGATGATGCCTTATTCCTGCCTGGTTCTGCTGGTATGCATTGGACTCCTAACCTCAGTCTGCAGAACACAGTCAACCTTTTCAGTATGTAAGCATGAATATACTACAACACACAAGCGAAGCTCTGTTTTTACTTTACATTGCAAAATAAAACCCAGCAGGTCTGGGGGAAAATAACTTTTCGCCACGACAGAGCTGCAAAGCATTTCCTCTCACAGTCACTTCACTTAAAACTGACTCAGGCCACTTACGGCATCCTCTAATTACAAAATAGAGTACCCACTCATTCAATCTTAATGACACATATCACTAGTGGAAATCTCATAAAACCTGGAAAGAAAAACATTTGGACCGCATCCAAAAAGGCTGTGGATCCAGTGAGGTCATCACTGTGGCGAACACAGGACCATTTGTGGGCTGGGTGTTTGTCAGGCCGTGACTAACAGTGATTCAGGGAAGCGTGTTTAATGATTCAGAGGTGAGTTGTGAGAAGTGCACCTCGTTTTTTTTTTACGCAAACTTTTAAAGCCCAGTGACCCATATTCCGACCATCCTTATCCGAACTACTGCATACCTCTGGATCTACAGCTGAATTAAGTGTTATACCATTTTTTCCAGAGTTGACTATTACCCACTCTTGCTGACTTGACTGGCGCTAGTAGTGGTTTGTGGGTTATGCATGCCAGTCAAATGATAGTGTGTTGCAATCGGAGAAGCGCAGATGACATCATGTTCACATCATTGAGCAATGTGTAAGGGATTGAATAAATAGCACACTACCATAGGAAGTTACCGTGCCCAGTAAGTTAATTTTACACTGTACTTGCAGGCTGAATATTACCTCCTGAGGCTTTATTGGGATCTATTTTTATCTAATCAAAGAATGACTAATTTTCCCTGAGTCGTTGTTAAATGGCGATGCAATAAATTTCCCCTCATTTCCAATCCACTAATTCCAAAGCGCTGCGCTCAGGCTGAGAGATGGCTCTATCTGTAAAAGCTTTTGATGCCAGCAGATGAGAGGTCTGCACAGCACGCCGAGTGGCTCCAGTCTAAAGAGGAGAGTCCTCCCTCTTACCTAGCACAGACAGGCACGAGGCTACTGCTGAGCTGGCACCAGAACAAAGCCCTCCAACAGCTGCTTGATAATGTGCAACCATTAATTACATTGTGATGCCTCAAGTCTGGCCTGTGTCGCCGAACAGAGAACCCTCGCCTTGCCGAGCCTGGAGGAATTATGTAAGAATGAGTTGCACAATGTTAACCAGACACAACACTGGATGTACTTAATAATGATTCTCTTGCACGTATGCAGTCAGACCCCGAGTCTCCTTTAGGACATGAATAAATATTTTGTGAGTTGAATAGAGTCTTTAAGAGGATGATTGTATTGTTTTATTCAGCTAATCTTTTATTCTGTCTAAAACCAGGGTGTAACTCGTATTTGCAAGCAACAGGAAAATGTTTTTCTTTCTGATCTTTTCAAAGTCTCCGCGGAGTCAATTTTGGATTTGCATCACATTATGAGCAGAGTCTCAGTTAAGTATAGCGTGACATTTAGTGGATCCTAGAGAAATCAGTGCCTGACAAAATGAATAAGCAAATCTGGGGGGGTCAAGGACTTAATGGCTGCAGATCTGTTTGACGTGTCCTCCATATATTTCCATTTTCTATTACTCAACTTGGTGCTGTTGAGAAAGGTGTACACACACACACACAGCCCCCACATGCACGTCCTGTGTGCTAGCTCTGCCTTTTGCAGGAAGACAAGCATACTTTGTCAGTCTCATTTAGGCTCCCACTTTAACTAAATGGTACTGGATTGCTTGAGTGCTGATGATAAGTTACAGTACAGTGAAACATTTATCATTCACCCTGGCAACTGTGTGGCTGCAGTTGAGAAATGTCTGCTTCTGCCAAAGGAAGAATTAAATGAACTGACCAATGGTGCTGGACTTTCTGTAATATCACTACTGTCAGACCTTGAAAATAAAAGTCCTTGGAAACTTGCATATTGACTGGGACACCTGTGAAAAACAGTCAATGAAAGGGAAACTGAAGTGGAATGAGTTTCTTGGCTTTTTCTAGAAGTACTCTTATGGTAATATTTTTTACTTGTATGCCTATTTATGTAAAGCTTTGTGTGTCATATGTCAGGTTAGTCTGTAATTCTAAGCGTCAGGAAAAGGAAATTTCACTTTTTCTTTTTCCGAATGCTAAAAATGGCCACTGAGAAGATTTGCCTGTTGGAAAACTGAGAAGCTGGGACCTGGGCTTTCAGACACTACCTCACTTTCAGATCCCACGGGTATACCAGCACATGCAGGTAGGTATCGGGCTCTAATCCAATTATTTCCACCTAATGGATCTTATTCATAGATATTCTGAAAAGGGATTAAATAGTGATGGAGAAGCTGGGACTTGGGCAAGTAAGGTATTGTACTTATTTCCTTAAAAAGATACTCAAGTGTAAATTTCAGAATCAAAATCCATCTAGAGATTTGATCAAAAAGGTTAGCGAATGGATTGCGTTTAGTCTCAACAAAGCCTCTGCTCTTCATCTCACATTGAGGCCTGTTTAAGCAAAAGGGCACATGAAGCTCAGCTTTGTCAAATATTATGTTCTTTCTTCTCGTGGACCATTGTCTTAACTACCTGGGGAAAAACAAGCAGTTCTTTTATACACCATATAACCAGGAGGCTGTGCTGCCGGGGCCCAGGTAGGTAAAACAAAGGGCTCAGTGTTTGATATTCGACCAGGAGGGGCGCCTAACTGCCTTACTGTTTCCCCTCCCTTTACAGTTATTCTCCAAAGTGGATGACCTGGCAGTTGGCATATATGTCCACTTCCCGCCACCAGCTGCCTCAAAAGCAGTGGCTTACCATGTGTCCAGAGCACAAAGCAACACAATGGCAACAAACAGGCCAGGCACAGCGGTGTTGGATGACTTGTCTTTGTATGGTGTGAAAGGCTGATGCTGCAGTTTCACAGCACAATGACAGAAGGCAGAGACAGAGAACCTAAAGGTAGAGTTAAAAGTCTGTTTTCACCAATGCACTGTGTGTGTCTTGTCTGTGTGTGTGCGTGCCAGTCTGTGCCCCCCCCACCCATCCAAGGCTGGATTACCGACCAGGCAAAGCAGGCAACCAGGACATCAGAACTCAAGGGGCCACAATAGCTGCAGGCGTATTGTGTGTCATCTGGTTTGTGCTAATTTAATTGATCATTTGTTTTGGAGTATGTGCCACTGGTGCACAATACCATCTGACATGATGAGGGACTCAGGGTGGCTTCTGCTTTTACCTGACATAGAGGCACTGTCTTGAAGTCAAAATCTAGCTTTAGGAGCTTCATTATTTTTGCAAGATTATTGACATTTAACTCTATTAGATAGCAGACAGCAGAGAGGGGTAATGAGTGGAGAGAGACACGAGGAGTGACATGTAACAACACCTTAGTCACCAACATTTGCAATTAATACAATTACCAAAACCAGCTGACATGCATGCAGTGAATATGAGACTTTTGAGGACCCTGGGGCCCGCTTTGCCTCATGAGTAATGCAGAATCCATAAATTGATGTGCTTAATGAAATTACCACACGGAAAGAAGCATCCTGTTCCTTCATAGACCTTTTCACTGAGGACATTTAGAGTCCACAGTAGGAGAAGAAGCACAGGTATAAAAAAAATCAAGTTAATGATAGGCTGAATTCCTTCTAGCTTCTTCCTTTGCAGGGTCCCTGTAGTGAGCACACTGGCTCACTGTCACACTCTCCTGTCTTACTGGGACACTTGAATAAAGGAGCCACCGTTAATCGTATTAGTAACACCTGCGCTCTTCCTACCATGACAAGTCAAACTGTCTGCTGTGGAGAAAAAAGCATATAGGGGCCCAGAAGATCAATTTTGCCCTGGGGCCCCTACGGGCAGGTTAATCCTACCCTGCCCCCATGGTTGTTGCTACTGAGAGGTGTCTTTGTTCAGAACAATGTGCATCCACAGCCATGCAAAAGACAAGTATAACAGCCGCAATCAAACAGCAGAGACAAACAAATTTTATGGGCATGTACCATAATATTCTAATAACAAACAACAATAATAATAGTGTAAATGCAAACTGTTCGAAGACCATACAAACCTAAACAGGAAAGTTGTTTTTCAGCATTACTCAAATAGCAACATCCAATAAAGAAACATAACATATGTCTTTCACATGTTTGTCAATCAGATCATCTCCCAGACTGATGAATAGACTCTACCTGTCTGCTTTGTTTAGATCAATGTGCATCTACATGCAAAAGACAGCAATAATAATCAAACATTAGAGAAAAACAAATGGAGCCTATGTGCATGTACCATTGTTATTTCAAAAATGTAAACAGATCATATAAACCTAAGCAGGAAGGATAACGGTTGTTTCAACATATTCATGTAGCAACCTCCCACAAAAATGTATGAATAAACGAATGACTAAGTGAATGAATGAATGAATGAATGAAGATAACAGTTTTCATGTATCATCCAGTGGGTAGGTCTGTGAAATCAGATCACCTCCCCAGACTGATGGACAGACTCTACCTGTCTGCTCTTTTAGGAACAATGTGCAGCTACAGCCATGCAAAAGACAACAATAAACAAAAAAACAATGTGCATCCACAGCACAACAACTTTTATGTGCATGTAACATTTCAAACTGTGATCAGACCATATCAACCTAAAAAGAAAGGATAGCCGTTTTCCCCATATAGTAACATCCTATAAAGAAAACATTAGTTTCCAAATGTTTGTCAATCACGTCATCTCCCAGCCTGACGGACAGACTCTACCTGTCTGCTCTACCTGCGCTCGTGCCTCCTCTCAGCCGTTTCCTAGGTTTCCGTGTACGCGCTGCGAGCGGAGCCGCGCGGCTGTCACACAGTTGTTGCCAGACATGGCGGCGGATCTCCAGCCCGAGTGGATCTCCTGTCTCCCGTCTTCCTGGAGTTATGGGGTGACTCGGGACGGACGCGTCTTCTTCATCAAGTAATTACCTTTCCAGAGAAGAGGACTCAAGTGTGATTTGAACAAAGTCGGTGTAGTAATGAATTATTTTTTTTTCCCTCCTGTGTCTGAACAGCGAAGAAGCCAAGAGTACAACCTGGCTGCACCCAGTCAGCGGCGAGGCGGTGATAACCGGCCACAGGAAAACTCCAGGTGAGGTGTCACTGTCAAGTTTCTTCGGTGGCTTTAACCTCCCCCGGTGTTGCTGTTGTCCGAGCCCCGGTGCTACAGCCCGGGGGCGCCTGGGACATCCACGCCGTGTTTGTTGACGCCTGAGCGGGCTTTTGTCGCGCGGGTCTCAGCCTCTGCTCCCGGTTGGTCAGTCGGTGAAGTTAACGACTGGACGTTAGCCTCCTGCGACTTTTTGCTAACAAACACCAGCACGTAGTTGAATTATTAATTTGTTTAGAATAAGAGCTTCTGTTACGACAGCTTATCTGATGTGTTCAATTGATGCTGAATTGATGAGTTAATCGGTGATGTCCAGTTTGTCAGGTTCACTGTTGGCAGTAAAAATTAGCTGTAAATATAAAATTAGCTTCCTTTTAGACAACACTTCCAAAAGCTTGTCTTAAAAGCATGTGTGTGTGTTACATGTTAAAATTAGCTCCCTGTAGTGTATTACACTGCTGTACCTGCTACTATGTAGGAGTCTCCTCTTGTATGTCTGCAAAGCATCCTACTAATGTTCTTGAGTGGTATCTCAGCAGGGCTTCAATTAATTATCATATTCATTATTGATTAATCTATTAAGTCTAAAACATGCCAAAAATATTGGAAAATGCACATCAGAATTTCCCTTTCTCCAAACCCTTCAGAGCTGAAATAATGAGTTGATTAATGGATTTGTTGATTGCCAGAAAATTAATCTCAAATGAATTTAAATGATTAGGTAATTTTTCTAAATGCCTCAATAGTTCCAGTTTGTAATTTGTGAGGATTTTCTGCTTCTGTTTGTCTTTTGTAAGAGAAAATTGAATGTCTTTGGCTTTTGGACTGATGAGCTGATTGAGCTTTAGGAAACTGTGATGGATAGTTTTTACTGTTTTCTGTCATTTTAAAGATCCTACTGGTTGATCAAGAAAAGAATTGACAGGCTAATTGATAATGAAAATAACTGTTAGTTGCAGCCCTAAATGTGAAGTATACCAGCTGCCTGATTTTTTCATTCATTCACTATTATATTTAGAATTAACAAATCCTTACGTTTGAGAAGCTGGAAACATTAAAGCTTTGGCATTCTTGCTTGAAAAATGACATGATTTGCAAAATAGCTGCCGATTAATTAATTAATTGATTGACTAATTGCTGCAGCTCTGCATCTCAGTGTGAACTGACAGCTGGAAATGCATATCCCTAGTTGATTTGATACACACAGCATCTGTTTGTTTCACCAGTTTGTGTTCACATGTTTTTGTCCACCTCTCCCATTTTACAGACCTACCCACTGGATGGGAGGAAGGATATACGTTCGAAGGTGCACGGTGCTTCATCAAGTGAGTTTAACAACCTCCCTCCATAAGACACACTCACTCACTCACTCACAACCCCAGAACCTGCATACAGAATATCTGAACCTGCAATATGAATTCAAAGCACTTTACATGTCACCATGATTGCAGCATGCCATATTTCTAAACAGGAATTTCTTTATTACCACATTTATCACTTCATATGAATGAAAAGCTTATTCAAATGCTGCAGTTATCCTGAACACATGCTGTGTGTTTGAAGTAAATATTGCATGGTCATAAATTTGGAACCTTTACTCCCTATTTCTGCACTGCAGAAGCCTATTGCAAAAGTTAATGATTACACAGGCACATTGTGCAAATAGTAGACAGACATGGGCAAAGTGTGGTTGCTGTCTTGTTGAGAGCTGTTTTTGTTTATTCAGACTTACCCTGTGCAGAGCTAAACCCACTTGGAGAGTTGAGCCAAAGTATAATGTGTTCTCTTTTTCTGACAGTTATTAAACTGTCAGAAAAACTGTTATCCTTCCTGTTTAGGTTTACATGGCCTGCTTATGTTTTGCAAGGACACTTGTCTTAAGTAGATGCTGGAAAATATTTCTGAGGTACATGCCAACCTATGGTATTAAAGACCTCTTATTAAAGTCTCCTTACATTGATTTCCTTTGAACATCATATCCCCAATTTGCTCATTTGTTTGTGGTGTGTGGGCAGGGGAAAATGTGATATATCATCCATGTCCATGAAAACACTTTGGTTTGTTCAGTTTTGCGCCTCTCTCTGTTTGAAGACCAGGATCTACATGTATTACATTAGTAGTTGGCTATGTTACACAGTCGCTGAATGATAGTATATTTCACATTTTCCTGTCTCTGCTCCATGGTAGCCTGATGCATGCGGCTAATGAAAAGGGATCACAAGCACTGTCATTCAGTCAGCACTGATTCATCATCTGTCCTCATAACGCTTTAAATCCAAGGATGTGAGTTGAAATATTTTGTTATTTTGCATCCCCTAATGAAATACTCGTCGCACACAGCAGGTATAGATATTTTGCAGATGAATTTCTCTGCCAAAATACAAGAATGCTTTGTGTGATTGAAGACACTGCTTTACACAGGCTACGAATTTAGGATATTATGCCTTATTATCCTCACTGAATCCCCTCTCCGTCTTTGACTTCCTCATGAATTTGAGGCGCTTCATGTGGCAGGTTGCCAGGCAGTCTGACTGAAAGGCAGTAATTTTATATTCCAGTATTTTATCACAGCTTCTCAGTGCAAAACAGACTTGGGGACCACATTCATTAGTTGATCACTGTGATTCTCGTAGAGTTCAATGGCATGGTAATGTTCTTTGTGAACCAAGTCACAAACCAATCATGCTGTCCCCTGCAAAATGGGAAGACTGCATTTTGCAAGTGAAGAACCATTGGTTTCAAGCATTAGCTGCATTTTAAACACATTTAAAGTTTGAAGACTACATGCATTTCATTTAAGTTTTAAGGTATATTGAAGAAGTAATTTAAATTCAACTGTTCTGTCCCTAGAAGCTGCAGTTATCACAAATATATCTCCTTGGCTCTTAAATTATCTCCTTGCTGACACTTGCATTTGAAACTAATTTGACATTTGCCTCAGTCACCCTAACAGCAATAGGAAGCCTATTGATTACCTGACAAAGTAAATAGACAGTTTACACTTACCACATATTAACTGATTCACCACTGCTCAGCAAACACGACCCATGGTTTTATTTGTTTTTCTGCAAAGAAGCAGGTGAACCACACGTGAATCTTTTCGTCAACTGCAATTACAAGTAACAGTTGTGATTAACAAATTGCAAACAGAAACATGTGCTCAGCTGGTTTAACTAGGCCACAAAGAAGCATAGCATATCTCCTTGTGTTGACCCTAATAACAATCTGACCAGCAATGTGACCACATTTGTGCAACATAAAAACATTTTTTTAGAATGGAGCAATGTGGCAGATGATTTCCCAACATTCATTTGTGTTGGATATTGTTAATTTAGCAGGTGTCCATCCAAAAAATACACACTGCAGTTAAATAGATTTCCTTCGCCTCTTTCCCATTATGGTGTCTCTCGGTCCTGTCTCACTGTCACTCATTAGTGGTGCATGTCATTTACCTATAATGTATGTCATTTATTTTTGAACACTGCTTGAAGGGAACTAACTAAAAGCTAAAGTGAGAGCTCCATATTTGAAATGTAAATGTATTTTATATTGCCAGTATAAAAATGTTGCGTGTAGATCCATCTGACATGCTGCACTTCTTATTGGGTGGACTATGCTGTTTAATCTGAATGAAAACTGCTGCAGATTTTGTGTGTGAAATGCAGATAATTAGCCTGCATGTAACCGAGGCTGCCACAGTCTGGCTTGTTTTGACTGTTTGAGCAAGACACATTTTCCCAGACTGTTTACTGGGACTGGCCCAAGAGGATCCTCTTTGTTGTTTTACATCGCAAGAGCTTTTAGAATCGTAGTTATGTGGTCACCGCTTTATGTATGTGTGTCATTAAGCTGGCTGTGTGCACTGATAAACGAGCATTCAAGGCACAAGATCAATTTGTCAGTCTTAAATGATAAAGATTTGTCTTTATCTTTTATAGATGTATAATTGGGCTATGTAAAACCATGCCTGTTAATTTCATTGTGACTCATTGTTTTGACATACAGACTTGTTGACAGGTTTATGTGATGACTGTCTTGGACAGTACTTGGGGCATTTTGAGGCTTTATGTGAGGCTGCCAATAAAAGCCTCAGAAAACTGTCCAAAACCATTAGCCTGATGACAGTTGGATAAGTCTATGCCTTTTTTTTTTTTTTTTTTTTTTTTTTTACTGTAGCTCATCATTACTTTGTCATCAATTTTGTATTGTTCAGTATTGCAAGACAAGGTTATAGTTTTTACACTTTTAATGCAGTAACCAGAGACAAATAGTTAAACCAAAAAAACAACACCCTCCATTTGCTTTCAGACTCTGCATCATTGATTCCTTTCTATGACTCGAGTCTTTTTTGAGCCTGCGAAAGGATCTGGCCCATTCACATGCTGGCTGTGTGGCTTGGCTGTTACCATGGGGTTACACAGTGTGAGCATCAAGGAGCAGATTGTGCTGACGTAGCCTGTCTTCTGACGGGATGTGTTTGGGAGGATGGAAGGTGCAGATTGTCGGTGTGACAGTGTGGAAAACAGGCACGGCCCATCACAAGATTTGATTAATTTATGGTACTGTGAGGTTTGAATGAGTGAAGGTCAGTGCAGATGTTAATTGAATCAGTCACGGCTTACTGCTCTCCTCAGACCGAGCGGTCTCTCCTGAATTTCCGGGTTGTTTGCAGGTGGCCCAATGCCAACATGGCTTTTTAGTTTGCGGAAATATGTGTCAACAGGCCAGTATTGCTCCCTCACTATCAGAGAATGAGATCATGTGGAGGTGTAAATATCTGTTCATTTCATTCACAAGCAGACACGTATCACTAACGTCAGTGTGTTGTGATGGTTTTGGTTCAGACAGGACCACAAGCTGTGAAAAACGTGCCTTTTGTTAAGAGGCTACAGTTAAAAACAATTTCAGCGCTACCGGCTGCCGCTGTTCAACGCCACTATTTTTCTTTTCAAACGTGCTTGTTTGCTTTTTGACTGAAGAACACATATCCATTACATATACTCACACAAACAATAAAGTTGAACACAGTATAATCCCATCTGCTGTGGCTCACTGAGGAGAGAGTAAGCGGGTCAATAGCACCCACCCATTGGTCCTAATACATTCAAGTTTTTAAGCTAGTGGCTTTTGGCCCTGGCCTCAACTGCTAAACTTGGCAATAAATCAGAGAACGCTGAACTCCATCCAGCCGTTCTGCTGCTTCGGTCCTCCAAGAGCTGAAACAATAATCCACACATCAGAGCAACACACGCTTTCTCTTTTAGATTACCTGTCTGTTACTTTGTACCTTGTGTATTGAGAGTTGGAGCTGGTACACTTTTGTGCAAATATCAGCAGGTGATGCTGAGGATGTTATGCACACATGCAAAATACTGCATGCTGCATAGGCTCTGTACAGGGTAGTATACGGAGAATCAAGCCTTTGGACATTTTGTTTTCCTGACATTTTCTCTGTATCTTTCTCTTGGGTCTCCTAGTAATTTTTACAGCCACCCAGAGAGCAGTATCTGTTCAGTTTGTTTTTGTTTGTGACGTAAACAGCGTTTTGATGAGACTGTGCCATCTGGCAGATTTGTGTTTTCTATTTTATCTCTGTAGCACATAATCCCACATTTTAACTTAAGCCTCATTTTGAGGGGGGCACATGATTTGGGCAATTGAACCAGCGTTTTGTCAAAATCCTTGTCTGTCACTGTCTGCTAATGAGGATTCTTGACGACTTTTCAGAAGTGTGTATCCGGATAAACGTGGTGAAATAAGTTTGACTGGTTTCAAAAGGCTTAATGTTTTAGTAGGAAAATGATGACCCTAATTATGAGTCTGTTGCCTCATGGATGCAGAAAGTGTTTACAGCAATTATGTTTATGAATAGACAGGTGCTGATTTCCTGCCAGTTCCCTCTCTTTGTTCGCTATTCTTGTCTCATTTATTCTGCCTGGAAAAGGAGGGGGAAAAACCTAATTGCTAAAGCCAAGGCTAATTGCGGTGGGTTACACAATGAGGTAACTGACATCTTGTTTTGAGGCTAATGAGTGAGTCTCAAACAGCTGACCCTCGCAGTGCAATAGACCAAGAGTCTTGCTTGATTACTGCCCAGTTATTAATGTTTAATTTGGTGACATTTTGTCAGAGTCCTTTGAGGGCAATTTGCCGCTTCCGAGTCCTCATCAGTATAAAGTGCAACATAAAATATAAATATTGTACTAGTTTGCTCTGCAACCACCACTTTCATTAGACTGTTCACTTCTACCGCTGCATAATTCATCACTCAGAACAGAGGAAAGCATGTCAATTGAAATTTGGCCAATTATGACAAAAATCTCTCCAGAGGATCTCTGTTCAGCTGTTGGCTCATTTTGTGCTTTGAAGGCCCACACACTGGCTGACTGCACATTTGAACGTGGGAGTATTGGGTTACAGTGATGTGGATCGATACTCAGTTGTGGTAATTGTCACTCAAAAATAAATAATCAAATCCTCTTTTTTGATGACACTGTTTTTGTTGTTGTTGTTTTTTTTTAAATCTATGAGCTATTAGAGACACTGCTTGTCATAATGACCCTGCAATAACTGCGGAGACAAGCTGTGAACACAACACTGGTATATTGTCGCTTTATAAGCTGATATGGTGAACTTGCTAATGGTTGCATCCAGCAGATACACGTCAACATTAGCATTCATTTGAAGATGTGTTCCTGGCCACCTGGTGAGGTTTGATATTCACTCTCTTTTAGCTCTGTTTTTGTCTCCACCAACTCTTGAGGGAAATATCTGCTATTATTAGCTGCTTAATGCTCCACAGTGTTCACCAGCTATATGTTAGCTTTTTTGGTGAAAACAACTCATGCCTCGGCTGAGAATGACACTCAATGACAGTAAAATTAAAAGATGCTAAAATGCTCCTTCGACCTGGGGGGAACGGCAGAGTCATTAAATATGTCTCTGTGGGTTTTCCATGACAGGCAACCCCTTTTACATTATACATTCAATCCATTGTTAATAATATTAATTATAGCTACTTAAAAGAAACACTTTGGTGGATGCACTTGTTCACCATACCTTTCAAAATACCCTACACTTTCAGTAAAGGCTCTACCAGCATTCAAATAGTTAAATTCCAAAAATTGTCACTTGTCCATACCAGTATTTCTGTTCTTGTCTTGCCTCTTTCTATGTTTCATCTCGGCAGTTCCAGACACTTCAGACACTGACACTTAAGGGCATCAGTAAAATGAGGCATCTTATCAGAGATCTGAAGAATGGATTAGCATGTCACAGACTTCAAGCATTTGGGATTTGTTTTCATTTTCATGAGTGACATCAGCTACAGTGAGTAAAAATCCCCAGTGCTAGGGGACAATCTGAGAAATGAGCTGTTTCTCATTTGTGTTTATGTGGGTTTGCGGTGGCTTTGTCTGTAGCTTCACCTGGAATATAGTAATATTTGAGAGTTGAGAGTCTCTCAGAGCAAAAACGACAGGAGTCCCTGTGAACCCTCCATAACTGTCAGACACACAGTTATGGCAGACTTTAAAGGCTCTCCCTTCTCTCCAGGGAATAATTCAAGCTTCTATCTGTGAGCAAAGCCTTATATCAGACCTGATTATGTAACCCTGAAAATCCAGTCACAGTAGTCAGAGTGTGAGATAGGTGATCAAGTGTTTGGACGAGGAATTAGATTAAAAGCAAGATAGGGCTGTATATTTAATCCTTTAATAAGTGATCACAATTTTGGTCTCCACATTTAGACTAATTAAACTTGACCAGGTGAATATTGATTGCCTGCACTGCTGCATCAAATCAAGTGCTCCCTAGTGAACAGAAGGCTTTGACCAATCACAAGTGGTTGTTTCAGTCACGCTGTGATTAATCTTTTCTATGCTTACAAAACATGATTGCAGCTGTAGGCGAGAGCGATGTCACTTCACACTACACCTTCAGTGTAATGTAACTCCATTTTCTATATATGGGGATCAATTCTTTTTGTTATGGGCATAGCTGATTAGCTGGTAGGTGTAAAATTGTATATTGGGAAACCTCAAGGATAGCTCGAATCAACAGTTAATCGTTAAACCACTGTTGTGAATCAGTGTGCCTGGGATTTTCTCTCTGAGACTCTGCCAGGTCCACCAGTGGCTCTATGTAAGGTCTTGGTCTCACGTCAAAACAAAAATGCGTTTACAGTACTATGCAAGATACTAAATGCATTAAGAAAACTATAACCATGATATTTTTATTTTATAGAAAAAGTTTTCAGTATAAACATCACATCATTTCACAGAAATTTGTGGACAAGCAAAAACTGACTGGTCTGTATTTCTGATTTGATATTAAAATTATACTAATTATACAATGGTTCTAGTTAACCACTGAAACTAACCCCAAGCCTAATCAAACTCAGTAACCACATCCTGTGCAGGTTTGCTGGGGCAATGTTAACAAAGGCTCTTTTTTTGCATTTTCTTTCAATTAAATTAGTAGCAACAGCCTTCTTTCCCACATAGATGTCTCTGGCTCTGCATTTCTCAGCGTGTGCGTCCTGGCTGGTAGCACCTTGAAGTACTTCAAGAGATTTATAATAAAGGCAACAAGTAGAGCCTGTTTCTTTCATTTGTTTTGCTGGAGCTACAGCCGCATTGGGTGAGAGGCAGGGTGCACTCTGGACAGCTCGGCTCTCTGCCACACAAAGACAGACGACCTTTTTCACACCTGTGGGCAAATTAGATTTCAGTTCACCTCACCTGCATGTCTTTCATGTCAGAGGAAACTTAAGTGGCTGTAGAAAATTCACACAAATGCAACGACAGCTTGTGAACATTAAAAGATTAGTTTAAAGTTACCTTTTTGTGTTTGGGAAATCGCCAAACTGATTGACTTTCGAGGAAATAACACTTAGCTTTGCGTTATATCGATCTTTGCCATAGCCTTATCCATTATTCTTTTACACTGATTCAATGTTAAGAGGGATGGATCATGTGTCTTAAGAAACAAATGAAATAATCCTGGTGATCGTCTTAACTATAATCATGAAGCCCATATGCAGTGTCTAACAATATGTCTTCAAAGAAGTGAGATGTTCATTCCCATACACATGACTAGCATTAACAAATGGCACATCAGGGACAATGCCTTATTCAAACTGTAAAGCTCTGAGAGACTGTTTACTCACCCCCTTGGCAGGAGGAGGCTCTGATGGCTGTGGCTGCTGACTCACTAACTCTGTCAGTGCTCAGCACTCATGCATCTCACTTGTGTGTGTAATGTGATTTAAGAGGAAAACCAGTGGACCTGGTTCTGCTGTACATCATCCCCATCTCTAGCCCCATAACTCTCTGTTCTTAGTCTGGGTGCTGACTGGGAGACAGACAACAAACTAGGTAGGCTTTGAGCAGTTCAGACTGCTCTCACGCGTTTCAGTCTCTGTGGGGTCCCTGCCATCTGGCAAGCACTGGAAGAAAAGTGTGTATGTGTTTTGGTGTTTGGATGCTCTGTGTGTGAACATATGTGTAAGAGATCCTCTGATGTCGGTGACCGCCCCAGGTGCTGATTAAGACAGTTTCTCAGTGAAGATCCACATCAGACCAAATTGTCCTCTGCTGTTGTTCATCAGATTGTGTTCACTCTTTCTATCCTATGGGAAAGATTGTTGTCTCAGAGTTGGAAACTTAAAGGACACGGCTGCTTTTAACAGGATCAGGAGACCTTTGTCTCACTGGTGCTAGCTGCCATCAGTAGAAGAACCTGACGCCTCTCTAAGTGTAATCTCATAGACTTTTTTTTTTGTCATTTTTAGAGTGTGCACAAGCCTAAGCCTAGCTGATATCATCATTTTACAAATTATTTATAACAAAATGCATTTTTTATAAATCTCAAACTGCAATGATTAACAGCCAGTACTTAAGAATATGTATGTAATCCCCAGTGGTATAGAACATGTTGACTGAGTGTACGCCTACCTCTTGGGTTAAGCAGTGGAGCATACAGCCTACAATAATTCTTTGGCCATAAAGCCTCTTAGTTGTGTGGTGTCTTTGATTTAATGCTGATAGAGCTGTTGAACTTGAGTAATCCCTGTAGTAATCTGCAATGAGCCGCCCTTTGCTGATGTTGTGCCAGGTTGGATCTGGGGACAGCTGCCTTCCTGGGGGTCTTGCTGTTGGTCAGCCATTATTCTGCACGTTATTAGGTTTACATATGAGAACTTGGTGTCTCAACATCCTTTCCTTACAACTTATTTTTCATGGGTGGGGGGACTGTGCTGCTTTGCCATAGATAGCAGTCTGTTTACCTTTTTTATCCATATAGCTCTCAAGTAGAGAGATATCATGTCAGAGAAGCACAAGTGAGATTGTTTTTCTAGGATATAATCTTAAGCCATGTGTGAGACTCCAGTATACTGGCGGTTCTCTGCTTGTCTCTGATGTCAAATGTTCTAAATACCCATCCAGCCTGACTCACTGCCTCTAAAGGGCCTGTTTAGTTGAGGAACTCAATATTGCTTGAAGTTAAAACACACAGCCATTACAGTGCTCATGGTGAGATGCTGAAACCAAACAAGAGCTACCCAGTGCCTGTGCAGCTGGAAAGACACTTGTATTTGCCAATGAAATCTGTTTGCTTTGATTCAACAATACCTGTCCTGTGATCTACACTCGTGTTATCTCTTAAGCTTTTAAAATGGTACAGCTCCCATATCATACCGTGGCAAAGCATACACCTAACTCCTTCTATCTCTTTTCCTTTCTTTCTCTGTTTCTCCTGTCTGTCTACCTCAGTCCAGTGGACAGTGCACGGCCCAGTTGTTTTCCAGATGGTCTGTGATGATTAGGGAGCTTTTGGAAGCCGTCACTCTGCTCAAATGTACTACAGCTGTGAGCTCTTGGAGCACCATGTTAAAATGTCCACAGAGGGCTTTGGAACACTGAACTGTTTCCTGAAACAAATTGTTACAAATTCAGCCTCCGAATTTGTCTTTATCCACATCCAAACATGCAGTCATTACTCTCTTTTTGTTTTTCAACTGCTTCGCCTAAAGAGAATCCGAGCCTCTGTTTTCACAGTGATCAAACCTTCATGAAAAGGGTCTACTAAAATATTGCAGCGTACCTTCTTTTCCCACTGCTCCAAGGGGCTGAATAAAGGGTGTAGTCCTATATTGATGTACAGGTTGCTGCCAAGTTTTCAGTTTAGCAGCAGCAGTGGAGGGATTAATATCGTACCCTCCTGGTCCTGTGGCTTTGGCTTTTCCCCCTTTTCTCTCCTGGCAACAGCCTCAGCTTCCCCCTGCAGACCTCACATGTCTCACAATGCTTTCTCCCCGACATGTTCAGCCAAGGCATAATGTATGCTACCAGCAGGACATTGTTTCTTTCTGTAATTCTTGTTTAAGATTTAAATTCTCTCACAATTCTTGTCTCTGTCTCCTGAGCTCAGTGACAGCACTGGTGCTTTTGGCTCCTTAGGTGTGACCTTTGGGTGTTTTCTTTCTCACAAGAACCACGGTGAGTGTTATTACCTGGGAATAAATGGCTGTATGTATATTTGATAACCCTTAACTTATCTCTAATGGTCTAATCACTTCTAGGAGAGATATTATTTTGTCTCTAGTCCATTTCCAGTGCTGGCACTTGTAGAAGCCATTCATCTAAAAAGTCCTTATGTAATATCATAACTGTGTGAAGGACTTCCATAGTTATTCCCAAAAAACCTCAACCCAAAGTGAAACTGCTTTTACAACCACTTATCGGGCCTCTTCTATGTCTGTGTGCATGTGGTTTAGTGCTAGGCCCATCCTGACTTGAGTGCACTGTAGATTCTGCTGCTAGATGGGCCACTTGACAGATAAAAATAGTACCCAGGTCATCACGACTGCTTCAAATAGCACCAAGTTCTCTGAGGTGTATTAGAGCCATCAGACCCATCAGATTAGAGAGAGAGAGAGATATTTCAAACTTATCTGATATAAATCTACATCCTGATATTTTTCTGTATAGCATGCAAAGAGAAAAGACATGCTGGGGATTTGGTTCTTTTTCTGGGGACAGGGAGGGGTGCCTTGTGGCAGTGATTGGATAATTCACTGCATTTATTGTTCAACTGCTGGGTAGTGACTTCTGTGCTGTCAGAGTCCTCTCCCACGCTCTGTCCTAGGATCTGGCCATCCCTGCCTAAACAAATATTTGAACTCTGTGCCAAGCCTCTCATTGAATAGTGTATACCTGCTGTGATTGATATTGTACAATTGTGCTTCTCACGAGCCATCTAATGTCATCACTAGAGTTACCATAAGAAGAATGTGCTATAGTGTGGTCAGAGTCACAGAAGAAGTGCTAAAAGTGCTGTCCCTCGGTACAAATGAACGCAAGCTGTTTGTCCTGTAATCACAAAACCCTGGAAAAAACAAACTGCTAAACGAGCATCCCTTGATCTAAATTGGTGCCTTGGAGGCACTGCGTGCTTCCTGCTTCCCGGAGTCCGAGCCGTCTGTTTGAGGTCAGGTCAGGTGATTCACAGATAGCTGAAGAGAATAGCGTGGCTGGGTACTATACAAAGCCTTACCCCAAACTCTCACTTCGGATGTTCGTCAGAATCCTAGGTAGCCTGTGTGTTTTTTTTTTTTGTAGAGCAACCAATATTTTAGGAAACAGTGTGTCAGGCATGCGAACATGTCACCTTTTGGCAGAGTTTGCCATTTTTAAATCCAAAATAGGCCACCTACATGATTCAAGAGCCTGCCTACTAAGCGGCTTCCATAGAAAGACAATGGAGCGCGAAAATCTGATGTGTGGATGTGCATTATGCTTGTGCATCGACTGTCAACAAAAAGCAGCAAGCACCTATAGAAATGGAGCCAATTAGTCTGCTAGTCACAGTAAAGAGTGAGCTCAGACCATGGCTACATCACAGGATGTAAACATAACATAACATCTGGCATCGTCTGCTGCAAGAGGAAAGAGATTTTGACTAAGAGAAATTATCATTTAGTATCTTATTTTTCAAAAATCATCCTACTGGATGGATTTTTCTCTGCTCGCGTATCATTCTCACCTTTTTCACCTCAAAACAGTTTGCATGCCTACATCTTGCCCTCCCTGTCAGAATCTGCTTGCTCAGGCTGAAGTGGATATGTTAAAGCAAGTTGACTTTGTAAACAACACCTTTTAAATATTTACATATATTCTTACCTTACACATTCATTTACATTTGAAAAGTCTTTGTTTTAAATTTTTTTATTTATTTTTTATTCCGCATTGTATACATTGTTTTTTTGTCTTTCCTCTTGTATAATTCCTTGTAAATAATTCAAGCTTTTAAAACACATTACCACCATCACCTGTTACTACACTTTGTAGTCTGCAGAAATGTGTATCACTCTACCCCATGCTTGCACTTGTGCTTGTGTGTCCTGTTGCACATAGCCACAGACCTCAAGATACAAACAAGGTGGGGACCTTCTCATCAAAACATCACACTACCTTGCCACTAGTGGTTAAAAACTCCATACCTTTAAAGGGTGGGTGCAATGAAATCAATCTGTCCCTCCTTTCATACTGCATATCAGCTCTGTGCAGCCTGCTTTCAGTTTCAGTTAGAGGGTGTGTGTGAGTGTGAGAGATGAGGCCACAGTGGAGTAAGCTGACAGGGGCTTCATAACTGTAGTAATGGTTGCACCACATCGTGATCCATCAGTCTAATCAGCTGTCAGCCCTCTGCAATATGTTTCTGCAGCAGTAGGGATGAATGTCTCTGGAAGTCAAGAGTCTGGTTTAAATATCAGCACTACTTGCTCAAGGATAAATGCAGCCTTCCCACCTCTGTGCTGCTGTTCACAGACTGATGTGTGCAGGCATTTCTCCTCTTCTCTGGATAAGAAGAAGCCCACTGTTTTTTTCACTGTAAGACCTCTGCTGGTGGTTCAGATAAATACACCCTCAGCCCTGACTTGTGATGTTATGATTGCGACGTCTCTGCTAAATCCCACTACCTTACACAAGAAGCACCGAGGCAGAGACCATTTCAAGACGTCTTCACTGTGTGACAGCTTTATTGCTGCCTGCCACTGGACTGATGATGGCCCTTATTGAGTGTGTGGGTGGTATTGTGTGTGTATGTCGGAGTGGGAGAAAGAAACTGGTATAAATGTCACAATGACAGAGAGACGAGCCATGATATGAATTTGACTCTACTGTTTGCTCTGCTAGGATCAGCACAACTCACTGCGTGTTAAGAGTGCAAATGTAATAGCTGTCATGTTTTTTTTCTAGGCTATTAAAAACAACCGAAGTATGCTGAATTCAAATCACATTCTCTTGAAGCTGTGATTATAGTTGCAACGACAAGTCCATTAGTCTATTGACAGTAACTCAAACTGCAGATATTTTGACAACAAATTAAATGTTTCAGTCCTTTTTCAAGCAGAAATGCTAAAGGTGTGATTCCAGGGACTCAAATATGACCATTATCTGCATCCCTTGGTCATAGTAAATTGAATATTTTTAGGTTTTGGAATGACAAAAAAGCCATTTAATGAAACCACCTGGGGCTCTGGGATATTGGGATTTTCACTGTTTTCTAGTCTTTTGTAGACTAAATGCTTAATTTATTATTCACAATAATCTGCAAATTAATCAGCTCTGAAAACAATAAATAGCTTCAGCCCTAGTTGTGTGTTTGTACCTTGGTACACAGTCAATGTCTCTGTGTTTGAACACTTCTCTTGGTTCTCTTGGTTGCTGGTTGTGGACTTTTCACAAAAAATAACATATGTTTTACTCTTTGCTTGTAAACCCCCAAGATACATACAAAGTAAATACTGTGCATCATACACCCACACGCAATGCTATTTTCTCCATGTTTCTGTATCACAAAATCTTACAGCGAGTCAGTCTTTTGCATGTCTTTAATCCACAGCATAACTACTTACAATAAAACACAAGACGTCATCTTTAATTTCATTTGGCTCCGTTTTGTAGAACAGTGATGTCATTCACTCTGAAAGGAAAACTTCTACTCCTTAGTGAGAGTCTGTGTAGGAGGCAACATAAATAACTCTCAAGTCCCTGTGAGTATTTTTAGTCCTTGTCAGACTTATGCATGATCTCTAGGAGTAATTTTAAAATGCTTGATGAATGCAGTTGTTATCCTTGATGCTACAGAGTTGCATCTGTTTGTCTAAAAAAAAACCTTCTCCAAATCAATAGGAAGTTTCAATATAGTGATTTGGAACAAGCCACAAGTGGACTGTAAGATCTTCTGAGCTGCTACATTTGCCTCTCTGCTTATTTGTTTTCATTGTTTATTTATGGAGGAGGGAGGCTCATTAGTCATTCAGTGTGACAGTGTAAATGTGTACACAAGAAGTTTGCTCTTTGCCAAGAACTAAAGCACAGTTACAGCTGGCTCAGTGCCAAGCTTAAAATTGGCTTTACCCTACCTACCAGTCAAAATGGCAGTGTTCTCAAAAAACACCTTTATTCATTTTTTAAAGACACCTAGCCTGGACATGCTTAATTCTTGGCAGATTGCTCTCATTACCTTCCTCAGCAATGTCTTTAAATAATACAGAATTCAGATTATTTTTCTTTGCTATTTACTTTATTGACAAAAGGCTAAAGTATAATAGCGGTGTTTAGGTGTGGCTATTAACAAACATGAGCAACAGACTTGTTACGTGGGAAGGGTTATTATGGGTGTTCAGTAAAAGTTCACTTCATATCTTGCATAGAGAGGGTCAGGTGACTGACTGTCGGAGCACTCCTGAGGCTTGGTTGTGCATGAAAGTCTCCCTGTTGAATCATTAGTACATTAGATGAGCTACCGTGTCAGAAAATATCTTCAATCAAAAGCACAAGCCTGTGTACATGAAAACCTAAAGATAGTAGCATTTTAAAAAACTACATCAAAGCTGAAATTCTATTGCTTCTCTCACTAGCAGTTGTCAGCTGTTTGAATCAGTTTGCTTTCTGCATATGGGTCAATTTTAGATGAATATTACCTACTACTGACACGTTCAACCTAGTAATGTCACAAATTTAAGTCCTGCCCACAGTGGCTCTGATAGGCTCTTTCAGGGAACCTGCTGCTCACCAAAGTAACGCCACACCTATTTGACATGCTTGACAGAATTTTAATTGTGGGGTCCACGTCTGGGGCCAGACTAGGCAAGATGTGTGAGAGACACAGACAGTGATATCAGTGCACCTTGGTGGTCTGTTGTTCTCATGATGACCACATACCTGAAACCTGTTTAGTCGAACCCGGACGGAGGCACCTCGGTGTTGTTAACGCCGTTTCATATTTCAGGTGCTGCAGAAGCTACTACAATTGCAGCATTGTAACATGCACATGCACTCTGTCTCATGCTGTTCCACTTGTAGCATGAACCAGTCTTTAGCTAAAGCCCAGTAGCCATATTGAGCCAGGAAGTTGTTGGTTATGTTCCAGTAATGTTAACAGAGCTATCCTCGTAATGAGGCACTGATAGACTCATGTTGAGAGCTATCCTCAGGGAAAGATGAGAGAGGTGCTGTATGTGTGACCAGCTTGTCATTCATATACTCCCACATCTTATGGCAACACTGCACACAGTTTTAAAAGCTGACAAAATAAACCAGCTCAGCTCAATGCAGTATGATTTGGGCATTAGTGCATGTTGTTAAGCCTCAGTTTTTCTTGCTAATTGCACATTAATTATAGCCATTGATATGAAATGTCATGGCTGTACATTATGAACCTCAATCACAGACTTATTACTTTCCTCCAGACAAGAGATTAACGGTGGGAAGGCGTGCTGTGGTTAAACAAGGCTTCATTACCTTCTGGATGAATACACTGACTCTGTGACCTGATATGACATCACCTATAATAACCAGCACTACGGGAGATTAATGTTTCTACTAAGAAAGGAGCTTTATTTTGTTGACTAAAGCAGGACTATTGTAGCTTGGTCACTGCCAGGGAAGAACATGTGGAGCAAGAGCTGAACAGACATGAGGCATTATGATAAATCAGGGACAGACTTTCTCTAACAAATTGGTCAATATTAATGCTGCCCAGTGTTCTTAAGGAGAGGAATGTAGAATCGGTGACAAACTACAGCCATATTGTTTCCCTCCTAGCACAAACCCTGTTGTTTTCTTTATATTTTTGTGGTTTTCATGGAATCTTTAACAGTCTCCACTACTACATATTAAAGGTGTAATATTCATGGAGATATGAAATCATAAAGTATTGCTCAAGGTGATTGCACCAATTCAAATGCCATTTTAATAATGCAACTAGTAGCACAGTGCTGTGTTGACAGACCTATTGTTCATGTTAATGTGGCATACTCATACTCTATGACCTACGTCTGTGGCTCATATGTTCATTTCCTACTTTGTAGTAAGGTGTGGCTTTGTTTTGAACCAATACAATGAAAAGATTCTAAAGCAGTTTTAAAAGATTTATTCTGTTCTTTGAATGTGATCTAACAGGACATGACCTTACTTATTGCTGTAAATGAGTTTTTTTCTTAGAAAGCATTCTGTTTGCTTTGGTACCCTTCAAGCGGGTAGACTTCTTGTAAAACAGTTTTTTTATGTCTAAGATCTTTTCTACAAACTGAACTGAATTCCTCTGACCTTTAAGTCGATCTCAATTACCACCTTGTTTTACAGTTAGGTTAGTTGGTACTGTTGGCGAAATCAATCAGGGCCTGTTGGGAACAAGTTAATGTTCTGTACTGCAGAATTTGTCCCATTTCCATTTGGCTCTCTTCAGTCCTAATACTGTGATTAATAGACACCACTGCCTTACTATTTACTGTCTTTACCCTATATAAAACTGTCCTGAAGATGATTCTGATTATCCATGAGTCATGGAAGTCTGCTAATCCTGTTTACATGTGTTTTGTATATGGAAAAGGCCCATGTCACAGTTCCCCAAGATATCTGGCAGGACATGTGTGTGTGAGTGTGTGCGTGTGTGTGTGAGGCAAAGTTTCCCTGAATCTACTGCAACACTGTAATCAACTCATCATGTTGTCATGAATGGAGAAGAGGACTTAAGTCAGACCTGAGATGGTTTTGAAGTTACTTTATATGTCCCTCTGATATTACTGCAAAAAGACTGTTGCAAAAATCCTTTGTGTTAATGTTTATTCGTCTGTTTTTCCTGCAAGTCATGTTTGACTTTGAGAGGAAGGTAGCTTGTAGCTTGGCTGCCATCTCCTGTCTGAACTATGACCCATTCTTCTCTTATAAATACCAGCAGTGGCACAAGAAAAGGCAGCGCTTACCTTCATTGTGCTTATTTGAGGCTTAATGTGTAACTGCAGTGTGTGTCAACTTTTCACATAACCTGTTCCTTTGTGTAAAATCCGGAGTCTATTAACAAGAAGGTGTTCAGAAATGTCCAAGTGTAGATTTCAATGAACAAACTCTAAAACTGATATAACCTTTGCTTAACTACAGCTAGTTACCATCACTGATCAGTCAAGATGAGCTGTGGTTACTTCACAATACATACACATTTTTCTTCTTTCTAATATCCTCCTGTCTTTCTTTGGTTGCCATTTTCACTATGGTGACATCCTGAAAAATTAAGTGTAAGATAGGCAGGGAAACACTACGGGCTGCAAGCCATTTCTCTTTTTATTTGTGATATTGATGTACAGTATATAAAGGAACAGCTGAGGCTTGGAGAGCGAGAGTGTCTCTATTGTTTTCATTCTTTGGCTTAATTTGACTGTTACCTCCCACTGAAATAATATTGTTTTCCTGCTGAGTGGGATGCAGTCAGCATAAGAGCCAACATCTTTAAATCTAAGAGCATTTTTCTTCTTCTCAAAAGAGTGTGTCCCATTATTTTCCAAAGCAAGCAGATGTCCTAGTTGGAGGTGTCTATGGGCTTGTGATAGTAAGAGGGATTGTGACATTGACTGCAGGTTTTGTTAGAGGATGCAGTGATGCGATCGTTCTGTCTGATTTTGGGGTAAAGAAAGAGCACAGTGGTAATTCAGACATCTTGATTTACCAGCTCCACCT
Organism: Centropyge bicolor; assembly: GCA_037975185.1. Classification (NCBI taxonomy): domain Eukaryota; kingdom Metazoa; phylum Chordata; class Actinopteri; family Pomacanthidae; genus Centropyge; species Centropyge bicolor. The sequence goes on from JBBMOC010000027.1 coordinate 1,176,725, forward strand.
GTGGTCAGAAATAAGATTGGGGACAGAAGCTGCCAAAAATACCGCCGTGCATCACTTTTTCCTGACAAGGTGAGGAAGAGCTGATTCAGTCTGTATTGAGCAATCTGAGGTGATTCAGGCATGTGGAAAAAATGCTTCCTCCAAATCACCTTTTGGAGGTTATCAGGGAACAGGTGACTGAAAGGAGACCTAGTTCCACACCTGTTACTCAGTGGAGAGGCCACATGTTTTAAATTGGCCTGGGGGAACATGGGGATGCCTAGAAGCAGCTGGACAAACTGGCAGGTGAAATGATTCAGTGACACTCTACCTGCTCCTGGAGTGGAGAGAAGATGGAAGAATGAATGGCTGTTATTTGGAGGACGTCGTGAAAGCACATTTTTTGACAATGCCTGGGCTGTGTAGACCACGTACGTGTATCTGATTGTCTCTGTGACACACGCTGTTGTTTTTTTCCTCCAGCGCAGCCATTAGCAGAATGGGTTGCACAACTCTGAGCAGCAGAGAGATGAAAGACACTTTGATCTGAATTATTTTGAGGTTTCCTCATTTGATTGAAGAAGATATTCTCAAAAATTAAATGTAGGCTATTCTTTGATCAAGGTTTAGTTTCTGACATTGTCTGATTGAGTTTTAAACATTTGTCTATTCTTTGATCTAAATAATGTCTGTGCCTCTGGGGGAGTTGGAAATGCATGAAAGTATGATCGTATGAAAAATAAAACTTTTCACAGGTTCAGCTCAGAGTTTTTAATGTTGCCTATAGCTTATGCTTCTGTCTGATGCAACAATAGCACCAAATACCAAGATAAAGCAGTAGGTTTGCATGTTGCTTATTATCTTAATTCTTAAAGATAATATCTGCATATGTCTGTAATTTGTGCATTCCTAAAAAAAAAGGCACATGAAACATGGGAAGATTTTTGCATTTACTGGATTAGTGTGGGCCCTCTCATGGCTGCAAGTAGACAAGATGACGGTGTTGGATATTTGCATGTGAAGGAAAATGTAGTCGACAGAAAAAAAATGACTCATTTTCATTTCTGCTTCGGATTTATGTCTGTCTGTTTGTGAGGCTTCGCTCCCAAACATAGATGAGTCTTCACAGTCAAGCAGCTGTGCTCACACATCTCCCTCTTTGTGATTTCTTTGATGAATATGCATTGATTTACTGACATCATCCAGTGCCTCCTGTCATGTGGGGTTAATTGTTTATGCCTGCATACATTCCTTTGCTCGTCTCCTCAAAGTGCTTTTCTTTGCATCCTTTTCCAGCTCGAGGGGTAGCTGACTGTGCTGCTGAAAGTGAGAAATAAGCATTGAGATTAAGACCAGATGTCAGCCTGCATGTGATTAGTAATTTTTCCAACTGCGTGTGTTTGCTGATTTTACCCAGCAGGGGGCCTCAATGTAGCACAACATGGTTCATGATATGAACCCAGTTTTAAAAATCTAACATGACAGTTAAAGACAGAAGGACTGTGTTGCATAGTTCATTTCAAAAGTGATAATTTATCTCACAGATTGTATTAGTATTAGTATTTATTAGTGTAATCGAAATTTTAAAAGCCAATACTAGTAAATTGTGAACAGCTTTTATATCAGTTCGTCTATTTTTTGCAAATGCACAAATGCACTCTTGGTTAAGGAGCAAACATTTCTTGTTGTACTGAGGTAATTCCCAACGGTCCTGTTTCTTATTCTTATTGGATTTGTGTAATTACATATATTGTTGTTATATTTGCCAAATGTTTGTCATATTTTGTACAGCTCTGTAAGTGTTTTGTGTAACTATTAATTGTAACCATTGGAGGGCAGTGTTGGGTTTTGACCACTGTGTCTGGCATCTGTGCAGACAATGGAATTATAATTAGGAACTTTACTCCGTTCAATAATCTACTTATGTTACAGAGTATATGCAAATTAATGTGAGAGGAGAGGTGTACAGTACTTGTTAGACAGTCTTGTGGGCTCTGATTAAGAACACATTTTCTGTTTCCCCCTCTCTCTCCCTCCTCGCTCGCACTTTGTGCACTTGTTGCATCATCGATCCAGGTAAGTGCCACTTAAGTTTCACTTAGAAAATAAAAAGCCTTGCCTCTGCCGAGAGTAGGAGGATGACTGGGTGTATTTCACCTTGAGGTGTTAACAGTAGAGCGTGATGCCCAACAGGGAGCATTTCTTCCTACTGTCTTACCCTTCACTGCTTCTTACACAGGTGCTAACTCTATTTTTATGGAAATAGCCCTGTGCATGTGTCCCCTGCTACAGCAGAAATGCTTTTTCTTCAATCTTTTAGTTTCACCTTCCCTTAAGGAAAAGTGAACAGCCTTTGTATTTCAGTTTTTACATTGGTAGTTTCAGTCAGCAAGGTTAAATCATTCGCCCAAAACACTCTCTCTCCATGTCTTTCCAAGTAATTCCCTCCCTTCTTATAATCTATGTGCTTGTCAGGATATTGATGTATTGCCTTTGTGACCCCTTATAACTCTACACCTGACACATGCAGCTGTTGGTCAGAGGGCTGTAACCAGGAGGGAGCTGCAGCTGAAAAATTCACAACACATTTCCATGGAGCTTGTTTATCCAAGACAATAATATCCCCCCACAATTATCATGAATAATCTGGACCTGACTGCTTGTTTGTAGGCGTGCTGAGCTGTAAAAGAACAAGATTTGAACCCCGACAGAAGTAGCTTGTTGTTCTTTTTCTCTGAGGATTTGAGTAATGCAGCTGCACCTACAAAAACAGCAGCGGGTGAACTTAGAGGAGACACTCCCTGTAAAAGTGATAAAGAACTTGGCCTCGCTTTCTGATGAGTCAATCCTCCAAATTCGAAGCATTACAAATTTACTTCATGCTATAAAGTCAGAAATAGACTTTGTTGATCCGAATGAGGAATATGAGAGAAGATGACAAGGGGAAAGAATCACGAACGTGCCAAACTCCCAGTGGATTGAGTCACTAACTCAGTTGACTGCCCGGCACTGAAAGCTGTCCTCAATTTGTCAGCTTTGTCCTGCTCTGTACACGCCCCGTCGTTGTTTTAGAGTGACATTGATTGCCCCTGTTTCAAATATGGATTAACAGGGTATTATAATAGAAAGTCAAATCAGGATGTGGGAAAGTTCAGTAGGGACAGTCTGGGATGCACTTCTATTTTATTTATTAGCAATACTCACATCTTTAACCGCACCTTTCACTATATGACTATGAGTTACAGAGGTACAAACTGGCTACTCAAGGGCAAATAAGGTGCAACTGCAGACGTAAATTAGTTATTCTCCCTGCACTATTTTGCAACCAGTTGATAGACAGTGACTGCCCGATATCTCAAATGTCATTATGGCAATTACCTAAATATGCTAATATACCTATAAGCAACATGTTCGGATTTGCTGATTGCGAACTGAGAAAAACACTCAAGTCCCTGTGAGTGTGGAGCAATCATGTCCTGTGCCAGTGTGTTTTTCCATCTCACCACTGCTTCTCTGTGTACATCTGTTGACTTGGATTAGGTTTGCTGATGAGACAGCAGTCAGGTTGGAGTTTTGAAGCTGTAGCCAATCCATTTCTTCTCGGATTCAGCGTTAAGCGTGATGTCTGACTTGCTTGTTGTGTCTGCACACAAGTTTGTGGCGGGTTTTGTGTTTAGAATTTCTGTCACTTGCAAAGTTTCGCAAATTGCTGATCTTAGGCAGTTCCCATTTTGCTTGATTTACTTAATATATATTATGCACCTATGCACAACAAAGTAAACAATCAGATCCTGTAGGTCACCAAAAGGTCGGCTTGAGAACTGAGTAGGTTACTTTATATGCTGTATGGCACTTCCACTTCACATGACTGAAACTATAAGCAAGAACTGGAATATGTGCCCTCCACAGTGTTTGTTTAGTCATCTGCTGTTTGCTTTCCTGCAGCCTGAGGATGATAATATTTGACAATCCACAGCACATGATGAGTGTTTTTGTGCTTGCTGTCAGAGAGCTCATCTGCTTAGAAAAAAAGGCCTAAAAAGTCATGATTGTGATCAACAAATGTGCATGTAATTGTAAGGTAACACTCATGTTGCAGTAATTATCACCCTGCATGATTACAGGCACTGTGTCTTTTAGGTGTAAACAACTGTTCACTCCACAAATCTCGCTCCTTCTAATTTCCAGTAGCAGATAATTTTCTGGAGTCATACGCTCGCATTTGCATGAACTGTCCCCATGGCTCTCACTTCCTTTCTCTCTCTGCCTCTCAAAGTATCTTGTTCCGTCACTCTCATGGCTGACCCACTTCTGTTGGTCATCTTTCCTATAATCATTTGGACCGATGTCTGAGTGAGGCAGTGCTGCCCCGTCTCTCTGCTCACGCTAGCAGCTATCTTTGCCTGGGGACTAGAGGAACTAGAGCTTAACAGATCCTTTATTGCATTTCATTACAGTGTCAGTTAAAGACTGCAATTTTCTCAGTCTCTGAAGTATTTTTCCTTTAGCTGCAATTTTGGTCTTGGCTTTTCCTCCAACTGCACTATGTCCATATCTTTGCCTGTTAAAGTCCTGGTTTATAGACGGATCAATAACGGCCATCACCAGGGGTGGTATTATTTGTTTGTGGCTGCGGTTGATGATATTGAATTTTGCGCCTATATTGAGGGCACACACACACACACACTGCAAAGAAACTTTCCATGACATTATTGGTTTTATCAGAAGTAGGCCAGAGCAGGAGTCTGGCCCTCTGGCAGGCCTACTGAGCATGCTCAGCACTGCTGAAGGCAAGGTAATGGATCAAAACGCTGTTGTACTACTACCACCACATTTCTTCTCTCTCTATCTCTCTCTTGCTCTCTCTCTCTGTGTCTGACACAGCACAGGCTCAAAGAGCTCGACAGATAGGGGGACCACACAGGACTGAAAGAAAGTTTGACAATGTTTTGTTCTATGTCTACAACTATGTTTCACTGTTGTCGTTGTTTTCAATATTGATTCTTATTCTGATTATTTTGCAGTTTTATCAAGTAATGTTTTGGTATATATCTGCAGATTGTTTTTTTGTCAACACTTCAAACCCCAAAAATAGTCAATTCACTATCACATCAAACAAAGTAATGTTTGGATTTATGTTGATTGTGTAGGGGAAAAAAGCAACACAAGAGGTGAGAAGTGATGATAATGAGAGAGAGAAAGAGAGAATGAGGAGCCAGCTTAAGTAGCCAACCCAGGTGGATGATATCAGGCTAGGTGACTCCATCTCAACATGTGGTTAAAATGCAAGGAAAAAACACAGACAGCTGGAGGAGGAGCATTGCCAGAGGGCTGTCACAGTCTCTGTCCCAATTTCCTTACTAATCTCATATCATTGCACAGCTGATGGTCTGATAGGATACAAACAAACCAACACACCGTTTTCCAGTGCACCGTTGTCTACTAACAGGAAATTATATGATACATGTGCACAAACCACGCTCAAACAGCAACTTTAAAATTCCCAATCAAATTAAACTTCAATAGGAAAAAACTAAAGATTTACTGATTATTTTTGTTTATTTTTGTGTTTTCTATGGTATACACCCACTCTAAATTATTCAAATTATTTGCATCTATGATTTGCTCCTCCTTCTTTGGAGGAACAGGATCAATCAAATCATCGAACGATACACCACACATGCAAACATACACACATACATACAACAGAATTGTCATGTCATATGGTCTTCATAGTCTATGGTCTTGCCTCATGGTCTATGATGAGGGTGCTCCCATGTACCAGTAGCGGGGGTTTGATTCCACCCCTCCTCACTCAAATCAGAAAGGCTGGTTAGCAAAATAGTGTCTTCAAAAAAAAAATTTGTCTTTGTGAGTAGCTCCTTCATTTCTTTTTTGTATTACATTGAGGCCAATGACGTACATCAATAGAGCACACTCAAAAATCTGTCATAAATTTTTTAGATTTTACTTTTTTGAACATGCTTTATTTTCTCATTTTTCCCAATCTGAATGCTACTTAGAATTTCTAGCTACCATTAAACTGAAGTACAGGAAGTATCTTTCACCTTGGTCTTCATTTTTCATTTCAAGAGCTCTATTGAAATATATACACAATGATTTGGTTTGTTTGTTAAACTCCTACTTAAGAATGGGTATTAAGGACTAAGAGTTACAGCCACAACAGCACAGAAAGAAGACACATAAACTAGTTCCTCACACTGCATCTTATCCTGTCCCTCTTTCTCAAACATATAGTTGCACCTATTGAAGCAATTCTGGGGCTGTGACTAAATGATTCTAAAGAAATTCTTCACCATTTCAGTTCTTTGTTCCCATTCATATGCATTTAGGCAATTAGCTTGGTCTTCAGATAACTGAGTGTCATAAAATCCACTTGAACAGTTGAGTTGAATAGACAGTTTTCATTCAGCTTCTCAGCAATGAAGGAAGTAGTCGTGAGTGAAAACGGGGCCTTTGGAGGCAGCAAATTGTTCTCTTGGCTGTGATGAATGGAAATCTGATGTCGATCTTGAGTCATTCACTGCGAAAATAAAGTTATGGTGCTCTGGAGGGAGATCAATGTTATTTTGTGAATGAATACATAGCAGTAACTTATCTTTTATTACATATAGACACATATCGCCTCAAGTCTGACAGAGCAGAGTTGATTACATTTATGGTATTACGTTTGCCTCGGCTTTATTGCTGTACTGTGTATTGCAGACATTTGTGGAGCAGAAGCTAATTCTGTGTCCGAAGGCTTCTCCATAATCAATCAAAAACGACAACTTAATCTCAGAAGGGAAATGAGCTGATAGAATCTGCGATGATACATGCTGCGCTGTGTCTCCACTGCTGTATAATCATCAGTTTTGTAGATGGTTACGGAGGTTCCTCGTGTATGTAGACGGGGTTGCTGTTATTGGCTCTATCAAATCAGCACTGGGCCTACATTATCCACTCCCAACAGGTTCATTACACCCAAAGACATGAGTTGAGACGTTCATTAGTCTCACAATGAACTGTGTGCATCTTTTTATGTGCCCACTGTGGAAGCTGAAAATGAGTGAGGCCTGACTATTATACATCTCAGCTAGCATTTACCTGGAGGAAGTGTGAGTGGATATTAAAAGAGTTATAATTAGTTCAGGCTTAACGATGATACCACTGTGAATAAGATGCCGTGGTTTGTCATGCATTCAGAGTTATTTTAGTTTTGGCATGTGTTGTTTGCTTAGACTGTACACGTTTGTGCTCTTTAATGTCTTCAGCTAATCATGGTAAATTTTACCATCTTCTCATTAGAGGACTTGAAAATTGTGTCCAAGTCTGTGATTTTACTGTATACCCTACAACTCTATCAATGATCATTATGTCAATTGTGACTGTAGAAAGTCAGCCACCATGGTTTTCTTATACATTCATTTCATATTAGAGACATATCAACTGTGTATTGTCAGCCCAAGTTTGACCCAGTCACATGAGACTGCTTTCACAGGTTAATCCCTTGTCATTACCGTTAGTCTGCAGCTGTAGTAATATACATCACTGCAAACCCACAGAATTATGACTGCATGTTTGCTCTGTCTTGCTTAATGTTGGTTAAATATTGCTTCCATGTCAATACAGATGACCACATCTGATAGAAACATCAGTCCACCAGGTTATCAGGTCGGGTGGTGCATGTTAACCCATTTAGATTCACTACTGATTCTAAATTTTATTTGCATCACTGCATTTATCTGAGAGGTGAAATATATATATGTAGAAAAATAGTGGAAGAGAATTTGTGGACACTGGGTCTAAGTGCCAGTTAAGGGACAATGGTTTGGCACAGAAACCTACATTAGTGTTGTAATGTTTGCACACTCTCATATATGCAGGCTTAAAATCAAAGAGATCTTTCCCCACTAGGCCCCATTTGTATGACCTGATCAGATTCCAACAGCTTTTTGGGTCTTTCACAAGACACAGTATAACATTTCTCATCATTCTGCAAAACTGAAGCCCCACAGATTGATGTTGTGCTTACCCAAAGGTTTTCGTGTTTATCTTGAACAGTTTAACTATAAATTATTCATAACCAAATAATTACCTCTGTGTTTGGTTGCCCCAGTGTAGTAAACACAAAGTTGACAGGCTGACAGTGTCAGCTGTATGATCCTGGCTGTAAAGGATCTATAAATATTTCTTAGATAGCTGGAGTTGGGACCCTCTGTATCCTTTGCTGATACTGGAAAAAGAAAGTCAAGCCTGGTCAGCAAGCAGTCATGAGTTGGCTGAGTTGTGTTGAAGGGGGTTGGGCTGGCTGAGGGCTCATGCTAGAGTGCATCGCCATTGGTGTTTTGACTTGCAAACTTTGGAATTTGTGACTGTCAGTGCTGCCAAGACTCACAAAGCAGCCTGAGCAGTGAAGCGAGTCTGTCCGACCCCACTGTTCTCTGCTGATCTCCTGTGATGTCACTCACCAGGGCCATTGTGCTTGAAAAACACTCTGGGTTCACTGATCTGAAGGCCTAATTTTCTCTTTGCTTGATCATTGGTGTGACTTGAGCATCCTGGTGTGATCCCAGGACTGCACATCTCCGCTGACTCCTACGAGCATATCTGTCCTTGTGCTTTCATGAGACGGATCCTAGAAACCCCCTTTCGATTTTCAATTTTCAATGTGTCAGTAGCTCAGTGATTTTCGGCCTGCACATGTAATTATGGTCAGTGGGGTGTTGTAATTCAGTGAGAGGATTCAGCTCTTCTAAACTTCCTGGTAGCCTGGGGGATTGTGAGTTTGACTTCCTCATTGATTGGTCCGTGTTGTTAACTCTGCAAAACTAGCCATTTTCTTTTTGATCTTTTTCTAATTAGCCTTCTCGTCAGTATGCTAGTATAAACAGATTTCATTATATCATTAAAAAAAGGCATTTGGAAAAGAGTCATAGATGAAAATGTTGAGTGCAGCTGCTCATCTGCCTTTAGTATCTTTACATCCAGTGCACTGTGCAGGATTGTGTCAGTTTTGACAATGACAAATCAATAAATCATTCAAGAATAAAGTAAGCATTATCTGGGCTGCCCTTTTCATTCAATGCAGTTATACAGAGTGGTCACAGTATCTTCAGATGTTTTGAGAAAAATGCTTTCAGTTCAGCATCAGATGCAAATGCTTTTCATCTCTGTAGTTAAGGCAGATAATAAAACCTGTCTAGTTCTGAGATTTCTCTATTCCCAACAAGCATGTCTCCATCACAGAGATGGAAACAGCTCAAGAGGTTTCTCTCTGCTGCTCTGTTCTCTGGAAATCGTGTTGCTATCTTCCCTGCAGCATGCCATGGCTGGTCATAAATTAGCTAGAAGTCATTTGAATGTATTTATAGTTATCTAGTCTTCATTCCAAAATTCACTTCACAAATAAACATGACTCTATTAGCATGCATGCGATTACTTGGCTCAATCAGCAGAAGTTAATATTCATTGTATATTTGACTTCTGCAAAGTAATTTCTGATTCACTGATGTCACTGGAGTGACTCGGCCTCTGTCTTGTGTCTCTGGTTGTGACCGGTCAGGCGCCCTGGAATCCATTGTTGTCTTTCAGCTCCATTTGACACACACACAGCTAATTACTGGAGCAGGAGACACCCCTTTTCCGCACACACTCACACACCAATGCACCAAGAAGGTTGGCCATTGCAGCCCATCATCTCACTGGCTCCCTGAAGACAAGTCTGTAACAGAACTGTTTATGCATGCAGTATTCTTTCGCTATCACTCAGTTGGAACAGAGGCCCCTGCAGAATGCTGGCAAACGCTCTGATTCAGGCTGTCTTGTTCACCATCAACCTCGGGCTACTGTTGCTTTCAGCCACCGTACCTGCAGCTGTTCAGAACACCGGCAGGTAATAACCTGCAAATCAGTGACAAAAGAGAGAGCGTGGGAGTGTAGGTGGAAGAGGAAAGAGCCAGAGACGAGAGCGAGTGGGCAGGTAGAAGAGGATCCTCTGAGAGTAGATAAACATGTGAACACTTAGCGATTCCCTCTCCCATCCTGTCTCTCTCTGACTCTGTGTGGGCAGTTAATGAGTCTGAAAGCTTCTCCTCGGCATCTGTCAGCTGAGAACCGGATGAAGCCTCTAGAGCAAGCTGTAGCTGAAAAGAAACGCTCTATTGCTCATTGATAATTGGTACAATGCATAGGAGGTTTTTTTTTTATGTCTTTCACTGTCTCAGCTTCATCTATAGACCATCCTATAGGTCCAGTTGCCCTCTACTGTATGCAATGTATTATGCAATTCACCAGCTGACAAACTATCAGGAAACAAAATAATTCTCTTTTCTATAAAATCAAAATCTGTGGCCTGAAATGACTTTCAAAGACTGAACACTATAACTTCAAAGGTAGCATTGTATATTGAGCGCTTTTGTACTGGACTGCATTATATTGTGCAGGTGTTGCTATTGTTCATAATCTCTGTATCTACATTCACACGCAGTGCATCCTTACTTTACGAGGCCCTCAGCTTTGATGGCCTAGACAGGAGTGGTGGAGCCAAACCGCTGTGATAACATCAACAGATATGAGCTGGCCCACCATGTTTCCTTACTCTGTCATAAAGCCTAATGGTGCATGACCATAAAATAGAGTGTAGTTAAGTTTTTGGTTGAGATGAAACAGAGTTTGTATGACCTTGGTATGACCACACTCCCCTCCTTCAGCAGATTCTTGGAACAGTAGTTAGGTCTCCCACTCCGCCTGATGAAGTTGGATTACTTGGGGTTTTTCCACTATTAAGCCTGAGCTTGGCATGCTTCCTAATTTATATAAATGAAATGACAACAAACAGGCTACAGTTGCAATCAGAACAAACACTCAGCTGCTGGGTTGATCTTGACTGATTTCACAAGTGCTTTTGGTTTCCCAACAAGATGCTTTTTAGCCACAAGGCACCAAAAATATGAAAGACTTGCAATTTAAATGACGACATCTGTGATTTTGATCCCAGCCTAAAGATGTATGTTTGGGTAACTCAGGGAGACTCGGTGACTGTGATGGTGACATTTACTTTTTAATCATCCAGCAGATGCCCTCAGTCTGACTTACAATGAGTGAGCACTTAGAAACACTCTAGGAACAGTCTAGGAGATTACTTTGATAAAAGCAGTTGTTAAACACATCTTGGGTGTTGTGAGGATCAAATTGTTGTCTGTAACCACCCTGTCTTGTTTTTTTTATAACAGGAAGGGCTTGACAGTGGAAATAATTTTCTTTAGAACAGTAGACTATTGTTTGATTTTGAGCACTGACAGCAAACATTGATCATCATCCTGAATAAAAAAAAAGCATTCTCTTTAGTGGCAACACACACACACAGATGGCTGAACAGCTTGCTTTGACTTTCCCCTCTGACACCTTTTTTGTGGGCGTTGGCGCACAAGCATCTTATTGGCCGCACACTCGTCTTTCATGGATTGGGTCACTTAATATCATATCACATATCCTCCAGATCCTCATTGTTCCCCCTCTCTCTGTGCTTTCTCTGGGGGTATGGTGTCCAGTCTGTGCCCCAGGTGGTGCCCATATCCCCTGGCTCCAAGCTCCAGCATGGGATACCCTCCCTGGAGGACTGAGGCTAGCTGGAGGACTGAATGTTTTAGTGCACCCCCACACCCCCCTGGCTTTAAATGGAAGCACGATGCATTATTTATGTCATGGGGATGGTCAAGGTAGTTCACAAAGTACTGATGGTGTTAATATCTCTAATGCCTCTTTACAGTGTTTTCAACCCATGAAATATTCATTTTGTATTTGCCGTCTGTTAAAACTCAGTGTCTTTGAAAGCTACAGTGCACTCTTAAGAAATGTTGAAGTATCTTTAAAGGGAAGGTTCAGGGAGAGAAAAGCAGCCACTGAGAGCGTATTGACTGTCTCTGGGTGTCTTCCTGAACCATTGACTGCACTCAGCAGGTTGATGAGTGGAGGAGCTGTTTGGCTTCTAGGTTTGGGCCGAGGTCATTGTCCGACCTTTCATGTCTTCAATAGCTGCAGGCTCCCTGCTGAACCTACTTAATATTCGGTTCTTTCTCTCACTTCATCCTATTCAAACTAACAAGCTTCAGCTGGATAGCACAGCTCCAGTAACTGAGATGGACAAGAAGGGAAACAAGACCCGAGCTGCAGTATTACTACAGTGTTTTGCAACCAGTTCGCCAGATTGAAAAATGCTTTCACGGTGAGCCTTTAAAAGCCCGCTGCAGCAATAGTTCATTTTTCAACACACCCCTTTGTCAGGACTTGCTGAAGAATGAGCTGAGGGAGGTGCAGCTACCCACATTCTTATGTAGGGAAGAAAATGCCAGAGATAACATAAGGCTCATTCATGTGCACGTGGATACAATCCCAAATAAACAATGGAACAACTTTAAATCTGGGATCTGGTGTCACTTCCATGCAGGTTTGTTCGAAAGCCTTTAGCTGCCATGGAGTCCATTTTTCCATGCTGCTGAATTCACTAAAACGCACGCATTGAATAAATCCTGCAAGGCTCGTGCAGAGGAAAAGTGCAGCAGACTTTTCCTCGTGTCACCGGGGCTCCATCGCGGCACCGGAGCATGTGTGTGCATCCTCTGTAATTGTGCTGGGAGGGAATAATCAAAGCGCCAGCGGCCACCTTGCTCGCTTCCCAGCCGGACCTTGACATCATCGCCTCTCGGGTTTCAGTGTCTCTACTACACATCAGCAGCAGCAGCAGCAGCAGTGTGGGACTGACTTCACAACACACGCTTCCTAAAAGTAACCAGAAACTCTCTCGTCGTTACATCTGTCGTTCACATTTGGATAAAAAAAAACCGATCGCGTGTTTTTTTTCCCCCCGCACGCTTCTTTCGCCCGTTTCACTTCAGCGCGATTGCGGACGTTTTATGGAAGATTTTCATTGTAAGTAAAAAGAAAACTGCATTGATGTTTTGATGTGTGCGACATACGTTCATTAATTGTATGTGTTTAATGCTCGATGTTATTTAAAGGCTGTTTAGATGCAGCCCCTGTGATCGACTACTGTATTGCAGATATAAGCAGCTCCTGCCAGGCGGTTTGTTCCTCACATGGCTTCATGTGCAAACAGCGTCTTTGCAACGGACTTTGTCACCGTTTCTGTGTGTTTGTTTGTGTGAGCCTTCTGTACAGTTTGGAGATCACATCATAGCATATCAATATTACTTGTGTGGACCTTTTTTCCCTTTCAATCCTCTCAGTTAGTTGCAATAATAATTGGTATTTTACATTCAAGGTGATTTGGAGTAAAAGCACCTCATGCTGTGGACCTACAATGCCGGAAGGTAATTGCAAATCAAATATTAGATGTTTGTCTTTGATAGTTTAAAAACTCATATTGTGGTGGTCTGTAAAGCTCAGCCCCAGGAAGTTCCCAGTGTCTGTACACAACAGTGAAGGCAAACCGCTGGAGGGAAACTACTTTTGACTCTCTTTCTCAGTTTGTCTTGTTATTCTCTTGAATGTCAGTGCAGTCTTGATTTTGATGCAAATTTATTGTCAATCAGAAAAGAGCGTGTGTGTCCTGCCAATTTTAATACACTGTTTGCTGTTATCAAAACAGCATTTCCATTTTCATTTTTCTGAAACGTTGGCCGTCACTTAACTGTAATCAGTCCTGAAGAGCCAATGTTTTTCCCCCTGTGATTGCATCCCATTACTTTGCATCAGATGATATTTTCTATTCCCGACTGTACCACCGAACTGCACAGTGGTTCTGGGTGATCTTTAAAAGCTTTTATCTGTTAATCACAGTCAGTCAAGCCATAATTATAGCATTGCCCACAGTCTCTCCTGAAGTGACCTACTGTCGACTCTGCCCTCTTTTTTACTAACCAGTGCAGACCAGATCACAACCACTGGATCTGCTAAGCAACATGCATTTTATTTTAGCTGCATTTTGATCTTGTGGTTCAGACCAGAATTCCTGGACACACACAAGGAGCAGTCGAACTTGTTCCTCATTATCTGGTAGGATGTGTTTTTTTAGGCAGATGTTTTTAGCTGTCTCAGTTTGTTGAACTCTCACGTGCAGTCTTAAACTATCCACAAACACCATCTACAATGCTAGCTACTATTTTTGTGTCTGCGTAACAGTATTGGAAATCTGAAGATATTTTAACCATTCATGTTATGACTGAAGTATTTCTGTTATGGTCTGAGTGATTGACTGCTAAGTGGATGTTTGCACACAGCACAGTTGTTTGTAATGACTAAAACCCTTTATAGTTATTGAACATCATGCACAAAGTATGGTTGGTTTATCGTGTGTAGTGTTCCTAGGACGACAGTGATGTCAAACCCACAGGGAGAGAATGGATCACATTGCTGTCCCAAGTACCTCTTTACTTATGAGCTCATTCAGTGACTGTTGTCCTCCACATTCAGTGTTTATTACAGACTTGGAGTCATCCATGTTTCAGCAATGTGTCCTACAGACACAATTTGCTTGTGGTGTTCAGCCTGGGGGCGGGGCACTCCGTCATCCCACACTTGAGTCGACTGCAAAACATGATTGCACTTACAAACTAACTTCTGTTTAGGGAAGTCATTTCATCAGTCTATATGATTTCACATCAAATTATGAGACCATTCCTGCAGACACTTTGGATATATCAGTTTGATAGACTGTTAAGTGTATGATATAGTCAATAAAAAGAAATCTCTTCCATCCAAATAAATTGTATATGTAGAAGACAGTGATATCACTAAATAGCAGGTCAGCTGTAATAGATGTGTACACATTCCCTGTTATTGCCTGCTGGATCAGCCCCAGCGCTCACTGAGCAGAAGACATCAAGGGTAGAGGAGGGCGGAGCTGCGTTTGATTTCAGCCTTTGAGATACCCAGCAAAATGTTAAAACAGTAGTGAGGTGTCCACTCCCATATTCAGCCAATTTACCGGGCCTTCAGGATGTGCTCTCTGAACTTATTTTCTCTGTTGATTGCCGGTGTTTATTTTACATGACGGCAGTGGCAATGTGTGCTCATACGTTTTATAAGAGTAGGTTCACTAGCTCATGTGTTCATAGCATTTTGTAAAGAAACATTTTGTGTTTTGCATGAATTCAAATGCTTAACAGTTAATTTGCCTCCTCAATCAAGTATGTGGTAAAAATAGAAATGAACACTTGAGAGCAATTCTTACTTCCCACTTCTAGCTACCACTTCTTCTAACTCTCGTCTGTAATGGTAAGAAACAAAGCTAAATTTACTATTGTAGACCTTTTCCACATATCTTTGAGAGTTATTAGTCAGTAGTCTAATCATGCCATTTGTCATCTTTTCAGTTGCCTGCAGCTTCCCAGCATTTCATCCATCTATTCCTTTAAGGAGATGACCTTGATTAGAAGAGTCTGAGTACTATTTTGGGTGCTACACTTCTGCTCTTTGTCCTGCAGTGGACCTACATATCTCCACAGTATGGATGTGATTTCTGTCCCACTTACAGGAGATAAAAACACAAGTATCATCATTTTTTGATACAGTACTTTGGACAGCCTGCCTTTAGGTTTTTTCCATGTACAGTATTTTATCTGCCATGAAAGCCACACTGAAAGCTTGCCTGCTGTTTTCTCTAATGAAGCCTGAAATTGAACAGTGAATGGTTAACAAGGACAGCTTTACAGACACTGCAAGTGAAGATAGAAACTTGTGTTGTGGGGTTAATGTAATGTTTGCAATTCCTGTTTCATAAATAGACCGTTAAGGAACCAATCCCTTTGCCTGATGTGAAACAGTTGTAACACGTTGGCCTCAGGTCATAAGGTCACAATGAAGCTTGGTTTTCCATGACTGCACCGCACTGCAGTTTTCCCACAGTGACTTCCTGAATTTTCTCCATAAATAGAAATTTTTACTTCTTTCAATCAGTGCTTTTATTTCCTCTAGAAGGCAGCTTGTTTCCATGGCTCTGACATCTTCTTGAATCACTCGCTCAGCTGTGTCACCTTGACACTCTGCACGCAGTCGCAGCTGCTTTGAGGGGGCTGCTAATTGAATTGTTTGTGGAAAAAAAATCTGATTTGTAGGACGAATGAGCAGCTGTTTGCTGTGGTTAAGTAAAAAGGTCGAAGGTGAAAGTCAAAGCTCCCACAGCTGAAACTACTGGCTGTGTTTTCTGTAGTGATTGCGGTCTGGAGCAGGTTTTCCACCATTTTTTAAACAATAAAAACCCAGTGAAGTTAGTTTCATTAGTCCAGGCATTGCCATTTTGTGATGGCACATTGCTGCATGTCGCTGCACTGCCTTCCATGTGGCCTCTCGGGGACTGCAAAGCCCCTGTTTTGTCTTTTTTGTCTTTACTCCTGCTGCCCTCCACAAGCCCACTCGCAAACTGCCTATTCTGCTTATTCAGCTCCGCTTTTGTGAGGTGGGCTATTCATACCTTCAGTCAATGTCCATGTGGTATTAAGGAGTTCTACTGCAGCCAAACTCTTTTTTTATGCTAGTACTCACCTGCTAATGTGAAAGCTTTAATCAGTACTCATTGGCCTTGTCCATCGTTGTGTCCAAGTTCCTTCCTGTGTAATAGGATTAGATTTATGAGCATTAACAGGAGGATTAATTATCACTGAAAGGTTCTGTTTGGTGATTTGCTGTTGGATTTGTTTAAGGGTTTTCCTGCTGAACTCTTGTAAACTTAACCTGTAGGCTTTCCTCTGATCTGATATTATGTGCGTAATAAAATGGGGTTTTACAAGCATAGAGATTGTTGTAAAAGTCACCAAATAGTCACATGTTGTAGTCTGGTTTAAATAGGATGGTATGATTTCACAAGCACAGCATCGCAAGGATAGGGGTGTGATCTTACTGAGCAATGTGTGCAAAAATGTTCTCACTTAAGCTACTGTGAGGGCTGCGATTAAAGCATCTACAGGACTGAATGTGTCATCAGAACACATCATTGGGAAAGGTATTGCCTGATTACTCTGACCTGCACTGTTCACTCGTATAAACGAGGAAGCTCAGTCAGTTGAAGACTTGAAGCAGCTTGAAAAGCATTCAGTTAAAAAAGGCCAGGATAGATTTGGTGTGGTAAAGTAGACAGACAGAAAGGCGTAGCTTTCTTAGCCTGTGGTTTCCCAATGCTACAAAGCACAGAGCTTGAATCTTGTAGCAGCATGACTGTGACGCAAACAGATGGAGATAGATAATAAGGATCCTGTAATATAAGAAATGCTGCGTTATTCCAATACAGCAGCAGTGAATAAATAAATTGGGTGTAAAAAGCTCCTTAATTAAATGAATATGACTAATCAGTTTCCCCTACACTGCACAACATATGTTTTGATATCAGCTGATGCCTGGTCCTTTCATATAACAGAGCTTTCACAACTCTTCATCATGAGTTGTAGAGAAATTTGTTTAAGCTTTTTAACACATCACAACACCAGGAAATCCCCTTCAGTTTTCCCAGTTACTCAACACTGAAAAACTGACAAAACAAATGACCACAAGTACTGTTTTTATTCTTCCATCTTCCATTTGACCTGTAGAAAAAAAGCCTGTAAGGTTTTTAGTTACCCCCATAATGGCTCTTTAGGGCTTGACAAATAGCACTACAATTTCAGTGTTTTTCCTGATCTATTTTTACTGCACTGTACTTTCAAATGAAAAGACTGAGGCGGAGATGGTTTTGAGTTCGCATTTTTTTGACAATTATTTTAGTACATCAACTGCCAAATAATTTTGTTTTTGTTTTTAATGAGCTTCGGACTGTCGACTAAACATTAGAGATCGCTTCTCACTAAAAATGTCCCAAAATTAAATAGTTGTTTTTGGCTTCACAGATGACATGAACAAGGTGGAATGCTAAACCAAATGTTTGCCCCCACGTAACCTCTTTCAAAGAAATATCAAGTGAGGATCTGAATTCCAGGTTTGGTCTGGTTTTCTAGTAAAATAACAGCACAAAGGAGCTTCCAGTGGGCGCCTCAAACTCGGGTGTTGAAATTCAATGGCGTGCTGTCAAAACTCATGAAGACCTTTCCCCCTCTCTCTAATGTAAAGATCCTTTTCAGAGCCCCATAGTTGTTTGTGGTTAAACTGTAGTAGAAGGGGGGTTAGGGATCAAAGACCCACCCAGAATAATAAAAGCTAAGCCTGTGGAGTGTTGACCACCAGACCTTAAGCTCTTCATTACTGCAGCTCAGGGCTAATTGTTGAGGACAGGACAGTCCTGAACCCAGAAAACCGCCCATCCCTCCTCGCTACAGGGTGGTCAGCTCTTACAGCCTCTCCCAGTTCCTCACTTCTGTACATCTGAGGTCAAGAGGCAGGGGGATCTCCTGGTGCCCTTCGCCCATACCCGCCCAATAAGCCAACATCGCACTCTTGAAAACAATAAGAAATCCCAAACGTAAATGAAGAGGATACAATGTTTTTGCCCTCTACTGAAGCAAAAATGCTACCATATGCTCCACTCACTGTACAGCCCCGTGATTTTATGCTAACTTAATCTTGACGGGAGTGACCACAGACCACATCCTCCAAAGCATGTGCGACCATTTTAAATGGTGCTACGAGCTAAGATTAGTTGACAGAGGTATTTTGAAAAACATATTTACTGAAAAAGAGATTTGATTTTGAGCTGGTGGCTGTGCAGCATCACTTGATGTTGATGTAACAATGGCTGCTGTCATCAACTTTGATTACATTATCATTCAATGTTTTCAGAGAGCCCTTATGTTGCGTGAGACAAGGCAACCGACCCACATATCCTGTCAATAATTGTTTTGCAATGTGATCCTGTCATATTTGCAATCAGCTATTGATGCCACGTGAAGGCAGGCGAATTGATTTTGAATAATAAACATATCCGCAATGTGGGACGCTTTCATCCTTTTCTCTGTGTTGTCAAGCCTGTCAGTGGTATGCTAAATGTCACTGCTGTATAATCGGAATAGGATAACAAAATAGCTTAAGGAGTAGTTCAAAGGAGACAACCACTGATTGCCATGGCCTTCTTTTATAGGTTGTCCAAAAGGATTTTGCTGCGAAACAGGAAAATGTGCATTGCTGTTACTCATCTTGCCTATTTTTGCCTACACACAACCACAGCCGTCATGTTGCTTCATAGCCCCCATGTTTTTCACTGAGGTTTAAGGACTCACTGTCCTCCCATACCACATGGATTATGTTGGGAATGTTTAAGACCTTCTCAAATAGCTTCCGTCCATATAGGTAGAGAGACTCTTTGATGTCACACACCCCTCTCTTAAAAACTCTGACCTTGCACACGTGTCAGTCCACACATCTGCAAAAACTTTAACGTCAGCAGGGTTTTTTTTAATTTTACAGATGTAACCCTAAGAATCCTGGTCAACTTTATTTTGAAGGGGATATTTTGAACAATTTCTTAAAACACAGGCTTATTTGTGTCTAGCTTGCTAACAGATGAAAGTGGACATGTCCTTCAGTTGATTACTTGATTGAACTCAAACATTGAATTTTATTTAAATTTCATTTAATGTGACATTTTATAAATTTTTTACAGGGGAAGTTATCCTTACAGTATGTCTGTCCTCCACAAGGAGGGCAGTGGGCAGGGTGAGCAGGTGGGGATTCATGATCATGATTAATGAGGCACAGCCATCAAACAAATAGAAATTAGCAATGTAATGCAGTGCTCCAAAAAAGTCAATTTCAACAATTTTGTTACTTCGAAGAACATCTACTACCTTCCTTGACTCAGTGTTCAGTCATAAGGTCTTGATCAACAGGTGTTGCTAATGGATATTGTCTTTTTATCAGGGTGGTTTTGGGCCATTGCCAGGTTCCAAACAGCTGATATTTTAGCAAACACCTGCCTAACATTACTTACATTAACATTACAGAAACAGAGCAACATGGGTCTTCTTTTGGAGCCCTCTTTCATTGTAGACTGAGCAGGGACTGTCACTCTGTTGAATGCAGATCAACTGTTTAGTCGCCTTGTAGATTTGGTTTAGTCTGCCTACTTCTGAGAAAAGTGTCTGGGTCTCTTTTGTCTCACTACAGTAGATGTTAGACTTGTTTTCTTTGACT
This sequence comes from Centropyge bicolor, assembly GCA_037975185.1. Lineage (NCBI taxonomy): Eukaryota > Metazoa > Chordata > Actinopteri > Pomacanthidae > Centropyge > Centropyge bicolor. Next base: position 1,196,777 of record JBBMOC010000027.1, read on the forward strand.
GTTTTAACTTTGCCAGTTTTCATTGGGCAAGTAGCGTACGATTGACTTGTGTGAGCTCGAGTGCTGAAATCACATGCTGTACTATCATTTGGAGTCTTTGGGTCTTAACCACATGAACTGCCAAACCAAAACAATGAGCTGAAACCAGCTGAAAACTGTTGAGCTGCAGAGTGGGTGTTGAGCCCCAATGACAATACTAGCAAACTAGTTATCTGACTCAATGTTGATACAAAATGAAAATTCTTGATTGGAAATGCAACATTAAATGTATGCATCATGGCATGTGCATGTACTCTTTGCATAGATATAAAGTTGCGTGTCATTCCATACCAGGAAACATGGTAATACATCACTCCAATATATTGCAGCAAAGGCAGCCTAAGCTTATGAGTAGAGGGATTTTCTTTTCTTTTTTAAATATCAGGTATCAAACTCTTTGCTTTCCCATAATGAAATGGCATGCATTGCCAATTAATAGGTCTGCAAAATGCACCCATATATTTAAACTTCTTTTCTTTCAGCCACGGGTAAAGTACCACATGAAAGAAGACTTGTGGTGCATGTATTAAGTCACTGTTTGCAAAGGAGTCAAGAGTATCAAAGTTAAAGGATTCTCAAGTATTGAATAGTTTTGAACTGACTATTAAGTCCTATTCAGATTCCTCATAACATCATTCTTTCATCCCGCTTCTGAGTACATAAACTACCTATCCAGACTTTTCTTCCTTCCTCTTAAAGCTGTAGCCAACCTATGTGCAGAACAGTATAGGCATGTGTGAAGGGATACCAAAGAGAAATGGTGCCGCTGGTCTGCCCCGAGACCGCACAAAGTGCTCTGCTGCCAACAGTGCCTCCAGTAATTATAGACCAGAGCTGTGGAGACTGTTGCTCTCCAGGCTAAACTGAAACTAAACCCCCTATTTCATGCTTGGTATTTGCTCTTTTCAGGACACGAGTACCCCGTGTTTAAAACTGTTATTTTTGGGCTGTAGTTTGATTCTCTTCTGTTTATAGTGCAGCCTAACTGAGTTGAAATATAGAATAACTGTCCAGTACGTAAAGCCAGTAGTAGCTTTGAGGAGTGTTGTGGCACTGCAGCTCTTTTCTTTACTTAAATGATTTAATAATTACTAATGTCTTGTTTAATCTCTACTGTTACTATACTCATTGATTTTCCTTCTTAAATTCATTTAGCTCTTTTGCCACAATTCCAATGACACTGTTGAAACAAAAGCTTAATTTCAGATTTACTGGTAACATTGAGGAAGAATTACAAGCTTCAGCTCAGTTTACTTAGTCTTCCTCCCCCAGGCCATTCAGATCACACACAACACTGACCACGCTCTACTTTACTGGAAAGCTGATGTTGCTGTAAAGGCCCCAGTCATTGGACTCCTCCCCTCAAAAGACTGTGTGGTCTATTTCTTGGTGTTTTAATCATGTTAGGATTGAAGTGACTGTGGGCCGCTGTAAATGGCCAACAGGATGGGTGGGTGGCATCTTCTGTATCTCTGTCATTACATGCTGAGTGTAGGGTGGCACAACAACCTGCTGGAGCTTGTACATTTTGATCATTTTTATAATTGATTTTGAAGTGCAGCACACACTAACCTGCGCCTATTCTCTCCTCTTGTTGTTGTAAAGACTAAAGCCTTGGTGCTCTTATCTGAAAAGGAAAGAGGTATTGTTTTTTTGCTGTGGACCTTTTACTTTATGTAGCATCTTTATGCTGATGTCCTAATGCAATACTTCTTTTCAATGGCTCCATCTGTTTGTTCTTGTTTTGCATTTTGGTGTACCATGGATGTTTGTTCTGATGTCACACTGACCCAATGTACCAATACAAACTGTACCTCAGCTGCTCTCATATTTTGCAGCTGGAGTGTTCGCTCTACTCTTTATTGCTCTATGGAAATATGTTTGGGTTTTGAGAGCAATAAGCAGCATATCCGTTATCTATTTTTTGGACTGACATGTGTCTCCAGTGCTTTCTAACAGTGATCATCCTTTTCTTTCTTTTTTCCCCCTGCCTATTCTCAATAGTCACAATGAGCGGAAGGTGACCTGCAAACATCCTGTCTCAAGCTTACCCTCACAAGACAACTGCATCTTTGTCGTCAACGAACAGTAAGTCTCTTGTTTTTGCTTTTAGAATGCCACTGGGTAGCATTTTTGAGCTCTTCAGTATGCTGTTGCAATTCCTGATGTGTAGGCAACATTGCACAAGTCTGCGCCTTGCCACCCTCTATTTGTAGCGCTGCCCTTTCAGTTCAAAGCCTCTTCTATTCCGTGCTTCCTCAGTTATATGTGTTCATAAACAAATTCCTCAGAAAAAAGAGCTAAACTTTCGTATGGAAATGTTGCTTTTTTAGATACTTCTAAGTGGGCTGCTGTTTTCTGGTGTCAAGGCAGTGTTGATAATCTGACTGCTATGGGCTGACAATGAAAAAGCCATTGTATCATGTATGCATCAGCTGGCGGGAATGCAGTGATTCACACTTCAGCCCTCATTTTGACCTGCGCAAGAGTTCATGGCCTTTTCAGTTATCGTAAATACAAGGATATGTCCCCCAACTGTGTTATGTCCATGTGATTGTCCACACTGCTTTCAGCACAAGAGTCATCACATGTCTGCCCACATGACTGGACCAGAGGCCAGTCATCTTGAACTTTCACTTCAAGGAGAATGACTCTATGGATCTGTCAGATTTAACTTAGTCAGTTTCTCTCCACCTCAGGAATCATCAGTACTCCCTTTTTCAGTTTCACCCACCTTTTACTCTTTAACCCTGCCTATGGGCCACTCATAGTCAAGGCTGGAGGTGTAGGAGTCAGGCACTCTGTCCAGTGGTTTGCAGAATGTTGAACACAGAAAAAAAACAGGGCAGATGCTGATTTATAAGTTTTCCCTCCTTCGCAGATTCCCACTCAAATTTACTTCGCTGTCGCAATCTGCAAGCATCCTAAATATACTTGTACTCGACTGTTCACAGCCCACACCATGACACTAGCTTCAACTTTCATCTTCCACCCTAGCCATCTTAGCTTAATGCTGCGCGACACGTATCAGCTCCACTCAGTTTCTCACGTCCCTCAGAAACCCTTGTCATAGCAGATTCTCCGTAAGATTATGTCGCTGCATACTGAAGTCACAACTGCACTGAAATCACAACTGGTGTCAATTATTTCATTGAGCAAGGAGACTGCACACTGCACTCTCTTGACACATTCCTCCCCTCACTGTGTTACTCTCACATCTCTGCTGTTTTTCGCGCTGAGAGGCACAACATGCCCCTGCAAGATGATATCTAATTTTGCAGTTATCATTTTATGGTTGTAAGATAATCTGCCAAATGAATCTGTATCGGATGTCCTACAGGTCAACTTTGGGAAAGCAAAATCAAAGTGAACTACTTGACTCATTGTTATTTTTAAGTTTATTATAGCGCATTTGATCCAACAGTTGGCTCTGTTTTAGCAAAAGTAGTAAGGGGGGAAATCTTCACCCTGGACCAGTAATAAAAGGCAAAGACGGATTTAAGCTGCGACACGGATAAAGAGGCCTGGCTGAAAATCACTGCCTAATCTGCTCTACACTTTAAGTAAATCCACAACAGGAAGTTTAGTTCAAATTTGCCATTATAGTTTTTAGAACTGGTCTAGTATAACTTATAAAGAATTTAAACTCAACCCACCTCAAGACATGCAGTATATAGTGTAAGTAATATATAAGAAACAGCACAGCTATAAAAAGGAGATATGAATAATTCAGATAACAGATTTGAAAAGACAAATAGCCTTTCCTGCTCTGAGAGTGCTGTTGTATTGCAGGCTAGGAAAGAAGCGAAGGTCTGCCATGATGTGTGAAACTTATTTACACTTCCATGATGAATTGCTTAGCAGTGAGAGGGTGGAGCTGCCTCCACTGAAGAGGCAACATGTAACAGACTAAAAGACAGGCAAATATATTCTGTAGTTGTACCACACAGTGTTCATTGTACATGTTACTTTTGATCAGGACAAACACACACAGTTAGAATGACTCTATCACGTCCTTAAAAAGGTTTGATGCAGTGAAGACAAAGTCCTTTGACCTTAAACACACCCAGAACAAATGAATCAGATGCCTGGGCCGTGTCACAATCATTATAGACCCCACTTCAAGGTTCAGTCTGTCAGTTTAGTTTTGTGACAGTGGAGTTGATACACAACCCATAGTTAATTATATGCATGGCTGGAACACACTGTTGTTATTGAGGGACCAATTTAAGATATTACTTAACTCCTCTGTCTCATCCTTGCATGGACTCTTATTTGCCACAACATATTAGACACACACACATTAGCCTGTCCTAGCCTGCTTTAACATTGCTCATGGGTTGTAAAAAGACATAAACAAATACATAGACACCTGTCACTTATACAGCTATGTTGTGATGTAAGTTATTTTTCAAGTCATGGCTCAGTCCCCTCTTGGCTTAACACATCTCAGTGAATGTCAGCCTCAGCATTCTACTGTCATTACTCTACATGTCTGGACCTATTTCTAGCGGTCCACATGACCATGTGCAAGCTGACAGGGAATATTTGTATGACACACATGTAAAACATGTTTACCAAAACATGAACGGACCATGTCTGTAGTAATCACACTTGTTAAACTTGTTCTGTAGTAACTATAATTTATTTGCTAGATTGATTTTTGTTTTCACTCCTTATTCACTCCTAATTGACCATTATCAATAATTTTTTTAAATAATGCAATATAAACTGATGTCTGCTATGATAGTGGATCCTCATCACCCACTCCTAAGTACAGTCAGTCCAGGTAGACAGCATAGTGGGATGATATATAAACTAATCAGTGTTCACATTGCAAACACAATGTAGCTCACTTGTCCAGCCTCACAAAGTATTGGACAGCATCAGCAGGAGAAAGAGACCGATGGTGGATGGGAGAGTTGGAAGTGTTGAGCTATACATATCGACTATATTCCTTGTTTCCTTGTTCAAATTTTTGCTTGAATGGGTCAGTTAGGCTGTCTCTGGGAGTTCCTTATTGTTGTCTTTTTCAGATATTTTTGGAGCCCATGCTTGGTGTCTCTTGGAGTGAAACAGTGCCACTAAGTATTCAGTTACATTTTTAATGTGAAAACGATCTGCATATCACTCCACACTAAAATAAAAAGTCAATCCACTATCAAAACTGAGATATTGGCTTCTCCAGATTTCTGAAATGCAAACACATGAGATTGTAATGGTGAAAAAAAATTAATTCTGCCTTTGTGCAGTCTTCAAAAGCCCTCACATGTCAAAACATTTGATCTTTCATTCTGAACAGATTTGTCTTTCCTCTGTTTTGTAGTGTGAATTGTGGAAAATTGTGTCACCCAGCCTTTAGCAGGTAATACGCTATTAGGTGCAAATGGATAACTGTGTGTCCTCATTTGTTTTTTATTTAAAACACTTAAACATGTCTGCCTGTTAATAATCCTTGTTGTTGCACACTACCAACGGACTGTGAGTGTTTTGAATGGTGTTTTGCCTGATGACCTGTCATGCATTTGCATTCCTAAGTCCTGTGAGGTGCACTCTACTGTCTGAACCATTTGTTGTGTTCATCTAAACCTTCATGAACAACTAACCGCAGGGAGGTCATTACTCACTTTTGCTGAGCTCAAGGTCAAGCTCTACATCCTTGATGAAAGCTGAGCTTTGGACAAATCCTTTATATCCCTGCCATTCAGTTCACTTTGTTGGAAGAAAAACATAAAATCTGCACTGATGCTTGGTTGCAGGGTGCACTTTGTGATCTACAGCTCAGTTATGTGTTTATTTTGTTTAGACAAACTGTAAAATCCTTGACTTTGTGAACACCCCTTCATGCGCTGTCCCTTATGGATGTACAGGCCACATATACACAGGTAAGAGTCCTGACTCTGTTCCTTTGCTGTGTGATAGCTGGGCGATATGACCAAAAAATCAGTAGAATGAGAATTTTACATATTCATATGATTTCAGCAACCTGATGATACAATTTTAAAAGTGATTAAAGTATAAGTATGATGTTATTAGATACATCACAATATTATAGATATTATTTGGACCTACCATTACATTTACAGAATAACTGCTGCCTGATTTTGAACCATGATTTTGAGCAAAAGTGAGAATTGGACTTACTGTTGTAATGTTCTGAGGGGCTATTCTTCAAAGCATCACTTTTACAGAACATGAGTCAAATTAGGTTGGTATACAATGTTGTTATCTATAATTTTTGGTTTATCACCCAGCTCTGCGCTACATTGCATCTGTGAACTTGTGTACACCGATATCTAGATCTGTGTATGCTTGCCTTGTCTTCCAGTCTTTTGTTTGTTAAAAAGATAAAGGTCAGGTTCACCACCAAACAAAAGTGTTTGAAAGCACCCTTATTTCTTTAGAAATGCTGTGTGGTCATTTTAAAATGCACCCTCAGCCACTCAGTTCAGTTTTTCCCCCCAGTGTGCTTAGAGCTCCAAGCTTCAGTGGCAGTGTAATCCCTCCTCACTCTTTTTGCACACACAGACCCACACAGAAAATCCATGCAGGACCAGGCAGTGATGTGACACTTTGATACGTTTGGGTTAGTCTTAATGTGTAGAATTGATAAAAGGGCTTGTTCTTGTGGTTCAGCTCTTATGAGATGAGAACAGCACTGGCGGTTTCTGTAGACACCTCAGTCAGAATCTTTTAGCTTTTATATTTAAGACGTATCATACAAATTATCTGATGTAAGTCTATTGTAATACACAATATAATATA